>OX596275.1:35092594-35692594 GCA_951394225.1 Harpalus rufipes
AAGACCCGATTAATTCCATCCGCCACCGTTCTCAGCAATTGGGCTTGAGTTACTCCACGACGCAACGAATTTTGACTAAGCATTTGCATTTGCATCCTTACAAAATTCAAATTACTCAACAATTGCAGCCAAGGGACCAAGCATATCGTCGAAATTTTGTTGATTCGACAACCGCATTATCGCGTATGGCGCGGACATCAAGTGGCCACCAAGGTCTTGCGATTTGACCCCCTTGGACTTCTTCCCCTGGGGTTATTTGAAAAGTAAAGTCTACAGGGATAGGCCACAGACGCTCGAAGACCCGAAAATTGCAATTCGGCGCGAGATTACCTTGATTGAGCCGGCACTTTGCCAAGATGTCATCCAAAATTACGACAAACGGATTCGTGAGTGCCGTGCGAGCCGTGGTGGCCATATCCTTGGAACACTCTTTCAGGTGTAATTGCCATGAACCAAACTAACAAAATAAATGATCATTCCGAATATTCTGTCGTATCCTTAGATTTTATTAGCACTTCTCATGATGAAACGCTTATTGAATCACCCTTTATGTTCAAACCAATGTAATCGTCTCTCTTGTATCTATCCAGAAATTTTTTCACTTGAGCTAATTCCTTTATCCTTTAATTCCTTACCCTATCTTTCCATGTTTTTTTCCAACATCTATTTTAACATCCTCGTCTCTGTTGCATTCATTTTATTGTAACGTTCGCCCCTTACTTAAGAGTATTCAGCCGCCGCTACTGGTAGAATATTCCCGAGCAATGATGTAATCTCTGGCGGCGGAATAACCCATACGCGTTGAGACGTGTTAATTACACCGTTGACCTGGATCCTTTGTATTCAATGTCATTGTGGCATCAGAAACATCGAGAAGGACATCGCGCTATATAAACCCGTCGCCAAAGCCAGCGAAGGTAGTCTCTTATATAGAAGCAACGAGTAATGTAGTTGGTGATAAAAATAAACAGTCTACAACTTGTGAACATAAATAAATGTAGTTATATAAATAAATATAGTGATATAAATATAGTTTAAATAAATAATCTTAGTGTTTAAGCATTTAATAATATTCTTAGTCCTAAATTAGTGTTTATAATTATTTAATCATAGTGTTAGTTACACTTCACCCATATAAATTTACATTATTTTCATTGATACATCTATCAATTTGAATTATATGAGTATATTAGCAATTTCCATGGGTAGCATAGTTGGCTGATTTATGAAATTTAATATCTTATATAATAATATAATTCTTTAACTTATATCTATTGAATATGAAGTGTAAAATGTAATCACATGGTATAGAGAATAACAGAGCTGGGAAATACTTAAAGTAAAAATACTGGAGGTATTACTTTAAATACATTCAGTATTTACAATACTTTACTTGAAATACTTTTGAAAATTACTACTTAGTACTGTACTTAAAATACTTTTTTTCATAAAAAGTACTTCAAATACTTTTTGGTACTTAAAGTATCGAACGGTATTTAAAGTAACTTAAATACTTTAAATATTAAATATTTCACACATGCGCACATATTGCTGTGTTTTGTGCATTACTGTCAACACGCGTTTAAGCAAGTGTAGGTAGGTTCTGAAGTTTTCGCTATCTACAGTTTTAATCGAATAGTTGAAGATTTAAATAAAGATCGATTAAGACGTAATACATTATTATTATATTATGAACATTTTGAATAACTTTTTTATTAAAAGCTATTTCTACTTGCTCATTAATATTGAAGAACTAAATAAGTAAATAATTTATCTACTCCACTGCATGAAGTAGTATCTACACACATTAATCGCAGTACGTGAAGTCTGACTTTTAATAGCGATGCGTAAAATGTACGGAGTATCGTGCATTTCTTCCACTATATACTATTTTTTTAAACAAATATATAGAACTTTAAAATTAGCTGGAGAACAACTTTTTTTAAAAAATTTATAATAACATTAAATGTCACTAAATGATATTTGACTGTTTTTTTACCTCTCGCTAAGAGAGGTATTGCATTCATGCTAAAAATCACATATCCAGATTTTATTGAATAAGCACGTTTTCCATACAATCCGATTTTAACATTTTTACGATGATGTCTGTGTGTGTGTGTGTGTGTGTGTGTGTGGATGTGTGTGTGTATGTGTGTGTGTGTGTGTGTGTGTGTGTGTGTGTGTGTGTGTGTGTGTGTGTGTGGGATGTTGGAAGGACGATTACTCAAAAACCATAAGACTTTATATTTGTTTAACTACGTATTTCCCAATCGGACATTCATGGGAAGATCTGAAAAGGATTTGGTAACAATTGGACAACCGGAAGTAGAAGATTCTTAAAAAAATCTTCTAAATATTATTTTTACCTCTCGCTAAGAGAGGTATTGCATTCATGCTAAAAATCGCATATCCAGATATTATTGAATAAGCATGTTTTAAGGTCCCTACAATCCGATTTTAACATTTTTACGATGATGTCTGTGTGTGTGTGTGTGTGTGTGTGTGGATGTGTGTGTGTGTGTGTGTGTGTGTGTGTGTGTGGGATGTTGGAAGGACGGTTACTCAAAAACTATAAGACTTAAAATTTGTTTAACAACGTATTTCCCAATCGGACATTCATGGGAAGATCTGAAAAGGTTTTGGTAATAATTGGACAACTGGAAGTAGAAGATTCTTGAAAAAAAATCTTCTAAATATTATTTTTTGAAAATTTTTCGTGGTAATATTAAAGAAAATTAAATTCTCTATCTGATACATTTAAATATTTTATTATATATTCCATAGATTTAGAGATAAAAGAAGTATAATATATAAAATAATCTGTTGTAATAAATTTGACAGCCGAAAGAATGCCATGAAAAATAGTTGATAATTTAAATTATTTGTAACTGACAGATAAATGTCAGTGTCAGAAATAATGAGTAATGAAAGAAAAATGTACTTGGAGAATCCCTTAATGCTTGATCTGTGACTATTATGGAGATGACAAGTCTAGGTTGAAGGACTTAAATTTGTTTCAAACATTATGGGACAATGTACACCAGTACTATAGACTAGAGTAACTTTGAATTGCGAAAAAGCTATCAAATTCTTCTCAAGTAAGTTGTAAATATTGACAAAATTACACATCGATATAAGAATAATCGGAGTGCAATCTATCCGTCACTTTATTAAAGGGAATTAGTGTTATTTACATATAACATGTATGAAAAAATAAAATGTAAAAGAAGATATGTAAGAATAGATGCACAATCCATATATACATTTTAGACCGCCCAAAATTAATGTTTTTACTAGAAGAATATGAAGAGAAAGTAAACAACGTTGTTTGAATTGAAAATTGCTGTTACCAGCCTAATATGGTAAACTCTACTTTGTAATTTATTGTAACATAATTTATGGTAAAATATCTTCATGTTGAGACATGCTATTATTGAATAATAAAGAAGTTTATACGTCATAGATTTATATGAATATATTATTTGTATTTATAAAAATATTCTTTGCTTTATGCATACAGCCAGGTAAAATATACGGCGAGAGGTTATGTGCTGGCCACATCAGATTTGGTTATACTAAAGAAAATTAAATTTTATTATATATTCTATAGATTTAGAGATAAAAGAAATATAATATATAAAATAATCTGTTGTAATAAATTTTACAGCCGAAAGAATGCCATGGAAAATAGTTGAGAATTTAAATTGTTTGTAACTGACAGATAAATGTCAGTGTCAGAAATCCGGAGACATTACTGAAGACTTTTTCTGGGAAGTACATACATTATATTATTTCTAAATGTATTAATAGTTAAATATATAATATTATATGTATATTACATATACCCTTCAGAAATACTGTTATTTCCGACAATGAATTGGAAACATCTCGAAATATTGGAAGAGTAGGACAAAATTTCTTCATAGAATGAATTTATATTTAAATAGATGTAAGTAGAATTTTTGGTGTAGAGTGTAGGTACACAGGAAATGTTAAATACATTAGCGCGCGAGCAGTCATGTGACTTGACAAGTAGATATGTGGCCGATGTCAGATTTTCAAATTCCATGTGGTTTATTTTCCTCAACAAGTAAATTCTACACTCCTGGTGACAAATTAACTACGTGAATTTAGAAAATCTTGAAATTTTTAATGAAAAATTCTGACATTTGACATCTATGTACATAATTACTAATTATCATTCTGAAATGGGCCCCCACATCGGCTTGTTAAGGCCAACAATGTAACATGACTATTCGTGCCCTATACTTATGTAACCAAAAAAAATGAAGTGGCGAGAGGTATTGTGCTGGCCACAACAGATTTTTAAATCTGTTAAAAGTTGCATATAAGGGTACTTCCAGTGAACCAATTACAGTAGAACCTCGGTTAACCGAAATAAAGGGGGCGTAGCCGTTTCAGATAACGATTTTTTCGGTTAACCCATTAACATCTAAAAATAGCCTACATATGTACTAAAATGACTGTGTAGGGGAAATGAATTATTTTGAAACAATGTACATTACAGAATATACATATGTAGTTACAGTTTTTAGATACACTACAGTATGTACATAAGTTTTCAACTACTTTGATAGCAGCCAATTTATCCGCAATAGAAATCACAACACGCTTCCGCTTAGGTGCCATCTCACAACAATACATAAAGACACACACAAAAAAATCTACGTTCCACTCTACTATTCATTTACGAGCCCCGTGCAAGCTCCCCGTTGCTACTGCCCGCCTGTGGAATGAAGGAGCCGGACAGTAAGTGGGGCTACATAATCATTCGTGAAACTGATAATTATACGTGGAATTGTTTCGGTTAACCCGGGTTTCGATTGACCAGAGTTCGGTTAACCGGGGTTCTACTGTATAACCAAAATCTAATCACGTCTGTATATGAATCTAAACTTGAGGAATACGAAAAAAATATAATTTTTGGAATCGTGGTATTGGAGTTATGCGGTCCGAAACAATCTTTACATACACACACACACGCACACACACACACACACACACACACACACACACACACACACACACACACACACAGACACACACACACACATGCAGACATCGTCGTAAAAATAGTAAATTCATATTCTAGGGAGCGAGATGAACTTGTTAGTTGTATACTCAACGCGAAATTATATTCTACAAATAACTATCTATTCATTGATTTTGGTTGGTGAAACGACTAATTGATGGGTAAATTTATTCGTCAGATAACTACTTGTGAATTTATTCATCAATGCCTATCTGATAATATAGCTTAGCAGTTCAATTCGTAAGTTTATATATATATATATATATATATATATATATATATATATATATATATATATATTATATATACAGGATGTTCAATTTTAGTGTTTCACTATAGCTCCGTAAGAGATACGAAGTCGGTTAAATTAGTAAACAATTTTTATATTATAAGACTATTAAAATGACCGGCGTGAAGTTAGCCCCGCCCAATCTAGCACCAACGTTCTTTTTTTGTCTTATTAGTTAGTGCATTGTTAGTGCTGTTTAGTGCACTATAGATGAACGTTAGTGCACATCGCATTATTGAGTAAATTATAAAAAATAGGGGTGGGCCAACTTCAAATTAAATTTTAAGATTTAATTCATATGTAACATATCACTAGTTAGTGCATCGTTAGTGCTTTCTAATGAACCCAACAGTTTCGTTCGTGCTATTACCATACACTAGAAATTAAGAAAAAACTCTGGGTGGGCCAACTTCATATTAAAATTTAAGATTTAATTCATATGTAACATATCACTAGTTAGTGCATCGTTAGTGCTTTCTAATGAACCCAACAGTTTCGTTCGTGCTATTATCATACACTAGAAATTAAGAAAAAACTCTGGATGGGCCAACTTCAAATTAAATTTTAAGATTTAATTCATATGTAACATATCACTAGTTAATGCATCGTTAGTGCTTTCTAATGAACCCAACAGTTTCGTTCGTGCTATTACCATACACTAGAAATTAAGAAAAAACTCTGGGTGGGCCAACTTCAAATCAAATTTTAAGATTTAATTCATATGTAACATATCACTAGTTAGTGCATCGTTAGTGCTTTCTAATGAACCGAACAGTTACGTTCGTACTATTAAGAATTTATACATATACCTACCTCTCTTTCTTTCTTTATCATTGTCTATCTTTCCTTATTTTTCTCTCACTTTCTCCTTTTTCACAGACCCACACATACGCGCACGTACGCACACATAGACAAGGGCATGCCCGCTCACACACACACACACTCCATTTTTCATGCTCCTGTTGGTAAGACTTACGATTGATAATTTCACTACATTATATAGAAATCGATATCTTAAGAAATAAAGATTTTGTGAAATTTTCGTATTAATTTGAGTACTGAAACCATGCCGAAGGCGTTATCTATCAGAAAAAGAAAAACAATAATGGTCTTTTTTACCTCAACATTGTATAAAAGAGGCAATTTTTATAGCACATAATCGTTATACATATTATTATATCTATATAACGTGCAGTGGTATAACTAGAACTCTTGGGTCCCTATGCGAAATATTTTCTAGGTCCCCACTCCCCACTGCTTAACACTCTATGAGAACAATTAAAAACAAAAAAAATCCCAATTTTTGCAGTATACTTTATAATTATTCTCAGAGAATGTATGTAATGTATCCACGACCAAAACTGGTGGATACATTAGAAAGCACTAACGATGCACTACCTAGTGATATGTTACATATGAATTAAATCTTAAAATTTAATTTGAAGTTATCCCACCCAGAGTTTTTTCTTAATTTCTAGTGTATGGTAATAGCACGAAGGAAACTGTTGGGTTCATTAGAAAGCACTAACGATGCACTAACTAGTGATATATTACATATGAATTAAATCTTAAAATTTGATTTGAAGTTGGCCCACCCAGAGTTTTTTCTTAATTTTTAGTGTATGGTAACAGCACGAACGACACTGTTGGGTTCATTAGAAAGCACTAACGATGCACTAACTAGTGATATGTTACATATGAATTAAATCTTAAAATTTAATTTGAAATTGGCCCACCCAGAGTTTTTTCTTAATTTCTAGTGTATGGCAATAGCACGAACGAAACTGTTGGGTTCATTAGAAAGCACTAACGATGCACTAACTAGTGATATGTTACATTTGAATTAAATCTTAAAATTTAATATGAAGTTGGCCCACCCAGAGTTTTTTCTTAATTTCTAGTGTATGGTAATAGCACGAACGAAACTGTTGGGTTCATTAGAAAGCACTAACGATGCACTAACTAGTGATATGTTACATATGAATTAAATCTTAAAATTTAATTTGAAGTTGGCCCACCCTTAATTTTTATAATTTACTCAATAATGCGATGTGCACTAACGTTCATCTATAGTGCACTAAACAGCACTAACTAATAAGACAAAAAAGAACGTTGGTGCTAGATTGGGCGGGGTTAACTTCACGTCGGTATTAAAATGAGCATTACAAAAATTATTTTCAACCAGTGGTTCTCAAAATACAAAATTCAACTTTTTAATTTTAAATGGGAATCTACTTTTTTTATTCGCCTATTCGATTCAGCATTTTTTTCTGAATACAACGATATAAAATGTTTATACCCTTACATAACGATAAAATCTGATGTGGACACCACACGACTTCCTTGTTCAATTATTAAACTATACGTATTTTTGTAATACTAAATTACAAAATATTAATTTTAACTTCAAAACGGTAAGATATATAGCGACCATAATCTATCCTGGTTCTTTTTCAATAGAGTTTTGATTACAACAAAGAAATTTTTGATTACAACAATGAATATGACTAATTTCACAATAAAAATATATTTGTTATTGTACGAATCATAAAATTGCACGTATTTAACGTAATTTGACATGAACATTTTTTTATGTTTTTTCTTCTTTCACAATAAAAATATAAAATTTGTTATTGTACGAATCATAAAATTGCACGTATTTAACGTAATTTGACATGAACATTTTTTTTATGTTTTTGTCCTAATCCATAGCAAGCTTTATTACAAAAACAAAAAATCTGATGTGAACACCACATGACTTCCTTGTACGATTATTAAACTATACATATTTTTTTAATAAATAAATTACAAAATATTAATTTTAACTTCAAAACAGTAAGATAAATAGTGACCATAATCTAACCCGGTTCTTTTTAAAGAGAGTTTTGATTACAACAAAGAAATATTTGATTACAACAATGAATATGACTAATTTCATAATAAAAATATAATATTTGTTATTGTAGGAATTATAAAATTGCACGTATTTAACGTAATTTGACATGAACATTTTTTTATGGTTTTGTCCTAATCCATAGCATGCTTTATTACAAAAACAAAAAATATGTAATTTTTAAATTTACATATCTCGCTTATGCAATGGGCTAATTTAATAATACTTGATGTGCTAGACGCAGAAATTAATTCCCTAAAACTTTTATTTGAAGCATTTATTTCAAAAATCAAAATAAAAGCACTTTATTTAAGAAAAACTGTTAACAACTTCAAATAATGTACCACTTCCGGTTAGCCTATTTTAACCAAAATCTATTATGTTATTTCGATGGACATAAAAGTCTTGTATACCAAATTTGAAAAGTTTTGGATTATATTTTAAAGCAGTTTTTCATTAAAATCTATTATAGGCTTCATGTAAAGTACCACTTCTGGAAATTGTGTAATAACCAGAAAGGGAGGTGCACAACTAGATGTTATAGGAGTCCTAAATACAAAATTTCAACTTTCTACGGCTTACCGTTTTTGAGTTATGCGAGATACGTACGTACGTACGGACGTACGGACGTACGGACGTACGGACGTACGGACGTACGTACGTACAGACGTCACGACGAAATTAGTCAAAATGGATTCAGGGATGATCAAAATGGATATTTCCGCTGAAATCTAAAAATCAAAATTTTTCGCGATTACAATACTTCCTTTACTTACGTACAAGGAAGTAAAAAGTATATAATTTTTAAATTTACATATCTCGCTTATACAAAGGGCTGATTTAATAATACTTGATGTGCTAGGCGCAGAAATTAATTCTCTAAAACTTTTATTTGAAGCATTTATTTCTAAAATCAAAATAAAATCATTTTATTCAAAAAAACTGTTAACAACTTCAAGTAATGTACCACTTCCGGTTAGCCTATTTTAACCAAAATCTATTATGTTATTTCGATTGACATAAAAGTCTTGTATACCAAATTTGAAAAGTTTTGGATTATATTTTAAAACAGTTTTTCATTAAAATATATTATAGGCCTCATGTAAAGTGCCACTTCTGGAAATTGTGTTATAGGAGTCCTAAATACAAAATTTCTACTTTCTACGGCTCACCGTTTTTAAATTATGCGAGATACGTACGTACAGACGTCACGACGAAATTAGTCAAAATGGATTCAGGGATGATCAAAATGGATATTTCCGCTGAAATCTGAAAACCAAAAGTCCACTACAAATACAGTGGAGTCCGGATATAATGAACCCGCTTTTAGTGAACTTCCGGCTAAAGTGAACGCTACTTTAGGTATCCTAATTTTTTCCCATAAGACTAATACAAATTTTATCCGCTTATAATGAACCCGTTTATAATGAACTTCCGGATAAAGTGAACCGAATTTTAATAACTTAAGGTATAAAATTTCCGTTTATAGTAAACTTTTATAATGACAACAAACACACAACAGATGGAAACACAAGAGATCGAAAGAATCGACGTACGAGAGGTAGTAAAACCAGAACGATAGACTAGAGAGTATGTCGAATCTCATAGGCGTCGCTTGCGCAGTACGCTTCCCTGAAATTTTCCCCATAATCCCCATGCGTCCATCCCCATAAAATTACCGTAACTCACATTTTTTTACAATCACGCGAAGTTCCAGCTCAAGTTTGGGATGGTTTTGTGCCCTTGAAAACTATATAAATAACATTCGTTTTTCTAGCATTCATGTACAAACTAAAAATTCCGACTATCTTAAGTAGTTTATAATACATATAAATATGTTTTTTTTAATAATACATACACATGATGTAACCGTATAAAATAAATAAATACATACATATGTTAAACGTACAATTAACACGAGAAATTTTATTTTCCTTTTTAGTGAACCTCGGATATAGTGAACCAGTCTTAATGCATTTTCAAGTTCACTATATCCGGACTCCACTGTATACCAAAAAAATTTAAAAATAATTATAAATAAAAAAGTTATTTTGTGGCCCATCCGTTACAATATAATGTTATATTTTATTAAATGAGATGATATATGTTTTAGGCTCATTCGATAGAGTATTTTTCAACCATGTAATCATTTTATATATTTACATAACAAAATACTAAGAAATTTTCTATTGAAATTTAAATAAATTTGATATTTATAGTCATTTTTCAATAGGCCATGTATGAAAAACAAAAACTGCTATTTATCAATTTCAATTATTTAGGATAGAAATCAAATAGCATACTGTTTATAACGTCATTAATAAACATTTGTTTAATTTTAATTTAAGCTCATTTGTTTTTCTCATACATAGCCTACAGAAAAATAACTCTATAATATTTTTGTTACGTGAAGACATAAAATGATTACATGGTTGAATTCAGAAAAATATATTCTATCGAATAGATCTAAAAAGTATATATCGTCCCATTTAAAAAACTTTGTATTGTAACTTGAAAACCACTGGTTTAAAAAAATATTTTCTGTTCTAATCAGATGTCCCCCTTGGGATCTCGGAAACTATATGATCTATGACTTCGGGTAAATGAGACATGTAGTGTGGGACATTTTAAATGTGCTTTTGTTTTACCAAAAATTCTCAGAGGTTACTAGATAATGGGGGAAAACTGAATTTGGTCGATTTTTTCATTTTGAAATTACTTTTAAACTATCAGTAATCGAGAAAAATGTTTCAAATAAAAAAGTTATATATTTTTACTATTTATCCAATGGCATACGAAATTTATTTTGTATTAATAATTGTCGAGATATAATTAACACAAATTTACTTTTTTACCTCTCGCTAAGAGAGGTATTGGATTCATGCTAAAAATCACATATCCATATTTTATTGAATAAGCACGTTTTAAGGTCCCTACAATCCGATTTTAACATTTTTACGATGATGTCTGTGTGTGTGTGTGTGTGTGTGTGGATGTATGTGTGTATGTATGTAGGATGTTGGAAGGGCGATTACTCAAAAACTATAAGACTTAAAAATTGTTTAATTACGTATTTTCCAATCGGACATTCATGGGAAGATCTGAAAAGGTTTTGGTAACAATTGGACAACCGGAAGTAGAAGATTCTTGAAAAAAAATCTTCTAAATAATATTTTTTGAAAATTTTTCTTGGTAATATTAAAGAAAATTAAATTCTCTATCTGATACATTTAAATATTTTATTATATATTCTATGGATTTAGAGATAAAAGAAATATAATAAATAAAATAACGTTATAATAAATTTTACAGCCGAAAGGATGCCATGGAAAATAGTTGACCAGTTGAACTGTTTGTAACTGACAGATAAATGTCAGTGTCAGAAATTCATAGATATTACTAAAGAGTTTTTCTGGGAAGTACATATACATTATATTATTTCTTAATGTATTAGTATATAGTTAAATATTTAAGATTATAGGTCTATTACATATATCCTTCAAAAATACAGTCAATCCTGACAATGACTTGGAAACATTTCGAAAAATTAGAAGAGGACAAAATTTCTTCATATAATGAATTTAAAATTAAACAATCTAAATATAAGGAATAGATATATGTAAGTACAATTTTTGGTGTAGAATGTAGGTATACAAGAAATGTTAAATACAATAGGGCGCCTTGACAAGCAGATATGGGGACTCATGTCAGAATGATAGCTAGTAATTATGTATATAGATGTATCATAATTTCTCATTCTAAATTTAGTGATTTTCCAATTCCATATGGTTTATTTTCCTCGACAAGTAAATTCCACACTCCTGGTGACAAATTAACTACGTGTATTTAGAAAATCTTGAAATTCTGAATGAAACATACTGACTAATTATCATTCTGAAACGGGCCCCCACATCTGCTTGTCAAGGCCAACAATGTAACATGACTGTTCGCGCCCTATACTTATGTAACCAAAAAAGGAAGTGGCGAGAGGTATTGTGCTGGCCACAACAGATTTTTTTAAATGGAATTCATATTTTGTTTTTGCTTCAAAAAATTCTATTTTTTTCTCTTTTGATTGGTATAGAGGTTATTGTAATTTAAATTTGTTTTAACCTTCAAATCTTAGATTTTTCGATATTTTTTATCAAATTTCTGTTCTGTTTAGTGATTTAGGCGAAGAAACTGCCTCCCCCCCTAATGTGTAAAGTCCATTTTACATCCTTCAACTTTGTTTAAAACAAAAGTGAAAAAATCTTAAATTCATTTATTTGTCAGAATTGACAAATTCGTCACCATCTTTTAATTCTAAAAAATTAAGATTTTTGAGAAATATCTACTCCCGATGGTTAATAGTGTATTAAAACATAAGTTACAGAAGGCAACGTATTCTAGCACGAGTTAGAAATTCGCTCACGAGCGCATAGTGGTGACTTGTTGCTTGGTTTGTTCAATCGATCTGTTCGCATAATAATAAATTATTACATTTTGTCGCCCATTAGGCTCCCCAAAATTTTGCGCTTTGAGCTCGAGCTAAACTTTTATTTGACATATTTTTATGTAAAATTGTTTAGGAACTTCTGTGCAAGGAAAATAATTTAATTACAAATTAGATGGAAAAGGTATTAATCGTGTATTCCATATCAAAGATCATGGTTTTAATTTAAATAGTAAACTTATTTATGATATGAAAGCACATGAAAGTTGATTTCACATTGGTTTAGTATCAGCTTGAATTTGCAAGGTCAAACACACCTACATCCACCCTTGCACAATTCCAGTTTTTAAGCATAAGTAACTTTTTTTCTCGTCTTGTACATCAATGTTTCTATTTTCATATTCCAATGGCATATAGTATACGTGTACAAGGTACTGATCATGAAACAAAAAGATTTTTTCAAAATTCACAAATTTAAGGGTAGTTAAAAATTCATTTTTAGCTTCACTGTAAGTATTTCTACATTTTGTTATAAAATAAAATAAATATATTTCTACGGCATATTACCCATCGCTGGGTATGCCAGTGTGCTATACTCGCAGATATCGGTAATGAAGATGTCATATGTGTAACATGCGGGCGTTTATCAGGTGTCACCACACGGGCATTCCATGAGTGGAGAGTACATCACAGGGGTCATTTTTGTACCATTTAAAATTTGAAATAATTTTGACGTTGATCAGGATCGAACCTGGGTCCGCAGATTTGCGACCAGACACTCATGTACACGGCTACGAGATCCCATTTCATTATAATATAAAAATTAGTTAATGCTATAACGTAACTTAATATTTGTAACCAATAATATTGAAAAATTATTATTTTAAATTATTTAATTTGTTTTTGTTAAAACTTCCAAATATCAAAATTGTAGAATAAATATTTCACTACCATTATAATGAAAACTAGCGAAGTACAAGACCGATCGCTTGACACTAGATTAAAATAATGTATTATGCAGCATTAGTTATTAATTACACACAGCGTTAAAAATAACAAAAATATTAAAATCACTTATTCAACGTTTGCTTTAAAAATCTCAAAATTAAATTTCGGAATTTTGAAATATTTTCTTTTTGTTTCATGATTACTATAGTGTACCATAGGTAAGCCATTCCAATACCTACCAGGAAGTTGAGCATCATTGTATATACAGTCTGTCACAATGAAAATCGTACACTCCCATTTTAGTACAGTTTTTATTGAAAACAATATTTTCTTAATACAGTAATATAAAAAATCATTCTAAATGTAACATAAATTAAATAAGAAAGCAAAAACAATATAAATATAAATTTTCATGACGTAATTTCAGCATAAACAACAAATATTTTTAAATAACAGGGTCACACTATAAATCGTACAACTTATAAATTTAACTAAAAACCATTTTCAATATTTTGTAGGGTATCCTTTATTTTTAATTACAGCTTGTAATCTTCTAGGAATTGACTGAATTAAATTTTTAATGTAATTTTGGTCATTTTTCCCCATTCCTCTTTAAGAGCACTCCTTAAAACTTCTTTGTTTGAAATTTCATGTTTACGAATTTTATGATCTAATTCATCCCATAAATTTTCTATTATATTTAAGTCTGGAGACTGTGGAGGTGTTTCAATTACTCTCGGACAGTTTAAAGGGTCGATTTCTTAGCAATTTTCGCAGTATGTTTCGGATCATTACCGGCATACAATTTAAATGAATTTAAAATACCCATTTTTTCAGCACTTGTTTAGAAATTATTTTTTAAAATATTTAAGTAAACCCATTTATTCATTATTTCATCTATAAAAACTAAATATCCTACTCCACAAGCAGATACACATCCCTAAACCATTTGTTATCCTCCACCATGTTTCACAATAGCACGCAGATTTTGGGTTTTAGCACTTCATTCGATTTTCGTCAAATTCTAATTTTGCCATCCGAACCAGAAATATTAAATTTTAACTCATCTGTGAAAATTACATCTTTCCAGGACTCTAAACTTTCATTCACATACTTTTTTGCGAACTCTAATCTCTTCCTACTATTTCTTACGTTAATATAAGGCTTATTGCGAGCAATTCTACCATGGTAATTATGCTTTCTTAATACTCTTCGAACTGTTTAAGCACAAACTTTTATATTTAAATACTTTTCTAAATTAGATACTATTTTTGGGGCACTAATTTTGGGATCATTTTTAATTTGACGTAAAATCCAATTTTCATCGCGCTCAGTTAATTTGCGTTTTGAACTTATTCTAACTTTATTTCCTATGCGATTTTGTATTTTATACCTATTTATGATGTACTGGATAGTTGAACGAGGTCTGTTTAAAATTTCAGAGATTTCTGTATAAGATTTTTCCATTTTTAAAGTGACGAATGACTAGTTCACGTTCTTCTTTTGTAGTTTGCCTCATTTTTCTTTGAAAAACTGAATACAACTGTTTATCTTCAGTGTTAACATTGCTATTATATTAGATAATATGTGACTTGAAATTAAATGTTAACATAATGAATTATATTATTAAATTTTTAAATAAATATGATTTGTACGATTTTTAATGTGACCTTCTCTTTTTAGTTTCATTAAATTTAATTTAATTTTGTACTTAGAAATTAAAGTATATTTTTCAATTTTATAAATTATGAAAAAAGAATTGTTTTGATTTCATAAATGCTATACTATATCAAGTATGCATTATGTTTTATACCAGAAATGATTGAAAACACAACCATTTTATAAGTGTACGATTTTCAATGTGAGAGACTGTAATAATTCATACATAGCAATTTTAACTATTATATGTCACAGCTGCTTAACTTAAAATTCGAACATGTAGTATTCTTAATTTCAAAAGAAAGTTACTTATACTCTATTATGTATATACATACGTATATGAATTTTTTCTATATATTGAACAAATGCACATTATACTAGTATAAAGTTCTCCTCTCTTGCTCTCTTTTGCAATATTCAGATACACAGATTTACGATATTTCACGCTAAATTCTCTAACTAGTCAAAGTAATGAATGTAACACTTCATTACTTTAAAGTTAAGATATTTTGCTAATAGAACTGCTGAATACTTTTCACAGCGTGTATGGCATGAGATCGTGAATATTATATTAAGCCAACTTAGTAAAGTGTTCAAATCTTGAGGATGTAGTTTGATGGCAAATATTTATCGTCGCTGGTGATGGCTGCACTGAATATACCGGGGTACGTGCCGCTGCATAACAAAACCACCGTTACCACCTTCAATTCAGGTTCGCAATTCAAACAATTCCTACCTGTTTTGCATTTTTATAGAGGACAATGTGAAGTAGATAAATTTCAAACGGAAATAGGTTGAGAGAACGAGAATTTTTTGTGTGTTTAGCCTTTAACATCTGTGGATTTAGCATAATGTTTTATTATCTTTGTTTCTTTAGTCTCTTGGTTACAATGAATCTACAGTACAAATTTTAGTAAAAAATCCTTTACATCACTTTTCAATTTTATTTAAATGCACTAAAAATAATATTGCATGATGACATAATATTTAATGTTGTAATTGACCTACATATATGGTTGCCAGAAGTTCAATATATATATATATATATATATATATATATATATATATATATATATATATATATATATATATATATATATATATATATATAAAGTGAACACTTAAAATTAAAGAAGAGAAAAAGACTACATTTTGAATAAACAACGAATCTTTATTTTATGTTTACAGCTATAGTAGTACAAAAAAAAAACAAATCATCCAAAATTATAAAATTATTTATTTAGAGGAAATTTCTTTGGTAAAACTTATCATTTGTAGGTAATGTAAAGAGTGAATAAATTATATAATATATTATAAATATATCTATCGAAATGATAAACAGTACAACATAAAAATTATAAGTTACATAGATGTTTTAATTATTTACAGCCTACACATATATCATATTTTTTAGGGTTTGAAACATTCGATAGAAATTCTTTGTTATTTTTAATTTAATTATAAAAATTGTTGCATGAAATGCTTTTATAACTGTATAACAAAGTTAATATAAATGTAACTGTTGATACATTTAGTCTATTTCTTTCCATTGTCCATTGTGGATCGAATTATTAACAACACCCTTTTGATGTTAGAAAAATAAAGTACTGTATTTGAAGGAAAAAAGTTAGATATAGTTTGCTGTCTTTAACCTTTTCAGCAGAAACTTCTGAGACTTCGTTGATTTGGACAGTTACAAAGTTTTCATGTCTTTAGACAAAGAAAGAGACAGATGTAAAAATTACGAAGTTGAAGAAAAGAACTAACGAATCAACAGTCGTATATTTTTTTCTTTTGTGGCTGATTAATTCAACTGCAGCTTCTTTTCATATTAAATTAAAATGAAAATTTGCTTTTATATAAATAAATGTCTGTCCCAGTTTCATTCTCTTTAACAGCTTTAGTCTTATCCTTTGTGTAGTGTTAATTAGAAATAATTTTCATTTTGTTTTAGCTTCTACAAAAACTAATTTACTTTATATTACAGAATTACGATTTCGTTACTGTAATACATTTTGTGTGAACTTTGATCAAAGAAATTACTTTTCTCCACATCCTAATAATTATGAGCTTCATTTTCACCTAAAAATAAAGTTAAAAACTTCCTAACGAGGATTTCTATTACGTTCCTGAAATCTGTAACTCTTGAATTTTACTGTTTTTAACAAATTTAATCCCATTTATAAAACTCCACTTTCCTTTCTTTAATTTATTTACTCTACATTATAATCTTACTATATAATACGCATAATATTAAATACGTACCATTCGTACAGCAAAGGTCTCCGTTTTCAATCCCGCCAGAGTATTAATATTTATTTGTATTTGTCTTTATTATTTCATTTCCATCAATAGCACTGAGTGCGTGTGATCTTACCAGGTAATGTCAATTTATAATGACACAAGGAAAGAGGTAAGTATGAAATTTTGCAGAACAAATGGTCACATTTCCATAATAGATATTTATGTGTTATGTTCTACGTGAAGATTGCCGAACCAACGAGGTGAGTTCGACAACACGTCATTTGCGAAAAACACAATTTTGTAACGAACGAATCACATAGACTCGACGTGAAAATCACCGAACGAACGAAGTTGTTCACGCTTAGAAAACTTCGCGCTAGCAAAACACGCTTTCAGACTCACAACTGTGCATTATAACCAAGTGCTGGAAACTTTCTGTTTTCAAAGGTTTCGCTGTTTTCTATTGGAGAGAGATAGGGACATTAGCACTATACATATATCATATATCTGTTGAAATTTAAGAGAAGGCGGAAAGGTATGCAATGCAATACACAAAACAATTAATGCCAGTAGCGGCTAGTGGCCGTCACCCAATGTAAAATAAACACTTGGAAAAATTAAATTGTAAAAATATAAAATATTTTTATTTAACAAATTTTACAACTTGACAAACAAATTCAAAGTCTAAAAATATAATAATGTTGTTGTTAGCTGGAAGTAACGAGGCGGTAACTTGATATTAACATACAAAACATAACTGGCTTAATCCGCCACATATCTAATTAGTATATTCTTTTAAGTTTGTCTCATCAAATCATGTAACTTTTACATGAAACATTTTTTTATAATTATCTCTTATAAATATGGAGTTATTTAACATTTTGAAATAACGATTTTTAGTTTTTTTTTTATAACTTTCAATTAGTTCGGAAATTTATACATTTCTCAGCGGAATCTGGATCATCACTGAAACTTGCACAACATTGCCTATTTAATCAACGTCGTAGCTCTTATACATCCCGAGATCTCAATTGTAATTCACTTAAATTGGGACATCTACAACTACTAACTACACACCAATTTTGATCACTTGAGCTTCACATCATAGTTTGATGTTCATGTGAATCAAATGGTATTTGTAGTAATGGAAACGTGATCTCAAACAGTTTTGTGTACAAAATTACGTCATATAATTCGTCAGAGACTAGCCATGTTTACACATATAAAATACAAATGTACGGATTTTTGCAAGTAGATCACAAAAGAAATCTTGGCAAAATAATTGTACTTTGTCTGTGAAGAACAAGAAAAAGATATATAATACTTCACGTTAGCGACATCAGATTATCGTCGGCTGATTATCATGGGGAAATGACATCGGAAAATTTTATTAAGTGGCTAAATATCAGTTACTGTCAAATTTATCGGAACCAGCCATTATTATTATGGACAACGCGTCATATCATTCCACACGCGTAGAAAAATTGCCAACAGTGTCCTGAAAAAAAAACCACTGACATAAAACAATTCCTTAGAATTAAAACATAGCGTTTGATGCCAATATGTTGAAACCAGAATTTGCAAAAATATGCAGAGTTCAGAAAAGATTTGTACACATCATCCAGACCCATGGTTATTCATCATAAACACGAATTACATCTATTTTACCTTCCGTCACCTAGGTAAATAAGGTATTATTTTTGGTCAAAAATTTCGATAGTGAGTTTGAGTTTCTAATGGGTAAGCACGTTTTGGGGTCCCTAGAATACGAATTTACTACTTTTACGATGTCTGTATGTGTGTGCGTGCGTCTATGTGTGTATGTGACGATAGTTTCAGATCGCATAACTCCAATACCACGATTCCAAAAATTATAATTCTTTCGTATTCCTCTAGTTCAGATCCATATGCAGACGTGATTGGATTTTGGTTATAATTGGTCAACCGGAAGTACCCTTATTTGCAACTTTTAACAGTTTTTCTAAAAAAAACTAGTTAAATAATATTTAGTAATTTAATTTTATTATATTTTAAAGAATATGTTATCCTTTATACGATGTGATTGCATTTTATACTTCATATTTAATAGATATAGAGTTAAAGAATTATAAAGATATTAAATTTTATAAATAGCTATGCTAACCATGGAACTGTTAATATATTCAGATAATTCAGATTGACAGATGTCAATATCAATGAAAAGTAAATGAATGTGGCAGAAATGAGGATGTTGAGATTGATGTTGGGAAGACACGGAAAGATAGGATAAGTAATGAAAGAATAAGAGAAATAAGCAAATTTAAAATTCGGATCTGGCTGATTAGGAAGAATTTTTATTTCGACTTTCCTTATTCTTTGGTTTTGTAAATGAGATAAAGAGTTAAATAAATCAAGTGTAATAATTTATTTTTTCCCTTATAGGAATGTGCTTCATTCTTACTAGTTAGTAGTCTCTTTTATTGTATAAATAATACATTTTTCCGTTTGTATATAAAATATTGTATATAGGAGTAAAGTGTCATTATTTGTCTCAAAGCAATTGCAATCAATTTTTTCTCTCGACAAATAATGACTAACTTTAGTTCCTTGATATGTAATCTACTATTATTTCTCCAGTAACAAAATATAGTATATATTATAGTAATTTAAACATACATTATTTTACAATTTCCTAAACATTTTTCGTAGGCCTGTGAACTGGCTTTTGTTACTTCTGGTATAGGTACGCTGGAATAAATTCGAATTCCTTATATGAAAAATTTTCTTATTATGCACGCTACAGAAAATTGATGTAGGTCTTTATGGGTCAACTGTTTGAGACAATTTTAGTAGGCACCACAGGAATTTGCTATCGTCTTTTGTTTTTGAGCTACAGGCTAAAACTTGATTTTCTCTTATTTTAAAAATACCTCGTATCTCGCGTATTATAAGATAAGGACAGAATGTTTAGATAACTATTTACGTAGAATATCATGGTGTAGTTGGATTTTTTCAAAATTTAACAATTCTCGAGCAGTAACACAAACTTAATATTTTTTAATGGGAATATATGATGAAAATAATCTCATCTTTTTCCTTGTTTTATAAGCCTTTCAACGATGTATAAGAAGTCTACATTCTTTTATTTCAAACATGAATAAAAGATGAATTGTTAATTTATTGGGGTAAAAGTAGTAATATTTTAAGAAACAAATCATCAGTTGTATATTTCTAATTTTATTTTCTTTATTTATACTTATTTTTCTAATTTATATAATTCAGAAAACATATTGGATCACATTTTACGAATTGTGTCAAAGCCGATAAAAATAAATTTAAAACTGAATTAATAGAATCAAAATAAATAAATGATGATCTATAATTGATTTTTTCGTCTCTGTCTTAATAATTTTCAATTTTTTTATTCCAATAACTTAATAATTCATCTTATATGTTTAGAACAAAATAATGTAATGTAGACTAGTAATACATCGTTAAAAAACTTATAAAATAAGTAAAAAAGATGAAGTTATTTTCAATATACTCGTATGCTCCCATAAAAAATATTATGTTTGTATTATATCTCGCGAATTATTATGTTTTCAAAAAATCCAATTATACCACGGTATTCTATGAAAAAAAAACAATATAAAAGTTATCTAAACTCTAATCTTTTCTTTATCCCTCTTAATAAGCGAGGTATGAGGTATTTTCAAAATAAGCGAAAATCAAGTTTTAGCCTGTGGCTCAAAAACAAAAGACAATAGAAAATTCTTTTGGCGTCTATTAAAATTGTTTCAAAAGTTAGCCCCTAAAGGCCAACATAAATTTTCAATAGCGTGCATAATAAGAAAGTTTTTCATCTTGTACATTACTAACGTCAGAAAGCAAATTTAAAATTCGGACCTTAATTTTTAACTCTGACTTTCACATGTGGACTTATATTTTTATGCACCTACTGCAAGAAAAAAAAAATATCGTGAAATAGCCTATTGTATATAAGAATGAAAAAATCTGATGTGGCCAGCAGAACACCTTTCGTCAATTCCATGTAAGTACAAATTTCATACATAAATTTTCTTGCCAAAGATCCTATATTTCCAGTAAATTTATTTCATAAAAGAACTATGCAAATTTTACTTGACTTCTTTTTTAGCTTTTCCCATTCGTTAGGGGTCGCTATTTCTTATTCTTCCACTCAATTCTGTTTAGCATATCGTCCTCATTCAGTTTATTTCCGCACAAGTCTTCTGTAATACAGTCCTTCCATCTTATCTTTGGTCTTCCTCTGTTTCCTCTACCTTCTATTACTAAACTATTCATTCTTAATAATATCTTCATAATTTGTTAACTCTATATCTATTGAATATGAAGTATGTTATGTTGTTATTTGAAGATGTGCTTCACCTGTTAGGTATTAGCACCTATATGTATGTACATCGGTATTGGTAATTACATGTTAGCTTATCTATATACAATTATAGTTTGTTTGCTATATCTATGTTTTTAATGTATTTTAATGTGTTTTGGATGTTGTCTTCGTTTAAGGCCTCTTTTAGTGATGTAGGGATGGTGCATTCTTGTCTTTCCTGGTCGTATTTCCTGCATTCTATTATAACGTGTTGTATTGTTAATGTATTCCTGCATTCTTCACATATGGTTGGATTGTTTCTTTCAAAGAGGTATGAGTGTGTCAGTCTGGAGTGCCCTATTCTCAGTCTGGTCAGTAGTATCTGATCGCGTCTGTTCAATTTCTTGGGTTGGCGTTTTTCTATGTGGTGTTGTACATTTCTTAACTTGTTTGTGGTAAGTTGTGCCCATCTTTTACTCTATTCTTCATTAATTTTGTTTTTAATTTGGCTTTTCGTGTCACTGGCTTGTATTGCGATGTCTGTTACTTCTAAGTTTATGGCTTCTTTTGCTGCGATATCAGCCTTTTCGTTTCCATTTATACCAATGTGAGATGGGATCCAGATAAAGGAGATATTATTATTATTATTATGGGAGAGTATTTTTAAGGCATTGTGGATATTTTTAACTAAAGGGTGTTTAGGGTATACTAAGCGGATAGATTGGAGGGAGCTAAGGGAGTCTGAACATATGGTATAATGGGAATCATTTTTGGATAGGGATATAACGTGTTGGAGGCTGAGGTATATGGCGAATAATTCGGCAGTATATATGCTGTGCTGATGGTCTAAATGGTATTTGGCAGTGGTGTCTTTTATTACGAATGCTGACCCAATCTTATTGCTGATTTTAGACGCATCGGTATAAATAAAAGTACTTTTATTGTATTCTTCTTTAATTTGGTTAAAATGGTTTATTATTATTTTGCTGTTTGTATTTTATTTATCATACTGTGTAAGGTCAAGTCTTACTGTGGGTAATTAAATGAGCCAGGGAGGGGTAGGTTCAATTTTATTGGGGAAAATATTGGGTATGTTGTAGTTTATGGAGTTCAAGATCTGTTTTATATGAAGTTGGAAGGGTGTTTGTGAATTTAGAGTGGTATTGAGACTAGTTGGGTTAAAAATATAGTTGTAACAGGGATGGTTAGGCTGACTGGCAATTTTTGTTATGTATGAGAGAGTTAGGTACTTACGTCGATCATTTAGGGATGGTTCATTAGCTTCTACATATAGACTTTCTGTTGGGCTAGTTCTGAATGCTCCTGTTATGGTTCGCAGCGCAGAATTGTGAATTACATTTAGTGAATTCAAGATTGCTTTCTTCGCTGTTGCGTAAACTACTGACCCGTAGTCTAGTTTACTTCTTATTAACGCTCTATAGATGTCTAACATAGTATCTCGATCTGCTCCCCAAATGTAATGGGATATGGATTTTAATATATTAAGTCTTCTGTTGCATTCAGCTGTAGTTTCGTTAATATGCTTTTTCCAGGTTAGTTTATTGTCAATCGTAAGTCCTAGTACTTTAATTTGTTTAACAAATTCAATGTTGGTGCTATTCAATTCAATATCTGGGTTTAAGTTTCTGTTTTTATGTTTGCTAAAATGTATTGCTTTTATTTTGATCTGTGAGAATTTGAAACCTGTTTCTTTAGACCATTTTCGGATATTTGATATGGTTTTTTGTATTCTATTTCTGACGGCTTCGATATTTTTATTTCTATGATATATGATAAGGTCATCTGCGTAATGGAGGAATTTCACAGGTTTATCTATTGTGTTTGCGATACTGTTAATTGCAATCAGAAATAAAGTTACACTTAATGTGGAACCTTGAGGTATGCCATTCATCTGTTCCGTTTGTTCAGAAAAGCAGCCATTTACTTTAACTTTAAAAGTTCTGTTAGTAAGAAAGTTGTTAATAAAATGTAACATATTTCCTTGTACTTTATATTCTTGTAATGTTTTCAGTATGTTCCACTTCCATGCTGTATCATATGCTTTTTCCAAGTCAAAGCATATTGCTATCATATGTTGTTTATATTTGAATGTTTGTTGTATATCGGATGAAAGCATGAGTAGATTATCTATTACAGAATGGCCAGATCTAAATCCTGCTTGTGTTGGTGTTAATAGGTTTTCTTTTTCCAAATAATAATTTAGTCTTTTTGTTACCATTTTTTCAATGAGTTTACATAAGCAGTTAGTTAATGAAATAGGGCGGTAATTTGATGGGTCTTCTTTGTTTTTGTTTGATTTGGGAATTGGAATTACGATTGATTCTCGCCACATATTTGGAAATGTTTTAGTTTTCCAAATATAGTTATAAATTCGCAATATGTATTCAATGGTTTCCTCAGGAAGATTTTTTAGCAACATAGGTGGTATATTGTCAGTACCTGGACTGGTATTCTGTTTTATTTCTTGAATAGCGCTCATTAACTCCCAGATTGAGAAATCTTTGTTGAGGGTGTGTGAGTTGTCTTCATTAATTGTGAATTCCGCTTCTTTGTCTTTTCTATATTTTATGAATTCTTGGTCATAGAATTTATCACTGGATACATTTTTGTAATGTTGAGCAAGTGTGTTTGCTATTTCTTTTGAATTTGTAATGTTGTTATTATTTATTCTCAGGTTAACCAACTCTGAATATGTACAATTATTTCCTTTTATTTTATTTATTTTGGTCCATACAATTTTTGGTGGAGTGTCTTTATTAATTTTTGAAACAAATTTTTGCCATGACTGTTTCTTACTTTGTAGGATTGTTTTCCTGCACAATGCTTTGAGTCTTTTAAATTCTATGAAGTTTTCTTGATTTGGTTTCTTTTTGTATCTGTAAAGTGCTCTTTTTTGTTGTTTAATTGCCTGGTCACATTCGGTATTCCACCATGGTACATTTTTCCATATGAAGTATAAAATGCAATCCAATCGTATAAAGAATAATACATTCTTTAAAATTTATAATAACATTAAATGTCAATAAATGACTTTTAACTGCTTTTTTCAAGAAAAACTGTTAAAAGTTGCAAATAAGGGTACTACCGGTGGACCAGTTATAACCAAAATCTAATCATGTCTGAATATAGATCTAAAGGTGGCGGAAGGTAAAAATGAATATTTTCAGTAAACTTTCACTAATTTTGATTACGGTGGAATACCATATTCTCTTGCTCTCTAGAATAACGCAACATTGCAGCAAAATATTGCTACATTCAAGAAAGTATTATTAAAGATGAGTGTTACAATGTATTTATTTTATTACTGTTTAAACCCGGCTTGTATTGTATAAAGTGAAATATAGGTATTAACTATACCGGGAAAGATAATTAAATTTCGACTTTCAGCTCCTTGCTTTTCGTCTGCTACTCTATCGCTGTATAATATTGTTCGAAAATCACCAACTTTTCCAATACGTTGAAGAATTGTGAAATATGTCTGCTTAATCGTAAATTTTTAGATTGTGTTATTTCATTATGTTATTTTTTTCTTGGAAACATGAACAAAAATTGCCGATTATCGTATATTTCTTGTTTGGATAAATAAACAATATTTCTAAATGAAATAACTTCTATCATTAAAATTAAAGGACCCGGGTGAAATAACAAATACCGTTCGTTAACGTACTGCAAATACATACATTGGCTACGCCAACTTCAGGTTATAGGCAGATGTATTACATTTTAAATAACAGTGTAGATGTGTAGAAGGTTATACATATACTGTTCAGAAATAACAATTTTAAAATATATTGGAACTGTAACTATATAACAACGTACTCCTACGATGGGTGGAAAATAATATAAAATACCGTTTGGGAACATACGCATAGAATATTTTTTATCTCATGTACTACACAATTCTTTTATATATTATACCTATGATAGCCAGCTATTAAGTACCATAAGAATGATTATCCCCTTACTCGTAGGAGGGACGGAAAATAATATCAAATTCCAATTGGCAATATGAGGACATATTATTTTTTTATGTATTAAACAATGTACGCTCCCAATTTTTTTATATATTATACCCATGAATACCAGCTATTAATTACTATAACAATTGCCATCGCCTTATTCGTAGGAGGGATGAAAAATAATATTAAATATCAATTGGCCATATGCGGGGAGAATTTTTTTATATAGCATGTATTAAACAATGTACCCTCTTATTTTTCTATATATTATACCTCCATTTTATTTTATACTTATGGATGCCAGCTATTAAATACCATAACAATTGACATCTCCTTACCCGTAGGAGGGATGGAAATTAATATCAAATACCAATTTGCAATATGCGGACAGAATAATTTATTTATATATCATGTATAAAACAACGTACTTTCCCAATTTTTTTAAATATAATATATATATGAATGCTAGCTATTGACTACCATAAGAATTGCCATCCCCTTACACGTAGGAGGGATGGAAAATAAGATCAAATTCCAACTGGCAATATGCGGACAGAATATATATATATATATATATATATATATATATATATATATATATATATATATATATATATGAATTAAACAATATTATACCTATATATTCTAGCTATTAATAGACATTATGGATACAAATTTGATATAGCGTTCATAACGAAACGCGTGTGATGTTAAATCACGAGACGATGAGCCGAGTGTTTTAATCACGCAAGTTTTATTAGGCTATATCAAATGTGTATCCTTCAATATATGGAACGAATATTAAAAGAAGTATTCGCAGAATACTTCAGAAGAGGCTTACAACAAAAATTAGTAGAAAAGTCTAAAACACTAAAAGAAGAATTAATGGAACATTCTAAAACATTAGGACAAAATTAGAAAGTTCTAGAAAATTAGAACAAAAATTAGAAGAGAATTCTAGAAAAATTGAAGAAGACCTAAAGAATTTAAAAGATGAGTATGACAAGAGGATTGAAGATTTACAGAATTACATCGTCGCCAATGTCAAATTCCGAAATAGCCAAAGCAAATCAAGTAGAAGGAAGGAAAGTAGTAAAACTTGATACTACTTCAACAATGCATATCAAAACACCGAAATTTGATGGAAAATCTTCGTGATCGAACTGTAGTAACGCATACGACTCAATACACGTACTACTCAATAAATGTAATGCAACGAAAGCAACTTTATTTTAACGCAGAATATAACATACATTAATTCAATATGATAAATAAATATAATTATGACAGATGATGACAGACATCTCCGTTTTGTTTTTTATACACACATGATATAAAAATATTTTTAAAAACTTGATCTGAACAGAACTATTTAAAACAATTTGAAGCTGTTGCGCAAATAGATAACTAGACGCCCACGGAGAAGAATACAGAAATGAAACCATCGATGATCTGGATGAGAGGGTGCGACGAATCGCAAGTGAAGTGTTTCCCGGAACTAAGAAACTCTACAGTTGGAATTGCAGCGAACTGGGCTATCCGCAAAGACTTTGCAGAAAAATTAAAAGCAAGACAGAAACGATAAAGGAAGAAAAGGAGTCGGAAAACTAAATCGGGTTGATGCGAAGGGGCAACCGTCGACCCGTAATCTAATAGTCCCACAATTCATCAGTTATGTCGCATCTCTTCATCATCAAGCCAGCCGCATCTACGTGGATGGTTCTATTGACGGAAGATCACTGAAAATGCTACTGGATACGGGTGCGACAAATACAATAATTAAACCCGACTTTCCAAAGAACACAGGAAAGACACATCATCAATCAACCAAGTGGTGATTACGCATAGCGATGTGAGAGCAAGCTACCGTATTAGGAGAAGTAGATGTCACCATCACTATTGGAAAAATCTCCTTTAAACATCGAGCGCTGTGGTAGCTAAAGTTGAAGATGAATTAATATTCAATATGGACGTAATAACAAGACATGGTTTTAAACTTGACCTGAAGAACGGAGACATGATGGTCAATGAAGAAGAAATTGTATTAAACTCACAAAAGGACAAGGCTGTGCGCGTACTATTGGTCATAGACATTACCCTCCCAGAATGAAGTGAATCTATCGTGGACGCACAATTAGATGGTCGGTTCTGTGAGGGAAATATTATTACACTTGAGCCCAGAAATTATGATTTCAAAACTGGTACTGAAGTCGGAAAATCAGTAATCAAAGCCAGCCAGGTAATACCAGTTCGAATAATGAACATAAATTATTATTCGGTTGTTCTTAAAAGAGGAACAATTGTAGGAGAATGCTTGACAGTATCCTCGATTATACGAAATGTAACGACCAAGGAAAATACGTATCAGGAAATGCCAGATACTTTAATCAACCAGATATCAACATCGTTTCAAGAATTGACCGCCGACCAGAAATCCATGGCAAATAATTTAATTGGAAATGTTCATGATGTGTTTCAAGTCGACAAGAAAGTCAAAGGGAGAATTAATGTAGTCCATCTTAAAATAGACACTGGCATGACCCATCCGCCAACCAGCAAGAAAACTACCATTGGCTAAGCACGAGGAAGCGGAAAGAATTATTGAGGACGTGACGATGGAAGGTACGATCGAACCTTCAAGCAGTCCATGGGCTTCATTAGTATTAGTGAAAAAGAGGGATGGCTCTACACGATTTTTCGTCGATAATCGTCAGCTCAACAACATGATGAAGAAGGATTGCTACCCGCTCCCTCGAATAGATAATACACTGAGCACTTTGATTGGATCGAAGATTTTCCCCACTCTGGATCTAAAGTTCAGATACTAGCAAGTATATTTGGACACAAAAGATAAGGAGAAGACAGCCTTCACCATCAGTACCGAACACTGGCAATTTACCGTAATGCCATTTGGGCTCTGCAATGCCCCTGCAACGTTTAAACGACTTATGGAAACCGTAATGATTGGGCTATTTTGGAAAACCAGTTTGATTTATTTCGACGATATGGCGGCAGGAAAAACATTCGAGGACCTATGAAGAATTAGGAAAAAGTTTTCCAGAAATCAAGAAAGGCTAACTTGAAACTCAGTCCAAAGAAGTGCCATCTGTTCCAAAGAGAAGTTCATTACCTTGGACACGTGGTTTCTTGTAATGGTATTGTAGTTTACCCGGAGAAGATAAGGGCTGTGAGATACTGACCAGTACCTAGAGACAAATACGAGCTTAGAAGTTTCCTTGCTTTGTGTACTTACTATCGACGATATGTACCTGGATTCGCCAACATAGCTAAGCCACTGACACGGCTTACCGAAGAAGGAAAAATATTTATCTGGGAAATGGAGTGTAATGTTGCGTTTAAATAACTGAAACATTCTTTGACAAGCGCTCCTGTCCTAAGTTATCCTTTACTTGAAGGAAAGTTCATACCAGATACAAATGCCAACAACATTGGAATTGGTGGCGTTCTTTCGGAAAAAAGATGGATATAAATATATACTTTAGAAAGACCTTGTCAAAACCGGAGAGGAATTATTGTGGCACCAGCAAAAAACTTTTGGCAGTCGTGAAATCCATGGAGCATTGCTACAAATATTTATACGGAAGAAGATTTTTGATAAGACAGGTACTAGCCATCGTAATGCCGACGCATTGTCCAGAAGGCCATACCAAGATGAATGCAAACATTGTAGTCGAGTGGAAGAGAAGCATTCCATCATCGCCAGGATATCAGTAGTCGACGATAATTGGCAACCCAATAGAGTACGCAAGGAGCAAGAAAATGACCCGACTTATTCTGAAATGAAAAGCGAACGAGAGAAAACCAATATGGGAAGATGTTACTCCAAATTCACAGAGTGTAAAATCGTATTGGGCGCAATGGGTCTCCATGGTGACTGAGGATGGGCTGTTAAGCGTGTGGTGGAAAAAGCCGATGGAACTAATAGAACTCACTTAGTTATTCCTAAGAGTAGAGTACTAAACGTGTTGAAAGAGATCCATGACGAATCTGGAGGAAGCCATTTTGGAATCAACAAAACTTTAGAAAGATTGCACCAGCGATTTTACTGGGTTAACTGCAAAGAGGATGTTAACGACTGATGCAAGAAATGTGTGATTTGCAACGGTCCGCATAAACGACGAAGAGCTCCAATGCGTCAATACGAGTACAACGTTGGCAGTCTATTTGAGCTCCTTATGATTGATGTGGCCGGACCATTTCTAGAAAGTGACGACGGAAATAAATACATCGTGGTTGTCATGGACTACTTCACCACATGGGTTGAAGGCTATCCATTACATAACCAGGCAACCACTACGGTCGCTGAAACATTAGTGAAAGAATGTATATGCTGGTTTGATGTACCACGTGAACTTCACTCCGACTAGGGAAAAAAATTTTGAGTCTGCCGTTTTCCAAAATATGTGTAAGATATTAGAAATTAATAAAACGAGAATAACTGCATTACCTTCGCAGTCCGGTGGCGAATGAACAGAACGATAAACCCATATTTATAGAAGCTAGTCCCCAACCACCAAAGAGACTGGGACCAACATCTCCATCTATTCCTGATGGCTTATCGTTCATCCGTGCATGAAACAACAGGGCAAACTCCTGCAAACATCTTATTCGGACGTGAGTTGCGCTTACCCTGCGACTTGGTTCTCGGTAGTAAAACTGGGGAAGACCTGGTCGGGCAAGATTAAGTTACCGACTTACGGAGAAGAATGAATGACATTCATGAACAAGCCAGAATGAAAATTCAAACTGCCAGAGACTGAATAAAGGACCAATATGACACCAAGGGAGAAAAAGGTGGAAATCAACCTGGGGATTTAGTGTAGCTTTATAATACACATAGGCGTCGCGGTTTATTACCAAACTGCAAAGAAATTGGGGAGGTGCTACTACTAAGTCGTTAAAAGGATAAGCGACGTTATATATAGAATTAGGAAAGCACCTACCGGGAAACCAAGAACTGTACACTTTTACCTAACGCCTTTCGCTGGTGACAACAATGAAAATCATCGTAGATCAACGAACCGTTGATCATAGCCCAGGAACCGACCTTTGAAGACTTCATGGAAAAGTTTTCTTTTGGGCACAAAGCGCGGTATGGCGTGACCAAAGAGTTCTTCTTTGGTCACGCCGAGACCTTTATGACAAAATTTGGACGACTACAAGAACTGGCCAACCAAGGTCCATCCGTCGGGAAAACGCTACGACTGAAGTATAGCAATACAGAACAACAGCGGAATATCTACTGCCTGGTAAAAAAATCTGATGTGGCCAGCACAATACCTTCCGTCAATCCTGTGCATTATGTATAAATTCCATACATAAATTTTCTTGCGTAAGATTCTAAATTTCCAGTAAAATTATTTTATACACAAACTATGCAAATTTCACTTGACACTGACATCTTCTTCCTCTTTTTAGCTTTTCTCATTCGTTAGGGGCCGCTATTTTTTATTTTCTTCTTCCACTCATTTCTGTTTTACGTGTCGTTCTTATTCAGTTCCTTCTCTTTACTAGAAACTTCTAATACTAAAGTTATTTCCCTTATTCTTTCATTCCTTACCGTATCAAAAACAAGCAATCGGAAGTAAAATGTGTTGAACGACTTTGCTAGTCTAGAATTTGCGTGATTTGCTCGCAAGCAATCCAAGCGCCAAATTTCTCGCTTGACTTGCTAACTTATGAAATATAATGGCGGGAAATGCAAATTATACATATATGAATTTAACTTGTACTGTTTCTATCTCATATTATGGTGTGTTTATATCAATTACATGTCAAACAGGCTTTCAGAGGTTTGTGATGAAGGTTCATAACATTGTTAAATTTGAAATACTTTCTTAGACCTAAAAAATGTTCAAAATTAATTCTACTATCTGCAAATAACTGTACCTACCTATAAATTCATTTTGTATAACTTTCCAAACCAATAAAAGGGATATGAGAGACACACATGTTATATTTGATATCTATATAATTTTCTCGATGACATTTGTGAATATCAGTTCGTCATATAGCTAGCAAATCTGTCAGTGTACTAAGCAACAAGTCTAGTTTGCTTACCTAGTAACTGTTCTTGAACTGCTTACTTCAATGAACGCATCTATTGATACTGACATCTGTCAATTTGTATTATCAGAATATATTAGCAGTTTCCATGGTTAGCATGTGTGGCTATTTTAAGAAACTTAATATCATTATAATTCTTTAACTCTATATCTACTGAATATGAAGTATAAAATGCGATGAAATCGTAGAATAATATATTCTTCAGGTTATAATAACGTTAAATGTCAATAAATGATATTTAACTGCGTTTTTTCAAGAAAAACTGTTAATCTACAAATATGGGTACTTACGGTTGACCATTTATAACCAAAATCTAACCACTTGTTCGTCTGGATGTAAACTTGAGAAATATGAAAAAATTATAACTTTTGGTATCGTGGTATTGAAGTTATGCGATCCGAAACTTTCGTCACACACACACACAGACATACACACAAACACACACACACACACATCGTAAAAATGGTAAAATCGGATTGTAGGGACCCTAAAACGTACTTATTCACTAATAACTCATCATTGAATTTTTTGACCAAAGACAATACTTTCCTTACCTAAAGGTGACGGAAGGTAAAAAACCACACTCGTGCCAGAAGTTGTCGTACCGCAGTCTTTGGAACTCGTTGTGCGACTTGAGGGATCATCTGCTAGAGAATGACATTAAAACTAGCGGTATCAAAGTTAGGCTGTTGACTAGATGGCTTGAATTGGAGGATTGTTAGGGACATGTTAAAGATCCTCTTCCGCTATACCGGTATTGAAATTCTCGTCTGCAGCTTTAACCTTAACGGACAGAAAGAAGAACTCCAGCGGACCATCGACTGTCACTTCTTCAAGACTTCCAAATGTACCAAGGGTAATACATGCAGATTTCATCATCAAGAACTGTTCTGGGGCGAAACAGTCTTAAGAGAGGGCAGTGTAGCGTGCGTAGACCCGACATCACTTACTCTAAAAGTACGTGACCGCCGCCGTTGGTCGAACATTTCTAGAACGTCGTCTAACCTGAGCGATGACGTAATCGTCGCGTAAATATCTCGACCTGCTTAATTACTTAGGGTTACCTGATCCTTTGTAATTGATGTTATCACGTCGAATGTTCCAGACAGGACTTCGACTATAAATACGGTCAGGGAAGCCAGAAGAACATTCTGATATAGACACCAATCGTGAAATGAAAAGTTGGTGATATAAATAAATAGTCTACGAGTTGTGAATATAAGTAAATATAGTTATATAAATAAATATAGTGAAATAAATATTATTTAAATAATAATTTTAGTGTTTAAATCTTTAATTATATTCTTAGTCTTAAATTAGTCTTTATAATTGTTTAATCATAGTGTTATTTTTCATTAACAATGTGAAAATAATTGGCTAAACTACTTTCATATACGAGTATAACGCAAATAGTTACAACAACACCATATTTAATTTGGGTGAAAACTATAAAGTATTAGTTATTTGGAAGATTCGCCCTTACCACTTACACCATATATATATATAGTTTGCATATTAACTATATAATGTTCTTATTCCTTATAGTTAGACATTCTGTAATTGGTTTTGTCAGATAAAGTTTGTTTTTAAAAATTTATACGGGTATAGAATCTCTTCTAACGAAAATGTTTCAAAAATTAGTATATAATTAAATAGTGATAATAATACTAATAATAATTGTTGAAAGTCACAGCTAGTCTGATATTACATATTTGTTATGTGTTGCTATGTTATTGTTGTTATATGTTGTCATGAAAATGAATTAGTTGTTGTTTACATATGTGTGAAATATACAGGATGGTGATCGCGACCCTGGAACATAGGACTTCAGCATGTAAAATTAGATTTTCGTAATTTCCTGCTTCCCTAATTATTTTAGGTAAAAAAGCTTCAAATAAAAGTAGGAAATTAAGAAAGCATTATTTTACATGTTAAAGTCCTATGTTCCGGGGTCGCGGAATCTACTATCTTGTATGTTTGACTTTTATACTTGTATTAATTTATTTTCTGTTATATAAATTATCTTCTGTTATATAAATGATTCTACATGATGTACTATCAACAGGTTACGGGCCCAGGACCAGGCTCTGTATGTGGTCTTGAAGTATTTGATGGAGAAAATTTTAATAGTTGGAAGTTTAGATTGTGTGTCATTTTGGAAGAAAAAGGAGTCCCATCTGCAGTAGAAATTGATGAGAATGATGCACCTGATATAGAAATATGGAAAAAGAATAATTTAAAGGCAAAATGTATTTTAATGTCTGGAATCTGTAAAAGATAAAAACACTGCGAAAGAAATTTTGAAAACTTTATCTGAAAAAATGCAAGAAAATCAGTTTGTTTTCAATTATATTTAAGGAGAAGGTTATTGCAATTAAAATACGACAAAAATGGTTTATTGGAAGATCATGTTAATCTTTTCGACCGTATGACATGAGAGCTTAAGGCTGTAAGGGCAGTGATGTCCGAAAATGAAATTACTCATGACTTTACCAGAAGATTTTAACGGAGTAATCTCAGCAAATGAGAAAACAGATAATTCGAAGGTGACTACTGAATATGTCAAATTAAGGCTGTTACATGAAACTAGAAGAAAGTCGACGAAAATGGATAATGAAAGATTAACGAAACAAGATGATGGTGCGTTTTAGATAAGTAATAATAAAAGAAAAATTGCTTGTTTCAGATGTGGGAAGAATGGACATACTATTCATTGGAAAATAAGTCTAAAGAAGATACAAAAGTAGCATTTTTAACGAATTACCACAATGAAGAAGAAATAATTTTTATAACAGATCCTGGAGCAAGTGATCATATGATTAATTCGTCGATATATTTCCATGAAGAGAAAATAGTTAATCCAAAAATCAAAATTGACGTAGCAAAGAAGAGCGAATCAGTAGTTGCAGAAAGTTTTGGAGATATCAAAGTAAGAATAGGAATTCATGGCAGAAATTAAAAATGTCTTATATGTCCCCGATTTAAAAAATAACTTACTATCAGTCCGTAGGTTAGCAGATAATGGTCTCGTAACCATTTTTAAAAATAATAAAGTTTTAAATAAAGAAGAATAATAAAGTTATTACACATGGTTATCGAGAAGTTTCCTTATATAAAGTGAGCTATGGTTTAAACTCATCTGAAGAAGCGTATGTCAGTAAACAAATAATAGATTGGCACAGAAGATTAGGTCACGTAAATTATGGTTTGCTAGCAATATTGAAGAATATGGCTCTCATTGATAATTTTGAAACATTGGATGGAAACTGTGACATTGGCTTAAGAGGAAAAATGACAAGATTACCTTATAGAAGTAAAGCTGCGAAAACAAGAAGACCATTAGAACTTATTCACAGCGATACATGTGGCCCGGTGTGGATGGTAAAAGCAAGATGATGCAGTGAACAATATGGTATAGATTATGAAGATACTTATTCTCCAATAGTTAATATAACAGTAATACGTATAATGCTTGGAATTGCAAATTCATAAAACTGGGAAATTCAACATTTAGATGTGAAAACTGTTTTCTTATATGGTAAATTATAAGAAGAAATTTATATAGAATTACCTGAAGGACCTTTTAAAGAAAATAATGATATGAAAATACTAAACAGATCATTATATAGTTTAAAACAAACTTCGAGATGTTGGAATAATGAATTTACTAATTTTGTTTTGTCAATAGGATTTACAAGATCGAGATACGATGAAAATGTATATTTTAACACAAATATGAAAAATTATATAATTTTTTATGTGGATGATATTTTCCTCATTGGAAATGAAGTACAGAAATTAAAAGAAAAATTAATTAATAGATTTGAAATTAAAGAACTTGGAGATGTGAAAATATTTATTGGAATGGAAATAGAACGAGATAGAGAAAAGAAAATTTTGAAGATTCACCAAACAAAATGTATATATGTAGATATTGATAAATAAATATTGTGAAAGTGAAGAGAGAAATATTAAAACTCCAGTGGAAAAAGAACTTGTACTGAAGAAAGGAGAGCAAAATGGAAAAGGAGTATTTGTTTTTCTACAAATTATCTAAGTCGATTACAAATAAATACAACGATAGAAAATATGAAATATTTAAGAAGAGTACTTCGATATTTAAATACAACTAAAAACTTAAAATTGGAATTTCTGGAAGGACAAAACGTCGAAGCCTATTGCGATGCAGATTGGGAAAATTATGTAGAGGACATGAAATCTGTAACTGGATATTGTTTAAAAGCGTTCGGTGGAACTGTAGCATGGATTACAAGAAAACAAAATACAGTGACCCTATCCAGTACAGAAGCGGAATATACAATTCTTTCTTTGGTAGCATGCCAGTGTAAATGGCTAAATGGATTTTTAAAGGAGATTGGTATAAATAAGGAAAATGATGAAATTACAATATTTAAAGATAATAATACGAAACACATAGACGTCAAATATCATTTTATAAAGGAATTAATAAAAACAGAATACGTAAAAGATAAATATATTGCCTGTGAGAATAATCCAGTTGATTTATTTTCAAAAGCTTTAGACAGGAATTTATTTGAAAGACATCAAGATGCTATTGCTTTGAAATATTAGAATTTTGAGTATACAATTTAAACTTTGTTGTATTTTTTTTGTTTGTTTACAGCACATTCATAATTTAAATTGCAGGAGAATGTTGAAAGTCACAGCTATTCTGATATATATATATATATATATATATATATATATATATATATATATATATATATATATATATATATATATATATATATATATATATATATACGTTACTATGTTATTGTTGTTATATGTTGTCATGAAAATGAATAATAATAATAATGTTTTGGTTAAAAAAAATACTCACCGGAAGCGGTTTATTGTTGGCATCAAGTAAGGTGTCCGATACAAGAAGCCGTCCATCCTTGACTACGCGCTGAAGGACAAGGCCATACGAGCCGATGACCCGGTCAGGGAACAGGCGACTTCTCAACAGGAGTTCGATCGTCAGCAACTCTGTAGACTCCACGGCACGAGCCACTGGCCACTCGAATCGCTAAAACAGACACCATATAGCTGACGATGATACCTACAATGCAGGCCAAAATATATATCATCTTTATGTTTTTTCAGTATAAAATAGCATGAATATCTTGGTCGCAAAAGTATAGAAGACTTTTATAAATGAAGTCGCCTTTAGGACTGCAGCCTGCATACATGTTAAAAAAAATCTGTTGTGGCCAACACAATACCTCTCGCCCTTTCCATCGTGTGATATATAAGTATTGTATTTAACCTTTTCTGTACACACAAATAATTCTAATTACATCTATTCTTTATATTTAGATATATTTTTATAATTTCAAATTCATTCTATGAGCAAGTTTTCGCCTACTCTTCTAAATGTTCGAGGTTCTTCCAATTCATTGATGGGATTGGCGGTATTTCTGTAGGGTGTGTGTAATATACCTATAATTTTAAATATTTAATTAATAATACAATAACAAATATTAAATGTCGTTCCCAGAAAAAGCCTTAAGTACTATTTCTCTTTTGACATTGATATTAGTGACATTTATCTATCAATTAGAAACATTTTAATTTCTCATCTGGTTATCATGGAGTTGTTTGAGCTATAAGATTTCCACATTATTGTATAGATTACATTTTTTATGTTCATTAATAACTAATTTTCAAAAAATAATATTTAGAAGATTTTTGTTCACTACTACTTCCGGTTTTCGCTTTGTTACCAGAACCTATTCAACTTTACCCATTACTGTTAGATTACGGAATATTTTGTTACACAGGTTTTTAGCCTTGTAGAATTTGAGAAACACACATACACAGACATCATCGTAAAAATGTTATAATCGGATACTAAAGACCTTGAAACGTGCTTATTCACTAAAATCTGCATGAATCCAATACCTACCTCTTTTGACGAGAGGTACAAATATTTCGTTGTAAAAGATGCAAGTAGAATCTAATAAAGAAAAATTAAGGTACAAAGTATAGAATGAAAATGTATTAGGTAAAAATATTTAGGAATATTGACCAAAAACTATTTCGCGATCAGCCAGAACTTGCTTTGCTATCGATTTGTTGGCCATACCTGATAAGGAGTACCTATCGAATATTATCAATGTCGTACAGATTGCAACAACGGAATTGCGAGATTATTTCGTACCAAAAAATCCAAATAGTGCGATGGCATTAGGAAATTATACGCGACGTGTTGCTATTGATATTGCACAAAATGCAGGTAATTCATTTTAACCATAGGGAAAAAATATCTACAAGCACGTAGTTGTTAATGTGTATTTTATTATTAAATTGATTTTTACCTCTCGCTAAGAGAGGTATTGGATTCATGCTAAAAATCGCATATCCAGATTTTACTGAATAAGCACGATTTAAGGTCGATAGAATCCGATTTTAACATTGTTACAATGATGTCTGTGTGTGTGTGTGGATGTGTGTGTGTGTGTGTGAGGTTGTTGGAGACACGATTTCTCAAATTCTATAATACTAAAGACCTTTTTGACTACGGATTTCTCAATCTAACATTAATGGGAAGAGTTGAATAGGTTTTGGTACCAATTGAAAACCGGAAGTAGTAATATTTAAAAAAAAAAATCTAAATATTATTTTTTTGAATTTTTTTTATTATTAGCATTAAAGAACATAAAATTCTCTATTCGATACATTTTAAAATTTTATTATATCTCCTATAGGTTTGGAGATATAGTATATAATAATATAAAATAATTTGTAATAAATTTCAGAGCCTAAACAAATCTATAGTAACCATCAGACGTTTGTAAATGACAGAAAAATGTCATTGCCAAAAACCAACAGTAGTTCATAAACCTGTTTGGGCGATATTGGCAGCTCAATTCTAAAACTTGGCCTTAAGTCTAACACATGACAGTGGATAAGAACCGATTCAGAATTTGCCATAGTACGAATATGGTTTTATATAGATTTTAGCTGAAAATAAATCTTAGATATTCTTTTTGGGCAACATAGTAGTAAAACGTCAAAATACGCTTTTACGTTAAATGAAGAAGTTTAACTGACATTATTGAAGAATTTTTCAGAGATATTGGTAAGTTTACTATTTCTTGTTGTATAACAATAATAACAATTAAATATTGAAAATTATAGCTTAAATCCAGTCAAGAAATTGGAAGAAATTCGAACATTTAGAAGTATAAGAGAAAACTTTCTCAAAAAATAAATTTTAAATTATAAAAATAATCTAAACATAAAGAAAAGACATGAGAAATTTATAGGGCGCGAGCAGTCATATGACTTTGTTGGACTTGACAAGCAAATATAGGGGCCCGAGTTAGAATGACAGCTGGTAATCATATACATATATGTCAAATGTCAATTTTCCATCCAAAATTTCGTGATATTCCAATTCCATGTGGTTTATTTTCCTCGACAAGTAAATTCCACATTCCTGGTGACAAATTAACCACGTGAAAAATTACTACATTTGACATTTATGTAAATAATTACTAACTGTCATTTTGACGAGGGCCTCCATATCTGCTTGTCTAGGTCAAGTATGACAAACTAACTACGTGAATTTAGAAAATCTTGGAATTTTTGATGAAAAATTCCGACATTTGACATCTATATACAAAATTACTAATTGTCATTTTGATAGAACCCTCATATCTGCTTGTCCAGGCCAACAATGTCACATGAATGCTCGCGCCCTATACTTACGTAACCAAAAACGGAAGTGGCGAGAGGTATTGTGCTGACCACAACAGATTTTTATTTCATGAAATTGAAATATCTTCATTCGAGCTCATTGTGTTTCACAAAAGATACTAAAATTGGGTTTTCACAACTTACTGATAAATGCTATTCACAAATATAACTGATAAAACTGCATAATACAAATTAGTAAATATGCGAAGTTGCTCAAGAAGATCCATTCCGTCCGCTTCACGCGAAAAGTGTTTGTTCAAAAGCAATCGAAATAGCACATGTTTTCGAATGTACATTAGTTTGATTCATAGTTGCCGAATAAAATATCCAGTGCAATTATTTTCCAAACAGAGAAATATGCTATAAATATCTGTGCTTAAATAAATCTAAAAAAGCTCTAAAATTGACATCAAACAGGGAAATGACGACCAGACTATTTTAAAGTCCCCGGTTCCTTCATTTGTTAGTCAAAGTTATTCTGGAAATGCAGGCACATCTTTCAGTTGATGGCCGAATAAAACCACGTTCCATCGTAGGGAGTTGTGACCAATGAAAATGCAGACGGTCTCGCAAATGAGAGGAACAATTATCATTTTATGAACTCCGGACCTTCCTATGGATTCGTGGCAAGTTATATAGGATATAATAATAAATGATAAATAATAATAAACTTTATTGACATCAGTCAATGGTGAGGTTCAGCAACGGCTGCTCTTCTACGCGACCAATACATACACATAACAGTTATTATATAAATGAAATAGTGACATGCCAACATAATACAATAATTGATAAGAATCAGAAATAGACACATACATCTTAAATTTTACTTTATAAAATATATTTTAAAACAAACATTCAAACAAAACCTATAATAATCAATAACATTTAATAATCAAGTAATGAATTTATTCTACCTATAAAAGACTGTATACACAGAGATTTTAATTCATTTGGAATAGAATTGTACAGTGAAGGTGCTAGGAAAGAGAAACAACATTTAAATTTAGACTTGTTGAAAGCTGGCACAGCATATAAGTCCTTGCCCCTTAAACCGTATTCATAATTCTTCAGGCTCAATTTTTCGTATAGATGGAAATAAATTTCTGTCATTCTAATTTTATGAGTTAGAATGAGGAAAGCTTTTTGAATTTTAACATCAATATCTTGCATTTTAGATAGTATTCTATATTCCGAAATGTGGTCATATTTACGCACACCATAAGCATAACTCAAACAAGAGTTTTGCAGAACCTTAATCCTATACTTGTCAACTTGTGTCAAATTTGGACAATATACACATATACAGTAATCAAATAATGATAAAATAATTGTGTTTACTAATCTTAATTTTACTTGCGTTGAGATAATATGTCGAAATTGATACAAATGACGTAGTTTAATTTTCGCTGTTCGTAGTTTGCTGTGCAGGTGAATACTAAAAGTTTATCAATCCTAAACTCGTGGCAACAGTACTGTTTGTTAATATTACTCCATCTAATATGATGTCTGGCAAAGATTCTGAACCATCAAAGTAGATTTGTTTGGATTAATTTTGAGACCATTGCTTTTCATCCATAACGATAAGTTTTCCAAATCAGCATTTATTAAAATGCATTTTTCATTTAGCTCTTCGACGGCAACAGATGTTAATATCTGTGTATCGTCGGCATAAGAATATACATCGCAATTAGACATAGTTTTTGGCAGATAGGATACATAAAGCAAGAAAAACAGTGGTCCCAAAATTGATCCCTGCGGCACTCCACGTTGTAGTGGAAATATATCAGAATTTAGTGGTCGACCATTATGAATCATGCTGACGTTAAATTTTCTATTATTAAGATAACTTTTACACCATAGTAGGGGACTCTTTGAAAAGTTATAATATTTCATTTTTGCTAGTAGTAGCTCGTGATCAACCACGTCAACCGCCTTTGTAAAATCGATTTGAATAAGAATTGAAATTTTAGATTTGTCAAAATTAGTTATTAAGGAATCTAAAATGTTTAGAAGGCAAGTATTAGTACTATGTCCACTTCTAAATCCTGATTGCGTAGGTGGAATTATATTATTTTCCAAGGCATAAGTCATAATATGATCACAACATACTTTTTCGAGTACTTTGGATAAGATTGGCAAAATACTGATGGATCGTAATTCGTCAAAGGTGGTGGATTTAATCTTTTTAGCAAAAGGTTTTACGATTGCAAACTTCCAGCAGTCAGGAACTACTCCCTCCAGTAAGCAAGTGTTTATGATGTGTGTGATATAATCCACAATAACGGGGAGAATAGTCAAGATCATTTTACGCGAAATTTCATCTATACCTATGGCATTTGATTTGATATTCATTATAATTCTGTCCACATCTTCGCTATGAATAAGATTAAAATGAAATTTTTCATTATCAACATGTGAAAATGAGTTATTCAAATAATAGTGTAAGGTTTCGGAATTTACACGGCTTGTGTCAACTTTATCTAATAAATGTCGCCCAAATTGTTGTGGTTTTAAAGGGGAAGCATCTATGTTATTTGGCACTGTTTTATTAATACCTAGTCGCTTTAAGCTTGCCCAAAGTTTATTGGAATCTTTTAAGTTATTGTTAATATTGTAATTTAAGTACTCGTAAGCTTGCTTTTCTCTTCTAATTTCTCAGTTGTTTGTAATAATTTAATTTCGATTCCGTTTTATATTTTTTGTAGTCTCTAAGAGCTTTGTCGCGTTTTCTTTGCATTATTTTTATAACTGGAGTAATCCAGGGTGTATAATTCTTATTTGTAGAAATTGTTTTAACTTTAGCATGTTTATCGAAAACTGATATTATATTCTCATTGAGAAAAGCAAGTTTATCATTAATGTTTGCAATATTAATAATTTGACTCCAATTTTTAGATTCACAATCCTTTAAGAAATCTTCCATATTAAAATCTCTGTAGGTATAAGTCTTCTTTGTAACAGTTGTTTTTGCCAAGTTTAAAACACAAAATATTCCTCTATGGTCAAATATATTGCTACAATCAATAACATCAGAATCCACACATATGGTTTTATCAGACACTAATATAACATCTAATAATGATTTAGTAGCAGGTCTAGTATATTTTGAAATTAATTGGTGCATATGATGACAATCGTTAAAAAAATGAGATATATAATCGTTAACAAGTAAATTGATATTAATTTCTTCTACACAAATTAAATAATCACATTGCGGGATATATTCTGAAAATATATCATATATCATAATATGGGATGAATTAGTTAAAGTTATTTCGGTTATCAAAAAGGTAGATACAAAGGTTCATTTTACCTTCGTCGTCAAATGTCAATTAGATACTTGTTCTCATCGAAAAGTATCTTCTATAATAATTATAACAAGTCTCTTCATTAGTCGTTTTCCTTTAAAATACGAAGAACGATTAAATATCAAAATATGTTATGTGTAACTGCCCATCCAGAGCAGTAAAAGGACTGAATCATCTGTAGGCTTACTTCATAGCAAAAGAATACTGGAGCAATAATCGGTTACAAAAAGAGTTTCAATTTGTTTCCATAATACTTAAAATTTAAAATTTTTTTTTGGGTTACGATCGCACTTGTTTTAACACTAAAAACCGTGGAATATTTAATCCTTAACCACCCGGCTCCAGTCACCTAGACTGCAACAGTTACTCCCATTACCTTCGGAGTATCCGTAATTGTTTTGTAGACTACGCTGATTTAGTGTTTAGTATCGGTCAATCAGTACGAATATGTATTGTTAGCAATTAATAAAATTATTTCATTATTACGAATTATTATTTCATTATTTTAAGTCTTATTATTTACCTTGAGTGGGATATTGTTTTATCAATTGTTATTTTTGCGTCGGGCCGCTGCTGGCCAACCGAAAGCTGATTATTTTTACCTTCCGTCACCTTTAAGTAAGGAAGGTATTGTCTTTGGTCAAAAAATTCAATGATGAATTTTTAGTGAATATGCACGTTTTAGTCCATATAATATGATTTTACCATTTTTACGATGATGTCTGTATGTATGTATGTATGTATGTATGTATGTATGTATGTATGTATGTATGTATGTATGTATGTATGTATGTATGTATGTATGTATGTGTGTGTGTTGTGTGTGTGTGTGTTTTGTGTGTATGTGTGAGAGTGTGTGTGTATGAAGAAAGTTTCGGATCGCATAACTTCATTACCACGATTTCAAAAATTATAATTTTTTCGTATTCCTCAAGTTTACATTAGATTTTGGTTATTACTGGCCAACCGGAAATTTCCACATTTTCAACTTTACGATGATGTCCGTATGTATGTATGTATGTATGTATGTATGTATGTATGTATGTATGTATGTATGTATGTATGTATGTATGTATGTGTGTGTGTATGTGTTGTGTGTGTGTGTGTGTGTTGTGTGTGTGTGTGTGTGTGTGTGTGTGTGTGTGAGTGTGTGTGTATGAAGAAAGTTTCGGATCGCATAACTTCATTACCACGATTTCAAAAATTATAATTTTTTCGTATTCCTCAAGTTTACATTAGATTTTGGTTATTATTGGCCAACCGGAAATTCCCTCATTTTCAACTTTTAACAAAAACGCTTTCGCCTTTAATTTTAGGCTTCTTCAAGGACTCTGTAATATACAATGTAGAATACAATAATTTTGAAAATAAATATTGTTTACAATTTGCATGAAGTAATTTTGAAAATAGTTACACTTAAACATAGAAAGATATCTTGTAACACATTTTGTTACATTGTTTATTGTTTAAAATGTTATATTGATGATAAATGTTGTTGATTGTTAAAATTTCTTACAGATTAAAACTATTGTCAAAAAGTCACATGATTTGTGTTATTCTATTATTAGTTTTAGGTTACCTATATGTCTGTGGGTTGTTATGCACAAACAATATAATTATATATATATATATATATATATATATATATATATATATATATATATATATATATATATATATATAGAGTTAAAGAATTATAAAAACATTAAATTTCATAAATCAGCCAGCTATGCTAACCATGGAAACTGCTAATATATTCAGATAATTCAAATTGACAGATGTCAGTATCAATGAAAAGTAAATGAATGTGGCAAGGATGAAGATGTTGAAAAAGATGTTGGGGAAGACATGGAAAGATATGGTAAGGAATGAAAGAATAAGGGAAATAACTCTAGAGTAAGAAGTTTCTAGAAGTATACAAGAGAGACGATTACATTGGTTTGAACATGTCATGAGGAGAGATGAGGTATATATTGGAAGAAGAATGAATAGCTTAGTAACAAAAGGTTGATGAAACAGAGGAAGACCAAAGATAAGATGGAAGGACTGTATTGCGGAAGACTTGAGAGAAAAGGAGCTGAATGAGGACGACACGTAAAACAGAAATGAGTGGAAGCTGAGAATAAAAAATGCGACCCCTAACGAATGGGAAAACTAAAGAAGAAGATGAAAGAAATATAGGATCTTTTGCCAGAAAATGTATGTATAGGGCGCAAGCAGTCATGTGACTTTGCTGACCTTGGAAAGCAGATATGAAGCCCCGTGTCAAAATGACAGCTATTAATTATGTCCATAACTGATAAATGTCATAATTTTTCATTAAAAATTTCATTATTTTTTTATTTCATGTGGTTTATTTGTTATCATTCAGGAGTGTGGAATTCATTTGCCGAGAAAAGAATCATACACAGCAAAAAATCTGATGTGGCCAGCACATAACCTCTCGCCGTATATTTTACCTGGCTGTATGCATAAAGCAAAGATTATTTTTATAAATACAAATAATATATTCATATAAATCTATGACGTATAAACTTCTTTATTATTCAATAATAGCATGTCTCAACATAAAGATATTTACCATAAATTATGTTACAATAAATTACAAAGTAGAGTTTACCATATATAAATATTAGGCTGGTAACAGCAATTTTCAATTCGAACAACTTTGTTTACTTTCTCTTCATATTCTTCTAGTAAAAACATTAATTTTGGGCGGTCTAAAATGTATATATCTGGATTGTGCATCTATTCTTATATATCTTCTTTTACATTTTATTTTTTCATACTTGTTATATCTAAATAACCTTAATTCCCTTTAATAAAGTGACGGATAGATTGCACTCCGATTATTCTTATATCGATGTGTAATTTTGTCAATATTTACAACTTACTTGAGAAGAATTTGATAGCTTTTTTGCAATTCAAAGTTACTCTAGTCTACAGTACTGGTGTACATTGTCCCATAATGTTTGAAACAAATTTAAGTCCTTCAACCTAGACTTGTCATCTCCATAATAGTCACAGATCAAGAATTAAGGGATTCTCCAAAAACATTTTTCTTTCATTACTCATTATTTCTGACACTGACATTTATCTGTCAGTTACAAATAATTTAAATTTGCAACTATTTTTCATGGCATCCTTTCGGTTGTAAAATTAATTACAACATTATTTTATATATTATATTCCGTTTATCTCTAAATCTATAGAATATATATAAAAATATTTAAATGTATCAAAAAGAGAATTTATTTTTCTTTAATATTATCAAGAAAAATTTTCAAAAAATAATATTTAGAAGATTTTTTTTCAAGAATGTTCTACTTCCGGTTGTCCAATTGTTACCAAAACCTTTTCAGATCTTCCCATGAATGTCCGATTGGGAAATACGTTGTTAAACAAATTTTAAGTTTTATAGTTTTTGAGTAACCGTCCTTCCAACATCCCACACACACACATCCACACACACACACACACACACACACACACACACACACACACACACAGACATCATCGTAAAAATGTTAAAATCGGATTGTAGGGACCTTAAAACGTGCTTATTCAATAAAATCTGGATATGCGATTTTTAGCATGAATCCAATACCTCTCTTAGCGAGAGGTAAAAATGAAATTTTGATTGAGTTATGGACGTAATAGCTGTCACGGGCCCCCATATCTGATTGTCAAGGTCAGCAAAGTCACGTGACTACTCGACCCCTATGGAATTTGTACATAATATACAGGATTGATGGATGGTAAAGTGCTGGCCACATCAGATTTGTTTAAATATAACATTCTTCCATTAAGAGAAATAACTCATCAATACTTTGATGATTTAAATTTCTATTGATGCTAGTTTTTCATTATGTTAATAGCATTACGATGTGCGTAAATAAATGGATGAATAATGAAGGAAGATATGGTTAGATTTGATTAGATATGTGTATGATCGTGAACTACATGCATAAATTTACTAGCATAGTTGAATATGTTGTACCTAATTTAACATGTCATATTCCTGTTGATATCCGTGTATTTATTCGTAATTTGACCGGAACACAAATTAATGCGAGTGTAGAAATGGTGGTAGTAATAGCGATCAGATAATATCCATGTATTAGTAAATACACGCATATCAGTAGCGATTAGATCAATATATATTTTTCATCATATTTAAGCTCTTAATAAACCGTATTTTTCTTTTGTCTCTCGGAATGTATATCTCACTCAATAATAAAATAACAAAGCATATGAAAGAAAACGAAGTAGAAATTTACAAGTGAATTATTCATTCAATAGTAGAGCTAGCATCTAAGAACCATTAAAGATAAAATCAAAAATAAATTAATTGACAAGTCATTCATATAATAAAGTAGAGGTCCACCCACTGTAGAAAACGAACGTATTTAACAAAGCTCCGTAGCGATATTTACTAATATCATAAAACAATAAATATGATTGAAATGTAGTGACATGATTTAAGTTAAAAAGTGCAATAAATATGTATATTAAGATATTATTAACAACCAGGCCGAAATACGGAATACCAGTTGAAGATTCTGGCAAATAACATAAGTCTGGAGAGTATTCACATGCAGCTAATATATCGAAGTTGGATAATGGAATATACAAACACTTCACTTTAATCTGAGAGAATTGAGACGATCTTCAATAAATTCAACTATATAATAATAAAAACATGAAATATAATGGCTGCAATACTTCTTGTCTGGAAAGGTGATTGGAAAGAAGAAATTACTGGATATCAGTCAAATAATCATTTATTTTCGGCCTTTAATTTCGTATATAGGTCATTTATAAATAAAGTAAACCGACAGGTCTCTTCGAAACTCGCTTCCACGTCAATTGAAATATTTATGAAGAATTATGAAAAAATCTTCACAGAATTCAAATAAATACATTTGATAGAATCCCACATTAAAAGTCATCAATAGAGATTTCCTATCAAAAAGTAGGTGATTTTGCTGGACGTTAAAGAATTTTGAATGTTTTATGTTTGTGATTGTTGACTAGTACGCCTACAGGGCAGTGTTTAGTTGCATAGTTGCACAGTGGTTGTTTGTGTTTATATATATTGTTCACAACAACAAAAAATGTAGTAGCGGTAGAATTAGTGGCAATGTTAGTGACATGAGTAAAAGATTGAATGCGTTATAGCAAACGTGTTCGTTCACATCCAAAAATTAGGAAAATTAATAGTAACGCAGTGGCAACGGCAGCGTAGAAGTTCGCAAACTCCAAACTTCAGCGTTACCGCTACCGCTTAATTTTTTGACAGTTTTAACATTTATTGACATCTGCTAAAATGAGCAATAGCAAAAAGATTATTTTATTGTATTCATTTGAGTTATTAAATAAGGATGTATTTCTTAAGATAATGAAAAATAGATAAAGTTTCTGTTTCTAAATCAAACTAATTTATTCTATTTCTGTCATTTTAATATGAAATGCTTACAAACAAGACAAAGTGCATGACATTCAGTCACATTCACATTCGGTATCCAGTTCAGAATCTATTTGATCCTGTTTCAAAGGTGGTACTTCGCGTGGACAGGAACGAAAAAAATTGGTAGTACAAGATCATTTATCCCCTTTTAAAAAGAGTAATTTAAAGTAGATACGTACTATTCGGAATTTATTTTCTTGGTAAAAAAGAATGCGGCTCTAGAAACTATAATTTCAATAATTTTTCATTGGTAACGGATGTAATTTTTACTATAAATTTCGTACGTTACCGATACCACTAATTTTATCTGCCGCTATTTTTTTTTTATTCTGAACGGGCCTTTAACGCTTGCAGGATTTCGTTCTACGTTGTGAACAGATAACTGCTTTCCTTAATCTGAAATGATCCACAGAACCAGGTAGAATTAGTGCGCGAACTTATGTTCAAGAAGGCGACAACTCTTGCTTCCGTTTGTGCTCTGCTTTAATCATGAGATTTATCATGTTTATTTACCTATTTACTTAAACTTCCTGCAACATATGAACTCAAACAAAACTGTATTGCTTGTAGATGAAAACGCATTTATTATATTACTTTTACACCCTACCTTCTAATCTAAAGGGTTAAGGTATTCAGGATATTTTAGTCTGGTATTGCTTTGAAGCTATGACGCTTCTTTCAATATGCTTCCGGATTGGGCACAATGCGCACGATTCTAATCCGCTTTGGTCACACAATAAGTCCGGATATTAAACAGCCTGTTCTAGTACACGCTGCTAGATAGTGTTGGCGTCTCACAAATGGCAAGATGAGATATATAGCGCTACTAAGAACCAATTTTACAATCCCCAGGTAAAATTTTAACTTCCAAATAAATATTGACGGCAATGATAAATTTGTCATTTGACAGTTACCTAATATTTTTTTCCGTTCTGCTTACTCAATTGGCAGTAATTTTTTTTTTTAAGAACCCACCCCCTTTACTTTATTTTTATTATTTTAAATATACTATTTGATGTCAGATGTAGATATTTTTATAAAGTCAGGTTTACAAGATACAACTAGCAATTTTCAAATAGCAACCGCCATTTTTTTGTCTTTTCATGTATTCATTTTTTATTAATGCATTTTAAAATTCGAGAAAAATAAGATAATTGAAATATATGACAAATAATTTTTATTAAATTATTCTAGGTGATAATAAATAGCAAATAAATAATAGTTATTTATGTATTAAGAACAATTAAAAGATTGTAGCACGCGAGAATTTTTAAAGTGTTTTAATTTTCTCGAGTACTATAATTTTGATTATCCCCGTGGTATATACAACGTTTTATTTTATTATGGTTCTTCAAATTCAAAGATTCAATAGATATATTTGTAGATTCGTTATCGTTGTGGTGCCGTTGTAAATTTTAAGTATTCTGTGGTGTCTAGGTAATTTCTTGATGTTGCTATGTTGTTTGTTATAAACAATTTTAATTTAGTGTCAAATAAAAAGGATAGATGTTGATTATTCCAAGAAATATCAAATAAACTTGAGGCTGTACAAAACAAGTTAGTTCTACAGAAGTCAAAAGATGTGTCTGAAAAGAATACGAAAATATTGCGAGTAGCATTGTTCAAAAAAGGAGATTTATCGAATGTTGTGTTGTCTGACATTTATCCATAAATCACGATTTTGATATGTTTGAGTAGTTATTGCATGGCAACTTTATATGTCCTCGGGCAATAAAAGCCAAATTGCGCTTGCTTTTTTACCTCTCGCTAAGAGAGGTATTGCATTCATGCTAAAAATCGCATATCCAGATTTTATTGAATAAGCACGTTTTAAGGTCCTTACAATCCGATTTTAACATTTTTACGATGATGTCTGTGTGTGTGTGTGTGTGTGTGTGTGGATGTGTGTGTGTGTGTGTGTGTGTGTGTGTGTGTGGGATGTTGGAAGGACGGTTACTCAAAAACTATAAGACTTAAAATTTGTTTAACAACGTATTTCCCAATCGGACATTCCCGGGAAGATCTGAAAAGGTTTTGGTAACAATTGGACAACCGGAAGTAGAAGATTCTTGAAAAAAAATCTTCTAAATATTATTTTTTGAAAATTTTTCTTGATAATATTAAAGAAAAATAAATTCTCTTTCTGATACATAAGGTTTTGGTAACAATTGGACAACCGGAAGTAGAAGATTCTTGAAAAAAAATCTTCTAAATATTATTTTTTGAAATTTTTTCTTGATAATATTAAAGAAAAATAAATTCTCTTTCTGATACATTTAAATATTTTTATACATATTTTATAGATTTAGAGATAAAAGGAATATAATATATAAAATAATGTTGTAATTAATTTTACAACCGAAAGGATGCCATGAAAAATAGTTGATAATTTAAATTATTTGTAACTGACAGATAAATGTCAGTGTCAGAAATAATGAGTAATGAATTAAAAATGTACTTGGAGAATCCCTTAGTTCTTGATCTGTGACTATTATGGAGATGACAAGTCTAGGTTGAAGGACTTAAATTTGTTTCAAACATTATGGGACAATGTACACCAGTACTGTAGACTAGAGTAACTTTGAATTGCGAAAAAGCTATCAAATTCTTCTCAAGTAAGTTGTAAATATTGACAAAATTACACATCGATATAAGAATAATCGGAGTGCAATCTATCCGTCACTTTATTAAAAGGAATTAGTGTTATTTAGATATAACAAGTATGAAAAAATAAAATGTAAAAGAAGATATGTAAGAATAGATGCACAATCCAGATATATACATTTTAGACCGCCCAAAATTAATGTTTTTACTAGAAGAATATGAAGAGAAAGTAAACAAAGTTGTTCGAATTGAAAATTGCTGTTACCAGCCTAATATTTATATATGGTAAACTCTACTTTGTAATTTATTGTAACATAATTTATGGTAAATATCTTTATGTTGAGACATGCTATTATTGAATAATAAAGAAGTTTATACGTCATAGATTTATATGAATATATTATTTGTATTTATAAAAATATTCTTTGCTTTATGCATACAGCCAGGTAAAATATACGGCGAGAGGTTATGTGCTGGCCACATCAGATTTTTGAGTATGTATTAAATTTATGATTCCAAAATATAATAAAGAAATACATAAGTACATAATAAGTAAGTAATAATAAATAAGTAAAAAGCAAACGTGTTCTTTGTTGATATTGATTGAACTGTTTAACATTGTTACATTTTGTTTATTTTCACATAGCCACCTATAATAATTAAATAAAAACTATTTCCCGTATTTCTCAATTATCTTATTAATAATAAATCACTGAAAAGAGAATAAAATGGCGGTTTATATTTTAGTAAAATAATTATAGGTTGCTATTTAAAAAATAAGAGTTGATAGTTGTATATTGTAAACCTAACTTTATAAAAAAATATCTATATCTGTGATCAAATAAAACATTCACATAAGCCATTTTTACTTCCTTGTACGTAAGTAAAGGAAGTATTGTAATCGCGAAAAATTTCGGTTTTCAGATTTCAGCGGAAATATCCATTTTGATCATCCCTGAATCCATTTTGACTAATTTCGTCGTGACGTCTGTACGTACGTACGTACGTACGTACGTATCTCGCATAACTCAAAAACGGTAAGCCGTAGAAAGTTGAAATTTTGTATTTAGGACTCCTATAACATCTAGTTGTGCACCTCCCTTTCTGGTTATTACACAATTTCCAGAAGTGGCACTTTACATGGAGCCTATAATAGATTTTAATGAAAAACTGTTTTAAAATATAATCCAAAACTTTTCAAATTTGGTATACAAGACTTTTATGTCAATCGAAATAACATAATAGATTTTGGTCAAAATAGGCTAACCGGAAGTGGTACATTACTTGAAGTTGTTAACAGTTTTTCTTGAATAAAATGATTTTATTTTGATTTTAGAAATAAATGCTTCAAATAAAAGTTATAGAGAATTAATTTCTGCGTCTAGCACATCAAGTATTATTAAATTAGCCCTTTGTATAAGCGACATATGTAAATTTAAAAATTGTATACTTTTTTTTGTTTTTGTAATAAAGCTTGCTATGGATTAGGACAAAAAAATAAAAAAAAAATGTTCATGTCAAATTACGTTAAATACGTGCAATTTTGTGATTCGTACAATGACAAATATCATATTTTTATTGTGAAATTAGTCATATTCATCGTTGTAATCAAATATTTCGTTGTTGTAATCTAAACTCTCTTTAAAAAGAACCGGGTTAGATTATGGTCGCTATATATCTTACCGTTTTGAACTTAAAATTAATATTTTGTAATTTAGTTATTAAAAAAATATGTATAGTTTAATAATCGTACAAGGAAGTTGTGTGGTGTCCACATCAGATTTTTTCTATTACTTATAATAAAAAATCTGTTGTGGCCAGCACAATACTTTCCGTCAATCCTGTGTATACTGTATAAATTACGTACATAATTTTTCCTTGAAGATTCTAAATTTCCAGTAAAATTATACCATAAACAAAATATGCATATTGCACTTGACACTGACATCTTTTTTAGCTTTTCCCATTCGGTAGGGGTCGCTATTTTTGCGTGTCGTTCTCATTCAGTTCCTTTTCTCTCAAGTCTTCCGCACTACAGTCCTTCCATCTTATCTTTGGTCTTCCTCTGTTTCTTCAACCTCCTATTACTAAGCTATTCATTGTTCTTCCAATATAATCCTTCATTTCTCCTCATGACTTGTTCAAACCAATGTCATCGTCTTTCTTGTATCTTTCTAGAAACTTGTAACGCTAGAGTTGTTTTCTTGCCGTATCTTTCCGTGTCTTCCCCAACATATACTTCAACATCCTCATCTCTGCCACATTAGTTTACTTTTTATTGATACTGACATCTGTCAATTTGAATTATATGAATATAATAGTAGTTTTCATGTTTAGCATAGCTGGCTGAATTATAAAATTTAATTTCGTTAAAATTCTTTAACTCTATATCTATTGAATATGAAGAATAAAATGCAATCAAATCGTATAGAGAATAATATATTCTTTAAGTTATAATAACGTTAATTGTCAATAAATCAAATTTAACTGTTAAATCTTCAAATGAGGCTACTTCCGGTTCACCGGAAAACAATTGAATATTTTGTTTTGCCTGGGGCCCAATACTTGAAATCATGCAGAATTTTCCGCACGTGACAAAATTCGTGGGGTTTGTTTCGTGCACAACGCATGAGTGGTATTCTTGAATACCAAACGAAACTCGACCTAAGCCTACGCATACGATTCTGGAAAGCAAACAAACGTAGTATGTAGCAGCCAATCAAAACGAAACATTTGTATCATGTGAATTCTTCATCATTTGATTGTTTTTTAATTGTCACTGTCAACAAAGCTGTCAGCGAAGCTGTCATAAATCATAAGTATTGTAATTTCAATATTCAAAATTTATTATATGTATATTATTTGAAATAGGTGTTATTTTTCTAAGTTTATAGTATGTACGTACACAATATGGCTGTAATAAAGACAGACAGAACCAATTAAGAACTTGGCTTTATTCAGCTAAAAATACACATATGAAATTAAATTGACAGGTGTCAGAATAGATGAATAATTCAAATATCAAGGATTAAGGATTATAATATAAAATAAACGAATTAATACGACATTCACCCGGCGCATATAAGATTTCCTTTAGTTTAGAATATAATCTTGTAAATATACTGGTGGGCGTCTTTCTCTGCTACTTCTTCTTAAAGTTTGATCTGGCGGTTGCTGAGTTTGATCAAGTGAATGGTGATCAATGGCGTTCTCATGTAAATTGTTACCATTATTTATTTGCTCTTCATTTTCTATTGGATTTTCAGTATTATCTAGAATTTCATTAACTTTACGAATGGGAGCTAATTGTCTATTAGACACGGTAACTTCTCGTGCATCTAGTAATTTAACAAATGAGTAGAAAGGGTTAGCCTCTAATAATTCAACTTCTTCAACAAGTGGTTCGTATTTAGAGGATCTAGTATTTTTTTTCATAAGTATAGGTCCAAGTGATAATAAATAATTTGGCACTGAATGTCCATTTAGAGATCTTCGACAGTGTTTAAAGAATCTGTCATGAGGAGTTGAATTGATGGCGGTACATAGTAGAGAACGAATAGCATGAAGAGCAGTGGGTAGCATACTTTCCCAGTTAGAAGAATTTAAATTTTTAGAACGTAAGCCAAGTTGAATTGTTTTCCATAAAGTACCATTTAATCGCTCTACTTGTCCATTACCTTGCGGATTGTATGGTGTAGTTCTACTACAAGATACTCCTATTGATAAGAGATAATCCTTTAATTCTTTAGACATAAAACTTGCTCCTCTATCAGAATGAATATAGTTCGGCATCCCAAAGGTAGTAAAAAGATATTTTAGACATCTAATAACGGTATCTGCAGTTAAGTCTTTACAAGGGTATGCGAACGGAAATCTTGAAAATTCATCAATAATTGTTAAAATATATCTCTTTGTTGTATTTGGTTGTATTTGGTCCTTTAAAATCTATATTCAGTCTTTTGAAAGGCGTTGTGACCTTTATCAGTCTACCTTGACTTTTACGAAAACGAGGTTTGATTTCAGCGCAAATAGGACAAGCAGCAGTCATAGCTCGAATCTCGTGGACAGAATATGGCAGATTTTTAGAACTTACCCAATGTACCATTCGTGTAATTCCCGGATGACATAGAGAGTTGTGCAGCTCGATTAGACGCTTTGATGTATTATTGCTAGCACATACTCTTGATAATGCGTCTGCTACAACGTTCAACTTCCCTGGACGATAGACGATCTCATAATTGTAAGAAGATAATTCGAGACGCCAGCTATCTATCTTTTCATTCTTGATTTTACTGGAATGGTTCTGGTTGAACATAAAAGATACCGATCGTTGATCAGTAATCAAAATGAAATACCTTCCGATTAGATAATGTCTCCATTTTCTGAGCGATTCTACTATAGCGCTAGCTTCTTTCTCTATAGATGAATGTCGACGCTCAGCATTGGAAAGAGTACGAGAAAAGAATGCAATTGGACGCTTGTCTTGAGAAAGAGTAGCAGCAATAGCATGTTCAGAAGCGTCAGTCTCCACGGTAAGTGTTGCATTTTCGTCCATGGCAATTAACATTGATTTGGCAATATTTTTTTAAATTTTCGAAACAAGAAATCTCATCCTGATTTAGTGGGAAGTTTGCTGAATTTATTTTGTGAATTTTTTCTGAAAAGTTTTTAATCCACTTAGAATAGTGAGCAAACATTCCTAAGGCCCTTCTTAGAGAAGCATTATCAACAGGCAAAGGGAGATTCAACAAAGAACTTAAGCGCTCTTTATCTGGTTTAATTTTATTGTTTTCTATTGTATACCTCAGTAGATCTATCGATGACACGCCAAATATACACTTTTCTTCGTTTAATGTTAATTTATACTTCGCTACAGCTTCCAAGAATAGTTTTAAATTCTTATCGTGATCCTCTTTATGATTTCCACATACAGTTACATCGTCTAAGTACGCAAAAGTACCAGTAAGATTTTCTGTTCTTATTATGTAATCTAAAGTTATTTGAAACGCCGCTACCCATTCGTAACTCCAAAGGGGATTCGTGTAAATTGGTATAAATTCCCGCATGCCTCAAAAGCTATATAAATACGTTCTTTAATTAATATTGGAACTTGATGATACGCGCTTTTTAAATCAATTTGACTGAAGAATTTGTATTTCGAAACTTTTGACACAATTGTTTCAATATTTGGAAGAGGAAATGCATCTAATTCTGTAAACTTGTTTATAGTCTGTGAATAGTCTATAACAAGACGTTTTCTATGTGACACTCCGCTTACTTGGGCTCGCCATGGTGATACACTGGGTTCTATAACACCATCTTTTAACAAATTAGAAATTTCTTCTTCAATAAATCGTTTATCTTCTTCATTGTGTCTTCTTGATTTTATAGCAATTGGTTTTAAATTTGATGTTAGATTAGAGAATATAGACGCAGATGGTACAGAAGCTTGCATGACATTGCATATCTTCAATGGTTGAAGTCGGCCTCCAAACTGTAGTTCAACAGATGAATGATTTTTCAGTACGTCGTGCCCGAGAATTACATCTGCACAAAGATTGTTAAAAGAGATACTTGGTTGTAGATGTGTTCTCCCAGCTTAATAGTGGCTGTACAAACTCCTTCTGCAAAATATATATTGCTTGTTGATGCTAAGGTTATTGTTCGGCGGCAATTTTTCTTCTTTAAATTTATTTGTTTGGCTAGATTATTATCTATAAAACTTACGGAACTACCAGTATCAATCAGTGCATCAACGGAAGTACTATTTACTGTTATAGGTACGGTAGCTTTGTTCAAACTTGAAGCAGAAGCTGCTGAGACTGTAGTGACTAAGGCTGTGGCATCAGGAGTATCATTTGTAGCAGCGTTCACTGTTGGTTTACTGCTTCTGCATACATTAGCAAAATGACCTTTTTTGTACATAATTGACAAGTGAAATTGTTCGCTATAGACATTTAATTCTTGGATGAATATTTCCGCCGCAGAAGAAACAACGTTTCTTTTGAGAAGGACTGGCTGCTAGAGTTTTATACTGGTCGAAAGATCCTCTTTGCTCATTATTTGTAGCATTAAGCTGCAAGTTGTTACTGTTAATATAGGATTGTTAACTTTTCTCCGCCAATTCTAAAGATAAAGCTTGATTGTATACTTGTTCCAGAGTAAGGGTAAAATTTTCAAGGAGTCTCTGTCTAATTTTCGGAGAAGATATTCCAGCAATGAAAGAATCGCGTATGTAATCATTCTTATTTTCATTAGCTGTGACATCCTTGAAATTACAATCTTGAGCCAATTGTTTGAGAGTACGCATATAATTATCGAGAGATTCTTCAGGTTGTTGTTTCCTTGTAGCTAGTACATGTCGAGCGTATATTTCATTTTTAGTTTTGACATAAATGTTATGCAGTAAAGAAAGGGCTGTCTTGTGGTCCTTGCAGTCACGGATGTGACAGTAGACAGATGGTGCCAAATGGTTTATTAATAGTTTCTATTTTGTTGAATCAGAGCAAGTATTACATTCTTCTGCTACGAAATTTTCAAAAGTGTACTTCCAGTGGGTCCACTGTATACCTGCATTCGAAAGATTTGGATCCACATCAAACCGCTCAGGACGCAGATAACGAATTAATCCTGGAGAAATACCTCCCGTTTGTATTGAAAGAAATTCGGCCTTTTCATTATCAGACATTATAAAATTAGCTGAATAAATTGTAATAAAGACAGACAGAACCAATTAAGAACTTGGCTTTATTCAGCTAAAAATACACATATGAAATTAAATTGACAGGTGTCAGAATAGATGAATAATTCAAATATCAAGAAGTAAGGATTATACTATTAAATAAACGAATTAATACGAAAATGGCAATATTAATATGCAAGTGCTGTGTAATATTAAAAATGCATTATTATTTTGCGAATCGTTTCAGATTTGGAATTCAAAACTCGTTAAAAGGCACCTAAAATTCTATTTTAACAATCCATTGCATCGTTCTATCAATGCAGGAGCACACATTTATCGGATGTTATAATGATACTATGATACTCAAAGTGTATGGAAACCCTAGATTTATAATTGGCGTCATTATAGAAGATAATAAAAAACCCAAATAGTTTTAATTCATAATTTGATTTATATGATCTGAAACTACTAAACACCGAGCACAAGTGACAGTGATAGTGTGACAGACATAGTTTTGTGTGAGAATGATATTTTCAAGTGAATCATACCCATGCGATGTAATTATGCACGGAATTATCGCGTACGACCACAGGATTTCGATTCAAGAATACCAATATACAGTTCGCATACGTCTCTCCCACTTACGTATGCGTTAAATATCAAGAATCGGGCCCCAGGGGCCCGATTCTTGAAATCATGCGGAATTTTCCGCACGCGGTAAAATTCGTTTGGTTTGTGTCGTGCACGAACAGTATTGTACGCATGAGTGGTATTCTTGAATACCAAACGAAACTTGGTCGAAGCCTACGTATACGATTATCGAAAGCAAACGAACGTAGTATGTTGCAGCCAATCAAAACTAAACATTTGTATCACGTGAATGCTTCATCATTTGATTGTTTTTAACTGCCACTGTCAACAAAACTGTCAGCGAAGCTGTCATAAATCATTAGTATTGTAATTTCAATATTCTAAATTTATTATACGTATATTATTTAAATATTATTATTATAGTATGCACGTACACAATACGGCAATATTAATATGCAAGTACTATGTAATTTTAAACATGCATGAATAATTTTGTAAACCATTTCAGGTTTGGATTTCAGAACTCGTTAAAACGTTAAAAGGCACCTAAAATTATATTTTAACAATCCATTGCATCATTCTAACAATGCAGGAACACACATTTGTGGGATATAATAATAATAATGATACCCTGGATTTACAATTGGCGTCAATATAAGATCATGAAACGTACCCGGAATTGTTTAAAATCATAATTTGATTTATATGACCTGATTAAAGTACTCATATACCAAACTCAAGTGACAGTGACAATGTGAAAGACACAGTTTCGTGTGCGAATGATACTTTCAAGTGATTCATACCCATGCGATATAATTACACACGGAATTATCGCGTACGACCACACGATTTCGATTCAAGCATACCAATATGCAGTTCGCATACGCATCTCTCCCACTTACGTATGCGTAAAATTTCAAGAATCGGGCCCCAGGGGCCCGATTCTTGAAATCATGCGTAATTTTCCGCACGCGACAAAATTCGTCTGGTCTGTTTCGTGGGCGAACGGTACTATGCGTATAAGTGGTATTCTTGAATACCAAACGAAACTCGGCCGAAGCATACGTATACGATTATTGAGAGCAAATAAACGTAGTATTAGGCGGCCAATCAAAACGGAACGTTTGTATCACATGAATACATTTGTATTTTTTTTTGTTTCTTAGTTGACATTTAAACTGTCAAAGACACATTTTTTTGAAATTTAAATATACGTGAACACAATATAATATGGCAAAAAGAGCCGGAAATGTAAATTCTGAGCAGAAAAATATTTTAATAGAATTCGTTAAAGACAATCCCAAAGTGGTTGAAGGAAAATTTTGTAAAAATTTCACATATAAGGATAGTCAAAAAAAATGGGAGGAAATTTCAAGCATTTTAAATACAGTTCCAAACGGGGGATCCAAAAATTGGAAACAGTGGCGAAAAGTAAGTAGATACCAAATATTAAATTTGAGCATACAGTATTTTTTATTTATTTATTAATAATTTACAACCACGCTACTCTAAAGTCGTATGCATCTGATGGATTACGATGATCATAAAGTAATGCAGATGGATACTCATGTCTGAGCGGGATTTGAACGAGGATTCGAACCCGTGTTTATTGGATTACGAAGCGACATTGTTATCCCTACGCTATTTGACAAATTAACTTGCTGAATGTTGTAGGTATGGCAAGATTTGAAAACAAAAACCAAAAATAAAAAGGCAATGTTGAACAAAAACAGAGCACAGACGGGTGGTGGTCCTCCAAGTAAGGACAATATCGATGATATCGAAAATTCAATATTAACTATTGTAAGTGATACGTCAGTGCAGGGTATTGCAAATATTAAGGAAACCATTGTTCCACTTTTTGTTGTACGTACATATATTTATATATTTAATTTTTTTTAAATATGATGAATGTACCTTTGTCTTGTAGCCCCCCCTAGAACTAGAACAAAATGCTAACGCTGATAGACTTCGTTCAATATCATTCGTCGAGCCAACTGTCGAATTTGTTAATGTTGATTCTATATTTGAAGGCGAAAATAACGTAAATGAACTACCAATAGAAAATGAAATAAGAAGTAATTATTCTCTTATCCGTTCTTAAGTTTATATTGGCTGAAAATGTTATATCTTTAATTATATATTCCTATTTTGTAGTTCAATCAAAACCACGTATTAAAAATAAATCATCAAAAACTCTAAGGCTGAACAGAACCCTTAATGCTACGGAAACTATGGCAAATATGTGCGGAAAAAAACTAGAACTTAAAGAAAATTATTATAAACAAAAATTGGCATTGATGGAAGACGACATAAAATCAAAAAAAGCATGGAGGGAGGAAGATTTAAGAACAAAAAAAGATATAGCACAAAATTTAAAAATGTTAACAGATTTATTATCAAAAAATTATCCTTAATTAATTAATTCTTTGTTACGAGTATTAAGTATGTTACATCAGAATGGGTTTTATATTAATAAAACAAATGTAAATATAACACTTTTTATTTATTCTTCATACAAAAACACATATAACAAAAAATACCTATATGTTTATTTAGTTAAAATAATTCCTAATTAAATTTTGTTGAACCAGTCTTCCTTTAGCAAGTTCGGGGTTGACCCTCCGCATTGGTTGCTCATTTTCATGAATGCCACGAATTACACCTAAGTCAAATTCAATGTTGTCATTATCGCCTTGAGGTTCAGCAACATTATTGATAATGCACATGTTATGCAATACTAAACATGCATTAATAATTTTGCAAACCATTTCTGGTTTGTAATGCAACACTCTGTGTTTCAAAAGACACCTAAACCTCATTTTCAACAACCCATTGCATCGTTCTATTAGTGCACGTGTACTCATTTGTCGGTTGTTGTAACGATACTCCGGTGTATGGAGTTGTGGCTCCGGATGTAAAATTGGCGTCATCATATAAGACCGTAGCGCATACCCAGAATCGCCTAAAACAATTGATTTATACCATCTGAGAAAAGTATTGATGCCGAAATTAACCTAATAAAAAATAATTTGTATGTCCTTGATTATGAAGATCGCAAAAGAAATCTTTTAAATGACTATTGTTCCAAATAAATTGATCATTTGTGCTGTCAGGATATCGGGCACTAGCATGTAAAATTTTCATAGTCGAGTCGCAGACCTGCATACATATGAATAGGTACGAATTATTAAAAATATAAAATGTTCATTTTTAATGAGAATTGAATTACCAACTGAACGTTAATGGAATGGTATCCCTTTCGGTTCACATATATTTGTTCGTCAACTGATGGAGCAATGAGCGCCACATGAGTGCAATCGATACACCCAACAACTCCCGGAAAATTATATTGTTCATAAAATCTACAAGAACATCACTATCAAATCATGGAAACATACGACTTCGGAAGAGAGTTAAGTGCAACTTTACCCTTTCCTCACGGCTTGCAATTCCTGAAGAGTGTTAGGATATTTTATCCATCGTTGGAAAATATTGTGTTCGTTTAGAGCTGAACTTACTTCTGCTACACATCTGCTAACTGATGATTGGCTTATAGCTGTATATACATTGAATCCAACACCAGTTTGATAGCCTCCCGAAGCAAAAAACTGTAATGCTGTTAAAACCTTAAAAAAAATATTAAAACATGTACTAAAAAATGAATTTATAATTTTCGATGGTACGAGTAATATTATATTTTATAAAATACTATTTTACCAACTTTTGTTTGGACGTCCAGTGCTGAAGTTCTAGTCGGTAGTTTTACATATGGCTCTACCATTTGCACAACTTGATTTACCAAATGCTTTGGCAAACGAAACAATTTTATGAATTGTTGGTCACAAATATCGAAAGGATTGATTTTGTTGAAAATTCTTCTTTCCTTCACAATATCGTTCTCAACTTCCTCTAATACATTAACTAATTCTATATATACTAAATCTTCGATTCCGGCCATTTTGCTGTAGGTAATTACAAAAACATATTAATATCTTTTATTTGAGTATTAAGTATTCATAAATATTTTGTATCCTTACCATTAGTTTAATAATATTTAATGTCACAAGTCAATTATACACCATATACAAATGACAGATGATACAGTTTCGCGTGCGAATGATACTTTCGAGTGTTTTACACCCACGCGATGTAATTTCGCACAGAATTTTCGCGTGCGATCACATGATTTCGATTCAAGAATACCAATATGTAGTTCGTATGCGCATCTCTCTCACTTACGTATGCGAAAAATTTCAAGAATCGGGCCCCAGATCTCAAACAGTTTCGTGTACAAGGCAATTACGTCATAAAATACGTCATAGACTAGCCATGGTTACACTTATAAAATACAAATGTATTGACATTTTCATTTTCCAAAATAACTATTATCAAAATTATGTATTTTATTTTAATTGTGTAGTCCGAATTGTGTACGTATTTATGCACCTTTAGATATTTATCATAATAACGGATCACATATTTTATTCATCCTTTCATTTAACTTGCATTGTCTGTCTGTTTCCACTTTTTACAATTATGTTAACCGACATTCTGACGGCATACGGATCAGAAATTTGTTACGTAGTTGGAATAATTTTTTTTTCATTTTTACATGTTTACACGTGTGGCAAGTAAAAGGTTGCAACTTGTTCTTTGATGTTCCAATTTCAGACCGCGTTCATATTCGGAGCGTAATTTGTCATTTGAAATTCATGTTTTCATAACCCCAATTCTTCAAAATTTAACCCAAATTTATAAATTTTACACGGAATTATTTCATTCTTAAACTAAAAAAACTCCATTTTACGATTATTCATAAGAGTATATTTACCCAAGAACGAAGATCATTGTAAGAAAATATAATATCGCCAATAAATTATAAAAATTACATTGACATTGACAAATATGTACATCTGAAATGTTAAACCTACGTTTGAGATTTCACACATTTTTTTATCCGAAATAAAATTCATACTTCTCCAATTCCGCGATACTTACCGTAAACAGAGTGAGCCATAAGTGTAACTTCATTCATTTCGCCTGAATTTGGGTTGCGAACGAGTATGTAAAAATATGGAATACCACTGCTGTCAAATGTCATATTCAAATTTCGTGTAACTATCTTTCTCTAAATGCATTAGTAAAACAAAGAAGGAGCTATTAGACCTACGTATCGCAGATAGAATGTACGAAAAATAAGACAGAGATAAATATACAATTACTTATCATTTTGCGGTTCAGAACTTAATGACGTGAAGCTCAAGTAAGAAAAATCGATGTAAACCGTAAAACAATTCTGGTTGATGGCGTAGAAATTTATTGTCGAATGCGATTATTTGAACTCCCAATTTTAACATGTAGACTGTAGTCCTAAATTTGACCGGGAGTATACGAATATTATCTTTATGTAAAAAAAATATTCCCAGGCTGTCCTGTCGGTGTTATACATCTTAGTCAATTCACAGAAATAGAAACAACAAGATGGTTGAATTATTTTCGCATAGTCTATTTTGGTGATAAATTTATTTTAGAAGTGTATTAGAGCATACATGTCTATAAACTGTGACTAATAATTCATATATCAAATTTATGCGTCCCTTTGCTCGTCTTTACTCAATTTGTCATTAGAAATTTAGCACAAATTATATAAATTCCCTACAAATTCCACTGTGGCATATACAACTGAGTTTATACAATGTTAACAAACAAATATGTATGCGATGCACACAAATTTTAAATAAAATAAATAAATACCTCATCATGGCATATTATTCATTGCTGGGTGTGCCAATCTGCTTTGTACACTACGTACACAGATATTGATGACATACATGGAGTGGCTATAAAGTTTTAGTATTTCCCTTATATTATATATTAAAAACAAATTTACTTTTATTTATATTTAAATACAGTTGGCAACATTGGTTAGAGGCCGCGGTGATAGGTTGCACAAGTTTTTGGTGCATTTTTTTTCCCCAAGTGCATGTATTCGTGTTTGGTAAATGATATTACTCTTTTGTTACTATTAAATGGTTAAATATGCTCGTATGACATAAACTATCTACCAAAATGCATAACACCTTATAAATAATAAGACAATAGCTGTTATATCATCAAACTCACAATTTATTCTTCAATATAGGTACAGTCTGTCACAATGAAAATCGTACACTCCCATTTTAGTACAGTTTTCATTGAAAACAATATTTTCTTAGTAGAATAATATAAAAAATCATTCTAAATGTAACATAAATTAAATAAGAAAGCAAAAACAATATAAATATAAATTTTCATGACGTAATTTCAGCATAAACAACAAATATTTTTAAATAACAGGGTCGCACTATAATTCGTACAAATTATAAATTTAACTAAAAACCATTTTCAATATTTTGTAGGGTATCCTTTATTTTTAATTACAGCTTGTAATCTTCTAGGGATTGACTGAATTAAATTTTTAATGTAATTTTGGTCATTTTTCCCCATTCCTCTTTAAGAGCACTCTTTAAAACTTCTTTGTTTGAAATTTCATGTTTACGAATTTTATGATCTAATTCATCCCATAAATTTTCTATTATATTTACGTCTGGAGACTGTGGAGGTGTTTCAATTACTCTCGGACAGTTATAAAGGGTCGATTTCTTAGCAATCTTCGCAGTATGTTGCGGATCATTTAAATGAATTTAAAATACCCATTTTTTCAGCACTTGTTTTCAAATTATTTTTTAAAATATTTAAGTAAACCCATTTATTCATTATTTCATCTATAAAAACTAAATTTCCTACTCCACAAGCAGATACACATCCCTAAACCATTTCCATCCTCCACCATGTTTCACAACAGCACGCAGATTTTGGGTTTTAGCTCTTCATTCGGTTTTCGTCAAATTCTAATTTTGCCATCCGAACCAAAAACATTAAATTTTAACTCATCTGTGAAAATTACATCTTTCCAGGATTCTAAACTTTCATTCACATACTGTTTTGCGAACTCTAATCTCTTCCTACTATTTCTTACGTTAATATAAGGCTTATTGCGAGCAATTCTACCGTGGTAATTATGCTTTCTTAATACTCTTCGAACTGTTTCAGCACAAACTTTTATATTTAAATACTTTTCTAAATTAGATACTATTTTTCGGGCACTAATTTTGGGATCATTTTTAATTTGACGTAAAATCCAATTTTCATCGCGCTCAGTTAATTTGCGTTTTGAACTTATTCTAACTTTATTTACTATACGATTTTATATTTTATACCTATTTATGATGTACTGGATAGTTGAACGAGGTCTGTTTAAAATTTCTGAGATTTCTGTATAAGATTTTCCATTTTTAAAGTGACGAATGACTAGTTCTCGTTCTTCTTTTGTAGTTTGCCTCATTTTTCTTTGAAAGACTGAATACAACTGTTTATCTTCAGTCTTAACATTGTTATTATATTAGATAATATGTGACGTAATTAAATGTTAACATAATGAATTATATTATTAATTTTTTAAATAAATATGATTTGTACGATTTTTAATGTGACCTCTTTTTAGGTTCATCAAAATATAATTAAATTTTGTACTTAGAAATTAAAGTATATTTTTCAATTTTATAAATTATGAAAAAAGAATTGTTTTGATTTCATAAATGCTATACTATATCAAGTATGCATTATGTTTTATACCAGAAATGATTGAAAACACAACCATTTTAAAAGTGTACGATTTTCAATGTGAGAGACTGTAGGTATATTCTTTCTAAATTCACACTGCGACTGATGCCGTCCTCCAGTCCATTCACGGCGTTCTGGAAAAATAAAACTGTAATGCTGTTCAGTACCTTCGTCACGATGGTTTAATTATGTGCTCTGTTACATTATCGTAAAGGTTCCCCTTCAGCTTCAATTTTAGTTAGGGAAGGAGAATAGTCAGCCGGGGCCAAATCAGAAGCATACGGTGGATGATGCAACACAGTGACATTATTTTTGTGGGACAAAAATTGAAACACGACTGTTGCTTTATAGACCGATGTGTAAACTTTTGTTATTCTTTCAATCTTGACGATAGTCAATCCATTTGTTTCTTAGTTGATGTTCATCTCCTCTGCAACCATCTTAATCGTAACACGCGTTTCTGACTCTTTGGGTCATCCTTGTTTTCATCTCTCACATCGCGAAATTACTCTTGCCAGCTAAACACGTTGCAACGAGTCAATGAATTATCCCTAAACTCTTTTTAGACCAAAGCAAACAATTAGGTTGGTTCTTTGCACAAACGAACACAAAAATTATTGCGTACCGATGTTCGACGGATACATTCATGACGAAGCAGACCTAAGAGGTCAACAAACGATATATATATATATATATATATATATATATATATATATATATATATATATATATATATATTTGTACCGTGCTGGCGTTTGCCAGGTTTCACCACACGGGCACTCATAGTTGGAGTGCAGAATGCACCACAGGAGTCATTTTCGTGTCATTTAAAATTCTAAATAATTTTGGAATCGGTCGGGATCGAATTAGATACTCAGGCCACAAGACCCCATATTTTATTTAATCTTAATACATATTTAATTTTAAAATAAAAGATACTCAGTAAGGCACCATGCAACATTTATAAATAAATAAATTCAATTTTATTTATTAGTTCATTTGTTCGGCCTACATCGAAAAAAAATTATCCACTCCACTATACTTTGGCCATGATAAAAAATCTGTTGTGGCCAGCACAATACCTTCCGTCAATCCTGAATATTATGTATAAATTACATATATAAATTTTCTTGCAAAAGATTCTAAATTTCCAATAAAGTTATTTCATAAACAAACTATGCGAATTGCACTTGACACTGACATCTTCTTCTTCTTCTTTAGCTTTTCCTATTCGTTAGGGATCGCTATTTTTTATTTTCTTCTTCCACTCATTTCTGTTCTGCGTATCGTTCTCATTCAGTTCCTTTTTACTCAAGTCTTCCGCAATACAGTCCTTCCATCTTATATTTGATCTTCAACCTTCTAATACTAAGCTATTCATTCTTCCAATATATTCTTCATCTCTCCTTATGATATGTTCAAACCAATGTAATCGTCTCTCTTGTATCTTTGTAGAAACTTGTAACACTAGAGTTATTGCCTTACTGTATCTTTCCGTGTCTTCCCCAACATCTACTTCAACATCCTCATCTCTGGCATATTCATTTACTTTTCTTTGATACTGACATCTGTCAATTTGAATTATCTGAATATATTAGTAATTTTCTTGGTTAGCATAGCTGGTTGATTTATGAAATTTAATATCTTTATAATTCTTTAACTTTATATCTGTTGAATATGAAATATAAAATGCAATCAAATCGTATAGACAATAATATATTCTTTAAGTTATAATGACGTTAAATGTCAATAAATCAAATTTAACTGTTAAATCTTTAAATGAGGCTACTTCCGGTTGACCAATTATAATCAAAATCTAATCAGTTGTTCTTCTAGATGTAAACTTGAGGAATACGAAAAAATGATAATTTTTGGAATCGTGGTATTGAAGTTATGCGATCCGAAACACACACACACATACAGACACACACACACACGCACACACACACACACACACACACATCCATACATACATACATACATACATACATACATACATACATACATACATACATACATACATACATACATACATACATCATCGTAAAAATGGTAAAATCGTATTATAGGGACCCTAAAACATGCTTATTCACTAAAATCTCATCATTGAATGTTTTGACCAAAGACAATACCTTCCTTACCTAAAGGCGACGGAAGGTAAAAATCATATGTAGAGCTTAATTTTGCAGTACATATATCTGAGAATCTTATTACTGGAATAAATAAATTTCTTTAGCATCATTATAAGTCAAATATCTTCTAAATCAGTGCATTCTATAAAATTAAATTAGGAAAAAAACCGTCCTTGGATGTTAACTTAAGCGAATACAAACATGATTTTATGAGATATCTAAAAATCTATATCCTAGTAAGTTCGAAAGTACTTGTTTTATGTTTCACAGTTGCTCGCTTCTTCAAAATGCGGGGACGCCTTGAAAGATAATGTGATGAACACATTTTGATCATATTTCGACTTTATTAGGTATTTATAGTAGGGAATTTTAATATGTGAGTATTAAAGGTGATATGATATCAAAAAAATATTCACAGAAACAAACAGTAAATTTAATTCCGAAACGAATTATGGGTAATTAAATGTTTTTCTGACTAAAGAGCGGTTTGTGAATTTTCATTTTCAATGCATATTAACAATATTATCTGAGTTGCTATAATGTTTCATACGACTCTGTATTTCGTATCGTTACAATCTGATTACAAATTATCTGTATTAGAGGTCGAAGGAGTGGATCATTTTATATTTTATCAAGCTCTATATATTGAACATTGTAAAGCATTTTTTTCTAGTGAGACTAATCAACCCACATATTTCCACTGCAGCAAAAAAATTCTATGTGTCTGTGATGCTAGTAACTTCCTAGATATACCTTAACTTGCTAGACAAATTAAAATTCCGTTCCCAGTCCAGCGCTAAAATGCATCTAAAAGTAAATTCTCTTCGTAGATAGAGCAAATTTTTTGAGTCGTTACTTTGTTGCAATTATTATGGTGATTATCATATTTTTTGAAAAGAGGAACATAATCTCAACACGTTGTACTAAATTTGACAAACTTTTGTTCGAAGTCCTTTAGGTTCCGTGCATTGTAAGCACTTTTAGATGATACACTTTGAGTTTATCATTTACTCTTGAAGAATTTTATTCATTATTAGACAATCGAATAAAAATTAATGCATTCAAATATAAAGATTTTCAGTCTATAGATTAATTTAATTTAATTAGAAATATAAAGAGAAGCGATTTAACAAAAGTTAATACCAAGGCAAATAAAAATTCTCTTTCTCTTACTCTCTGTCTCTATATTATATATTGTAGCGCGCGCCGACCCGACGCGCCGAATGCATGTACCACTACTGATAGCATGTTCGCGAACGATGACATAATCCCTTCGCCGGAATTACCCAGATGACGTAATTCTCCCGGGGAAAACCCATACGCGTTCTGACTGGTCAATTACATCCAGTTGAGTGAATCTTTTGTGTTCGATGATGGTCGCGTCAGAGAGTTCTAGAAGGATAATTGGCTGTATAAATACCGGCCGAAAGAAAGCGGAGAGATAGTCTGATATAAATAAGCGTCGTGTAATGAATAGTCTGATATATAGAAGCAACGAGCATTGAAGTCGGTGATATAAATAAATAGTCTACGAGTGGTGAACATAAATAAATGTAGTTATATAAATAAATGTAGTGATATAAATATTGGTTAAATAAATAATCTTAGTGTTTAAGTATTTAATAATATTATTAGTGTTTATAATTATTTAATCATAGTGTTAGTTACTTTTATTATCTTTTTATTATTTATCCTTAATTATTCATCGTTTAATAAACGTATTATTTTAACTAATAATATCTCTTATTTTTACACTTCACCCAAATAAATAAAACGTTACAATATATACAAGCTGATAATGAAAAACGCGCCACTCAATATATTTTTTTTTATATGGTGGGCGCTTTCGGTTTGACTTTCTTCAAATGTGACATCCAATATATTTTTATGTATGTATTTGAAATCTACATAAAATTATAAAATCGACGATATGCTTGAAGTTTATTTTTACTGAAGACATAAATTATGATATCAGGCAAGCTGTGAAAACAGTTGACATAATATTAAGTAATATTTATTTAAGTTAATTGTTTAAATATTAAGTTATTTTTGTAAGATTCCATATTTTGTTACAAAACAATGATCAATTTATCACTGTCTACCTAATATGGCTTACCAGGTTAATTATTCATAATTTTCTCTTATGTTTTTGTAATTTATTTCTTCAATAAAAATTTACTTCAAGTATAACGTTGAATTTGTAATTCTACGCATAATCCAAATATATAAAAAGATACAGGACATCCCATTTGAAAATTAATGTCATTTCCGGTTAAACCGGAAGCGCTACCATCAGGCCAAATACCACGATTTGTGAGCCCCTAAGCCTAGTTTATGAATATGTAAAAAAATTATGAAATAACTTTGTTATTCATAATTATTTTTTAAATTTCTTGATATACTTGTACATAGTCTTAGGAGCTTACAAATCATTGTCTTTGGCATGATGGTAGCGCTTCTGGGTTAACCGGAAGTGAAATTAAATTTCGTATTTCAAATAGGAGACCCTATATATATATATATATATATATATATATATATATATATATATATATATATATATATATATATACTCGTATATAGGTATATATATGTATATATTTGGAATCTACGTAAAATTACGAATGCAACGATATGTTCGAAGTGATTTTTTATTGAAGAAATAAGTTACAATAACGTATGAGTAACTTAACAATACTTAACCTGCTAAGCCAGGCTGTGAAAACATTTGCGATAATATTGAGTAATATTTAAGTTAAATGTTTATTTTTCTTAAGATTCTATATTTGTTACAAGAAATTATCAATCTGTTATCACAGCCTACCTGATGGCTTACCAGGTTAGTTATTCATAATTTTCTCTTGCGTTTTTGTAATTTATTTATTCAATAAAAATTCACTTCGAACATGTTCAATTTGTAATTTTACGTAGATTCCAATTATATAAAAATATATAGCGTGTTCTATTTGAAATATGAATGTTAATGTCACTTCCGGTTAAACCAGACGCGCTACCGTCATGGCATATTTATTTATTTACTTATTTGTAAATCAATCCTACAGGAAAAAGATCCCAATTACAGGTGATTATAAAAAGTGAACAAATTACAAAGATATAAATGCTTTGACGTAAGAGATACAAAGCATGAGAGAAAAAAAATATACATACAACATTATTACAAAAAAAATATATAACCATATGTATAATATACAATTTAACAAGTAAGAACATCTAGAAAACATTATGAAAAGTTTTTAGATACATCGAACTGCTCGAACTAATTAAAATGTTGAAAGAGATAACGTTTGAAAGAAGGGATTGAATCAAAATATATATCAACTTCACATGGTATTTTATTGAATATAGTGCACATTTGTCTAATTGGTGATTTTAGTTCATAATTTGTCCGTGCTGCGGAGAGGTAAAAAGTATTTTTATTTCTGGAAGAAATACGTGGTACATTTATGAATAATCGTCAGAGTCATGTATCACATTATTAATAAGTTTGAAAAAAACATACAAGAGTGAAAATTTCTCCTATTCTCTAAGGATACCGTATTTACATGAGAAAGTAGCGAATTATAATTGCAGTCAAATATGGGGTACTGATTATGCATTTTAAAATAACAGTAATTGACCATTTTTCTTTGAATGGCCTCCAGTTTTTTTATGTGTTTCATGTAAATAGGATTCCAAATAAGACAACAGTATTCCAACTTTGATCTAACAAATGCATAATATAATCTCTTTAGCGTAGACAAGTTATGAAATACTTTGGAATTACGAATTATAAAGCCTAGTATTCTATATGACGATTTTACAATAACATCAATATGATTTTGAAAAGTTAACTTTGGGTCAAATAGTATTCCAAGGTCAGTATACTCTGGTACTCGCTGAAGTATAGAGTTTCCCATGTTATAATTATAAGTGTAAACATATTTTTTTACAAAGAAACTCATTATCTTACATTTGCTATAATTGAAAAATAGTTTAGAGGTTTGTGACCAAGCAAGAACACTTTCAATATCTTGCTGTAATAGAAAACAGTCTTGAACAGAATTTATCGTTTTAAAAATCTTCAAATCATCAGCATGTGTCACAGTTTGAACTAAATCGTTGATGAAAGGTGTGAACAAGAGAGGCCCGAGATTTGAACCTTGAGGGACACCAGAAGTGGGAACAAACGTTTTGGAAGTAAAATTATTTACACGAACTTGAAGATTACGACCATGCAAATAAGAACGAAGGAAAGAAATTAGATTTGGAGAGAAATTAAATTTGTTACTTAGTTTGCAGAGAAGAATATCATGATTAACACTGTCAAATGCTTTGTTAAAGTCCGTATACACAACGTCAACTTCTGTGTTATCATATAACGAATTATAAGTAAATTCCGTGAAGTTTACAAATCCATGTTGCTGTTAAGAAATTTGAGTATGGACAGCAGAAAAAAATGACAATAGAGGATAAATTCAATTTTTTTTGAGATATTGGAGAGAATAGCGATAGGACGATAGTTAGTTATATCAGTAATGTCACCAGATTTCAAGATAGGGCTTATATAGGTCATTTTAAGAATAAGAAGGAATGATTTTATGTTTGAGAGATAGATTAAAAAGGTATTTAAGAGGATGAACAAAGATATTGGCACACGCCTTGATGATATAAGCGGGTAAGTTATCAGGGCCTGGATTTTTGGACGGCTTTAAATTTTTAATTGATAACAAAATTTCATCATCTGTAATAAAATCGATTTTTACATCTCTGACATTGGGATCTTGTTTGCACGTCATTTTAAAATCTGCACAATCTGACCGTTCAGGTACTACATATACACTCGAAAAGAAATATGCCATGACTTGTGAGCCCCTAAGTCTAGTTTACAAGTATACCAAGAAAAATAAAAAATATAAATAAAAAAGTTATTTTGAGTGGCCGATTTTTCAGTCTCCCTATTGTCCATCGGTCTGTATTTTTTTACTCGATTATTGTAAATATTACCGATTTTTTTTTAAAAGTTTATTTTATATCAAAATGCCCACATATCTGCAGTATAAGTTTTCTAATGGGTGTTCCATTTTCGCGCAATGATATGCAACTTTATATTTTTTAATGGAACACCCTAAATATTTTTAAAAAAGTTAAAGGTTTTTTGTTTCTCTTTAATACAGTTCTTATTCATTATAGTCCTAAAATTAACAGTTACATTTTTACACTTATTCCAAAAGGTAATCTTGTGCGCAACACATAGGAAAAGTAGGTATAATTTTCCTTATTTGTGTTTTACAGTAAACGTTTATTTGTAGCCATGCATTAGATATACAATTTGAAAAACGTACAAAAATTCTTCTTTTACGTTCGAAGAAAAAATAAATTTAAATTTTCTGTTTTCCTCGTGTTGAGCAAGTAATAAATCGAAGACTTGTAAACTGTAAAAATACCCACTTATATTTTCACGAGCCGCTACTGCCATAATTCACGAAGCACAGAAGCAATCTCTATTGAAAATAGCGAATATAGGAAAAGACATTGCAAAAATTAAACTTGTATATTGGTAGATTTACCAAAAGGAAAAAAAAGCCTCTAAAATGTAAATGAGCCAACAGAATAAGAAGAATGGTGATATTATTAACTATACTGCACGTTTAATATCAAAAGGTTTTATTAAAAAATACGGCATCGATTTATACAATTCTTTTTCTCTTGTACTCAACAATCAGGGTAATATGTATTGTAGCAACAATTTCTAATTGGCTATAGATCATATGACAGTCAAAAACCTTTGTAATGATTGGGATGAAGACAAAATATACATAAATGCGAGAATGAACCAACAATTATCTCCTTTATTATGGGAGGAAGATTATCTTCAAAAAAGCAAATTTTCTATATTCAATATGAACAATAAAGTGTAACAAGAAACGTTTCTTTGCTGTTCCGGAGTATATGAACTTTATAATTTTAAAAGGAACATGCTATATTTTTTATATTTTTGAAAAGTACACATTTTTACAATAGTAGTAAATACGTAGTATATTGTATTAAAAAAAAACCTGTTGTGGCCAGCACAATACCTCTCGCCACTTCCTTTTTTGGTTACATAAATATAGGGCGCGAACAGTCATTTTACATTGTTGGCCTTGACAAGCAGATGTGGGGGCCCGTTTCAGAATTATAATTAGTAATTATATACATGGTTGTCAATTGTCCATTTTTCATTCATAATTTTAAGATTTTCTAAATTCACGTAGTTAATTTGTCACCAGGAGTGTGGAATTTACTTGTCGAGGAAAATAAACCACATGAAATTGGAAAATCACTAAATTTAGAATGAGAAATTATGATACTTGACATCTGAATACATAATTATAGCTATCATTCTGGTATGGGCCCCCATATCTGCTTGTCAAGGCCAACAAAATCACATAACTGCTCGCGCGCAATTGTAATTTAACATTTCTTGTATACCTACACTCTACACCAAAAATTCTACTTACATATATCTATTCCTTATATTTAGTTTGTTTAATTTTAAATTCATTTTATGAAGAAATTTTGTCCTCTTCTAATTTTTCGAATTGTTTCCAATTCGTTGTCAGGATTGACAGTATTTTTGAAGGATATATGTAATATACCCATAATATTAAAGATTTAACTATTAATACATTAAGAAATAATATAATGTATGTACATACTTCCCAGAAAAAGTCTTCAGTACTGTCTCCGGATTTCTGACACTGACATTTATCTGTCAGTTACAAACAATTTAAATTTTCAAATTTTTTCCACGGCATTCTTTCGGCTGTAAAATTTATTATAACAGATTATTTTATATTATTATATTTCTTTTATCTCTAAATCTATAGAATAAATAAAAAATATTTAAATGTATCAGATAGAGAATTTAATTTTCTTTAATATTACCAAGAAAATTTTTCAAAAAATATTATTTAGAATTTTTTTTTTCAAGAATCTTCTACTTTCGGTTGTCCAATTGTTACCAAAACCTTTTCAGATCTTCCCATGAATGTCCGATTGGGAAATACGTAGTTAAACAAATATAAAGTCTTATAGTTTTTGAGTAATCGTCCTTCCAACATCCTACATACATACACACTCACACACACACATACATCCACACACACACACACACACACACACACACACACACACACACACACACACACACACAGACATCATCGTAAAAATGTTAAAATCGGATTGTAGGGAACTTAAAACGTGCTTATTCAATAAAATCTCGATATGCGATTTTTAGCATGAATCCAATACCTCTCTTAGCGAGAGGTAAAAAAAGGCTGACGTTTGAAATATCTTATAAAATAAATCAAGAGTGTGAAATTTTGTTTTAGTGCTCTGTAACCCAGGTTACGCTAAATGAATTTATTTTAAAAAATACTATCATCTTTGAACAAAACATCGATAATATCTCATATACTTGATTTTTTTTTCGTTCAATGTATTCATACTTCTGTAACAAGGCGAGCAATAACAAATAAGTAACTATTTATAATCTTTTCTAAATTATAGTTTCAGAAATAATATTTCAACTTGTTATCTTTGTTAGTCAAAATTCTGTTTAGAAATAGTTATCATCTTTTATTCACTGACTGTTTAGTCTAGCTGTCAGAAACATTAGACAGTTATGTGTTGACAATTAATAATAATAATAATAATAATAATAATAACCTTTATTACTCAAAAAGGCATACACCCATGACAAGTAAATGATATATACAAAATTCATAAAGACCATGAAAACAATATTACAAAGAAAAGCCAGGTTCAAGAAAATATGTCCACAGTGTTGCAAACATCATTATAAAAATTGCACATTACAAAAATTGGCGGTTTATACAGTACAGTTTTATGAGGCGGTAAGTAGAATGTGTATCCTGTACGGGATGTTGACCTAGGTACTCGAATTAGGAATTTGGAAAGTAATGTTGAACAATTTATTCTATTATTCCAAATATTAAAAAACGTTGTCAAAGAAATATTGTAATGTCTGATTTTTATTGATTCCATGTTAAAGGTACTAAGTAAAACATTATTGTCAAAACCCTGAACAGGATAGGTGTGAAAGATCTTAAACCATAACAACTTAAGAAACTTCCGTTGAACATTTTCCAGTAGAAGTATACGGTTCTCATAAAAAGGATACCATACTAGAATCGCATATTCCAATTTGGACCTGACGTAAGTAAAATAAAGCATTTTTAGAGATTCAACATTACTGAAACCTTTACAGATTCTAGTAACAAAGCCGAGCATCTTATTAGCCGAAATAATTGTTTTATCTGCATGTAAAGTAAAGGTTAAAGCAGGGTCGAAATAAATACCTAAGTCTTTAACAGAACTACAGCGAGTAAGAGTTTGATTATTAATATGGTAATCAAAAATAATTGGTTGTTTTTTCCTAGTGAAAGTCATAACATTGCATTTATTTATGTTTAAAAACAACTTATTATAATTACACCAATTTTGAATCTTATCAATGTTTCGTTGTAAGTTATTAAAATCAAGTACATTATTTATTTCTTTGAAAATTTTAACATCATCTGCATACATAAGGACTTCACATGATATATTATCTGTGATATCATTGATAAAAAGAAGAAATAAAAGAGGGCCTAAATTAGATCCCTGTGGAACTCCTGATTTTGCTGTAATATAAGCAAGAATTAAACCCGTTGTAAGTTACATACTGAAAACGATTGTTTAGATAAGAATTTAGTAATTTCAGAATATTTTTATGAAACCCAAACTCTTGGAGCTTCTTAATTAAAACACCATGATCAATTTTGTCGAATGCCTTCGAGAAGTCTGTGTACACGACGTCAGTTTGACCTGATTTATCTAATGTTTCAGCTACATTCTGTGTAAAGACACATAGATTAGTGACTGTAGACCTTTGAGGCACAAAGTCATGTTGAAAATCAGAAATTAAGTTTAGAAGTTATTGCTAGCCTACGTGCAGGGCTGATATTATGGTATGGGTGCCATATGATATCCCCTTCATCGTCTCAGAGATAAGGCCTCTCACGAAAGTAACGGTTTGTTTTAGATAGTCGGTTTGAGATACTCATGTTGACTAGACATGGTGTCTGTCTTAGAATCTCAGTGTGAAGAGATGTAATTTGAGTTTTAGTTTGAGCGCGTACTAGACGCTAGTATGCAAGGTTACCACAATGTAACAATTTAGTTTATGTTTTTATGTGCTTAGTTAAGTTTAGTGTAAGTGTAAATATTAATCATGTAAATAAAGAAGTTAGTTAGTAATATTAGTAATGTCTGTGTCCATAATGTGAAGTGTTCATCGTCCATCAAAGTTAAGTGTGAAAGTGCAATTGTATCTGTGTTCCGTCCTGGCTTTACTGGAGTTGTGTAATAGTCAGCGCAAGAAATACGGTATACTACATTGGATTGATTTTGGGTAGGAGTTGCGCTGACTGCCAATCTCAATATGTAGGCCAAAATGTAGAATTCTCAAAAGCAGAATAACATCTCACATAACACATAAGTGACACCAAAGTAAAACCTACATCTTGTGCATTGGCGGAGCACTGCAATAAATACAAACACCAATTGTTATACAATGAAACAGAAATATTAGACACTGAACTAAATTTACTAAAAAGAACATTTCTAGAAATGATACACATCAATAATACCGATAACCCTATGAATAAACGGACAGACATTGATGGACTGAGCCATATTTACACTTATTTGTTACAATTATCAAATAATACAAAAAACATGAAACTACAGAACGCACTCTTGTAGTTACAAACTATTTCTGTTTTACAGCTCGTACTAATTTAAAATAGTTTTACACAAATGTTTAACTAAATTGTCTAGTTTAGTGTTACGTAATTTCTGAACATTACTGTGATAACCACTTTATCATTTTATCATTTCACTGTACCATGTGCGTGTGCACGTTTTAACAAAACATGTTTGCAAATGTAAATTTTTTTAAAAATCTCAACTAATGTGAGTACTTATTACCTAAACTATTTTTGATCGTATTGTAAGTTTTCATTATTGTATTACAGCGTCCTGAAGATGGTTAAAATTATAACCGAAAGCTTGACAAATTAAAAAGAGTGTACTCCACTTAAGCCTACAATTTTCTGACTGTCAAACCCACTATCCTAATTACAGTCGCAATTACCTTTCACCTATATATATATATATATATATATATATATATATATATATATATATATATATATATATATATATTCATCAGTCTAACAACCGAACGTCCGTACATTGCCAGATCCCCAACAATTTGACGTCCTTCGTAAAGTGACGTCCGAATATGGACGCCAAATTATAAATCAGTTTTTCTCACATTTTTAGCATCTACGTGATGTGGGGAGTCTACCTGCAAATTTTAATTTTGGACGCCAAATGACTGTTTTGTTGTTAACAGCCGTATATTTAGTTCATCGAAATTCCGTGTGTGGCGCTTTCGTCGCATCATAATATACGCCGCCGTATATTGAAAACCGAAAATCACCGCCAATTTGACGTCCATACACTTGGCAACATGGCATGTGTAACTCGTGCGTTTAGTTTTCAGTTTTTCTTCACTTTAAATGTTTAAAGAATATGAATCTGATTTGATTATGATACCATAATCAAATATTATATTGAGAAATTATTATTTTTAAAGAATTTAGTCAACACTGAGTAAAATTATAAAGATGTCTATTATTTTCCATATTATTTTGTTTATTTTATAAAGATAATTTGCAGAAATAATGTATTTTTATGAAATAATTATTTTTTGAGAAATCGTATTTTCTCAATTAAAAAAAATCTTTTCCACATATAAACGACGAAAGTTTATTCATTAAAACATGAAAAATAGTTTCATATTTATTTATTGTTCCGATATTTTGTTACTGTGTCATATAGGAATGCAATAACTTCTTTGATAATAACATTTTATGACAATGACAAATTTTAAATGAATTATTTTTTCTACGTTCCGTTAATAAGAAAGATAAGAAAGATATTGTTTTTGGTCAAAAAATTCATAGTCCGTTTTTAACGAATAAGCACATTTTAGAGTCCCTAGAATACAATTTTACTACTTTTACGATGATGTCTGTACATGTGTGTGTGTAACAATCGTTATTCGATAACTGCAAACTCCAAAAATTACAATTTTTTACGTACTTCTCATTTGTATACCCTTATGAAGAGCTGATTCAATTTTGGTTATAATTGGTCAACCCGACCGGAAGTACCCAAATTTTTATTATAAACATTAAAGAATATTATATTACATGATTACAATTTTTCATTATATTTGCTATAGTTGGAAGAGAAAAATAATTATAAAGAAATTAAGTTTCATAAATCTTGCAGTCTATGCAGCATCACAATGGAAACAATTTGGATATTCAAATTATACTAATTGACAGATGTCAGGGTCAAAATATGTTCGTGAAATAATTTTACTAAAAATATAAGAACAAGAAGGATTTAAAAATATATAAAATTGAAGGCAGGTAATGTGTTGACCACATTCGATTTTCTTCATTCAGTACATGAAACTTTGTAAACGCGAAATAGGAAATTAGTTTTGGATCTTAAAAAATACTAAATAATTTAAACAATTTTTAATTAATTTTCATTATGCTGGAAAGTAATTTTGAGTTTTTCAGTTTAACAGATGTAAAATAATTATTAGACTGATTAAATTATTGTCCGAATTCGCAAATCAGGTATAAATATGCAGGTATAAGAAAATAGCGTATAATATACGGGCATAAGTTCTTACAAAGCATAAATGACGTAAAAAAAACACTACGCTTCGTGTCGTGCTTTTAAGCTCGTCACACGTAGGTACTTTAAATACCAAATCATCATAGCCAGGTAGCTTTGCTTTCTTTGTTGCTATGGTAGATTAATTGAAAAAATGAAAATAGTAAGTATGGGGTCTCGTGGCCGTGTGCCTGAGTGTCTGGTCGCGAATCTGGGGACCCGGGTTCGATCCCGACCGACGCCGAAAATTACATCGAATTTTAATGGCACAAAATTGACCCCTGTGGTGCACTCTCCACGCCATCTATGAGTGCCCGTGAGGTGACGCCTGGTAAGCGCCCGCACGGTACAAATATTGCATCATTACCGATATCTGTATACAAAGCAGATTGGCACACCCAGCAATGGGTAATATGCCGTGATGAAATATTTATTTATTTATTTATGTAAGTATTGTCAATTGAAACAAAATTCTTGAAAATACTTTATTTTTATAATCGTCTAAAAAATATCTCGCTCGAAAGTAATATCGTATTGCTCGTGCATTCCCATTCGCACGTTATTATACTGTTATTTTGTGAATGCGTGACTTGTAAAATTTAAAATTATTTTTTATTACATATTATGTGTTAAAATACATCTATACCTGCTACTACAATGATTTTATAAATATCTCGATAAACATTTATAAAAAATAATCATAAGCATTTATTACTGATAAAGAAAAACCTCGCCCAAATTTTTTTATGTATTATTATGAACCTGAGTGAAGAAAAATTATTGATATTACATCAACGTTTCTGTCATTACAATAACCATCTTCAAGATTAATCAATATCTCTTTAGGATGTCATTACATAGAAAACACAATATATTAAATTATATATAAAACATTCCTCAGAATTGAATAGAAGAATAAATGAGATAAAATAAATAATGACATACAATTAGGTTAAAATAAATTTAAAATAGACAAGAATATAAAAAATGGTTAACAACTTTAGAACACTATCGGATTAAAACTGAAAATTACTTAAATATAAAATTTTAAAATACGGTATTTATAGTTTCGGAGATATTATTAGAAGCGCGGCCCCCCGGCCGACTTATCTCTGCAAAATGTTATAAGAACTCGGTTAAATAAAACTTTTGGAGGTAAAGTCAATATTGCTCCTAGGTGAAGCCAAGGTATATCACTAGTTTTATACAATGTAGAGATGTGCATAGCACTGCGCAACATTATTCCTGCTTAAATTTTATTGGTGCATCGTGTATAATGAAATAAAAAGTTCAGTATTTTAAAAATTTAAAATCAGTATTGTAATTTGTACCAAAAATAAACTTGAAAATTTATTTCTGTCTTTTGAACTGCGATCATATAAGTTAAGGTGTAGCAAAAACAGCGTTAAATATTACATGTGATACACATATACATTTCATTAAAAAATACTGTTATTATAGGATAGACAAACTTAATTTGACAAAACAAATATTTAATATGATAAAAATGCTTGAAATATGGATGGTAGTTTTCTTACTTGCAAATGAAACATATATGTATCTATGTGAATAATGTTTTTGAGATATGGAACAAAAAAAATATTTCTTTTATATCTTATACGCTGAGGTACATATAAACAAGTTTATGAAAGATGTGAGAAAACTAGTAGGTAATTATTAAATAAAAATAATGATTGTTATTCCGATCATCCAATTTTACAAGCGATTACTTACGAAAATATGCTAATATAATGTATAAGTACTTCAGTCTTCTTAGTTGGGTGCTCAGAGAGCCAGTCAATATTTTTAATTTATTAGAAAATCAATTTCATACTTTTTTGGTCTAGGCGTCAGATGTTGCGATACATATATTAAATAGTCCTTATATCATAATATTTATTTAATAATTCATGTACCTACGGTTAAACTCTGTTTCAAAAGGAACCTTGTAACTTGTATATATTTAGGAACACCTAAACTAAAAATTTAATTTGTGGCTGTAAAACAATCAAAAAATATGCTAAATCATCTAAACCCCAGTGCAAGTATGTTTACCTATTCTAAAAGCATTTGGTTACTTTAATTCAAATTTTCAATATGTCGGAAGCAGACATAAATTTGTATAAAATCTGATGTGGCCAACACATGACCTTCCGTCTTTTCTATATGTTTTATATAAATTACTCACAGATAAGGTAGTGTCCTGCAAAAGATTATATATTTCCAGTAAAATTATTTCACAAACTATGCAAATTATACTTGACACAGAAATCTGTCAATTACTAAAATATACTGTTTCTATTTGATTTACATTGTGCTTACAGCAACGTAGGTTGCAAGATTTATGAATATTAATTTCTTTATAATTTTTCATCTCCAAATACTTTGAATATAAAGAAAAAATATAATCAAATCGTACAGAGAATAACATATATTTGTGATAACAAAATATCAAAAAGAGATATTTAACATAAAAAAAAAACTGTTAAGAACTGCAAATAAGAGTACTTCCGGTGTACCAATTATAGCCAAAATTTAATTAAGTCTTTATACGGACGTACAAAAGAATGAAAGAATTATATTTTTTGGAATTGTAGTTGTTGGAGTTATCGGAGAACTTTTCACACACACACACACACACACACACACAATCAAACACACACACACACATAAACACACACACACACACACACACACACACAGAGTGAGAGATGCACACACATACATACGAGTATATACAGACATCATCGTAAAAATAGTAAAACGAAATTTTTGACCAAAGACAATACCTTCCTTACCTAAGGTAACGGAAGATAAAAAAATCTGTTGTGGCCAGCACAATACCTTCCGTCATTCTCGTGTATAATGTATAAATTCCATAATTTTTCTTACAAAAGATTCTAAATTTCCCGTAAAATTATTTCATAAACAAACTTTTCAAATTGCACTTGACACTGGCATCTTCTTCATCTTTAGCTTATCCCATTTGTTAGGGTTCGCTATTTTTGCATGTCGTTCTCATTCAGTTCCTTTTCTCTCAAATCTTCCGCAATACAGTCCTTCCATCTTATCTTTGGTCTTCCTCTGTTCCTTTAACGTCCTATTATTAAACTATTCATTCTTGTTCCAATATAATTCTTCCTTTCTCCTCATGACATGTTCAAACCAATGTAATCGTCTTTCTTGTATCTTTCTAAAAACTTGTAATACTAGAGTTATTTTCTTACCATATTTTTCCGTCTATTCCCCAATATCTACTTCAACATCCTCATATCTGCCACATTAATTTACTTTTTATTTATACTGACGTCTGTCAATTTGAATTATATGAATTTGATACTAGTTCCCAAGTTTGGCATAGCTGGCTGAATTATAAAATTTAATTTCTTTAAAATTCTTTAACTCTGTATGTATTGAATATGAAGTATAAATTGTAATCAAATCGTATAGAGAATAATATATTCTTTAAGTTATAATAACGTTAAATGTCAATAAATCAAATTTAACTGTTAAATCTTCAAATGAGACTACTTCCGGTTGACCAATTATAACCAAAATCTAATCAGATGTTCTTCTGGATGTAAACTTGAGGAATACGAAAAAATTATAATTTTTGGAATCGTGGTATTGAAGTTATGGAATCCGGAAATTTTGTTACACACACACAGACACACAGACACACATACATACAGACATCATCGTAAAAATGGTAAAATCGTATTATATGGACCCTAAAACGTGCTTATTCAGTAAAAACTCATCATTGAATTTTTTGACCAAAGACAATACCTTCCTTACCTAAAGGTGACGGAAGGTAAAAAAATCATACGTGAAATTTTTATGTTACAACAGTTAGATAATCCAAAAATGGTAGGACATTTATAGGATGCAGTCGACCAAGAACAACTCTACAATTGACGGAAAAATAAAAAGCATAAAGATGATGAAAAGTGATGCAGACTTGAATGAAATCACAATAAATGTTCAAAATGGTTACCGTCATTGTCAATACAATACTGAAGGCGTCGATGAAACGATATAACTGTTGTTGGTTCAATATCCTCTAAATTGTCATATATGACACTATGTGTTGTAGTGCTATTCTTCGAGTAGTAGACCCTGGTTGAGTCCAAAACATCCTCTTCAATATTCTCTATGAGATTAGGGCGAGTTCTACCACGATCTTAAGCACCATACTTAATGGACTCATGATCTCGGAGATTTATTTACATACATGTACAAAAGTGCGGACGTTTAGAAGATGACAATTCGGAAAATGTTCCAAATAAATTTTTGCGACCTTGGGCAGCGTTTCCCTAAGCTTCACCATAGGCCAGCACAATGTCTGCATACTCGCTATCCGTAAAGGCAGGCATTTTTACTGATTATAACTTTTATAATAATTAATAATTGATTATTTGTCAAAATTTATTTGGAAAAGTTGACAACTCACATTTGTCAAAAACAATTGTTTCATCCTTATTGCTACTGGATCATATTATTATGAAAATACCTAAATGACTCGTTAATTTCTGTTACACCTGGATTAATTATATTTACAATTATTTCTAAGTCAATCATTATTCCTTTTACGGAATATAAAATTATTTGAAATAATTGTAGTTTGTTTTCATACCATACGTTGGCACTACTGAGAATGACCATGTTGTGTCAAACAATTTTATATTCCGTAAAAGGAATAAGGTGTAACAAGGCGAGCAATAACAAATAAGTAACTTTTATAATCTTTTCTAAATTATAGTTTCAGAAATAATATTTCAACTTGTTATCTTTGTTAGTCAAAATTCTGTTTAGAAATAGTTATCATCTTTTATTAACTGACTGTTTAGTCTAGCTGTCAGAGAAATTGAACAGTTATTTGTTGACAATTAAGTATAGAAGTTATTGCAAGCCTACGTGCAGGGCTGATATTTTGATATGGCTGCCATATGATACCCTCTTCAACCCCTCAGAGAGATAAGCCTCTCACGAAAGTAACGTTTTATTTTAAAATAGTCGGTTTTAGATACTCGTGTTGACAAGACATGGAGTCGGTCTTAGAAACTCAATGTGAAGAGATGTAGTCTTGGGTTTTAGATTGAGCGCGTAGTAGACGCTACTGCGCAGTTACAATGTAAAACGTAACTATTTTTATTTTATGTGTTTAATTATTTTTAGTGTAATCATTAATAATAAGTTAGTTTAAATGTAAATAAAACCATGTAAATAAATGAAGTTAGTTAGTAAAATAATAATAATGTCTGTATCCATAATATAAGTGTGTTCAAGTGTTCATCGGCCATCAAAGTTAAGTGCAATTGTGTCTGTGTTCCGTCCTCCTTAAACAATCTGTGGTCGAACATCCAGCGCCCACCAGTTAGAACAAGTGGTCATCGTTGGTAAAAGAAGTATAAGGCCACCATCATCATAGCCACTGTAACACACGCCTCGTGTTACAAAGGATTGACTTAGAAATAATTGTAAATTCATTAGTATACATATACGTTTCTTTAATCCCAGTATACTTTTTCTTCTTTTTAAAAAAATTGATAACAACTAATAATTTCTACAAGTTATATTTCATTTTATAAGGTTTTTTACCTTCCGTCACCTCTAGGTAAGGAAGGTATTGTCTTTGGTCAAAAAATTTGGTGGTGAGTTTTCATTGAATAAGCACGTTTTAGGGTCTTTACAATACGATTTTACTATTTTTACGATGATGTCTGTAGGTGTGTGGGTTCGTGTGTGCGTGTGTGTGTGTGTGTGTGTGTGCGTGTGTGTGTATGTGTGTGTGTGTGACCGCGGTTTCGTGCACGATATCTCCAATACTAGAATTCCAAAAATTACAATTCTTACGTATTCCTCTTCCTTACAACCACATGCAGACTTGATTAGATTTTGGTTATAATTGGTCAGCCGGAAGTATCCTCATTTGAAGATTTTAACAGTTTGTCTTAAAAAACTCAGTTAAATTTTATTATAACTTAAAGAATATATTATTCTCTATACGATTTGATTGCATTTTATATTTCATATTCAACAGATATAGAGTTAAAGAATTATAAAGATTAAAATAATTATAAAATATCATAAATCAGCTACTTAACCATGGAAACTGCTAATATATTCAGGTAATTCAAATTGACAGATGTCAATATCAATAAAAAGTAAATGATGAAAGAATAAGGGAAATAATTCTAGTGTTGGGCGTTTCTAGAAAGATATGAGAGACAATTACAATGGTTTGAACATGTCACGAGGAGAGATGAGTATATTGGAAGAATGAATAGCTTATAACAGAAAGTGGAAGAAACATAGGAAGACCAAATATAATATGAAAGGAGAGAAAATGAACTGAATGAGGACGACATACAAAACAAAAATTAGTGGAAGAAGAAAATAAAAAATAGCGACACCCTAAAAAATGGGAAAAACTACAGAAGAAAAAGATGTTAGTGTCAAGTGCAATTCACATAGTTTGTTTATGAAATAATTAACTGGAAATATAGGATCTTTTGCAAGAAAATTTGTGTGGGGCACATGCAGTGACGTGACTTTGCTGACTTTGGCAAGCAAATATGTGAACTCGTGTCAAAATGACAGCTATTAATTACGTCCATAACTGACAAATGTCATAATTTTTCATTAAAAATTTCATGATTTTCTTATTTCATGTGGTTTATTTATTATCAGGGGTGTGAAATTCAGTTGCCGAGAAAAGGAATCATAAAATACCAAAAAAAGATATTTTGAATGAAAAATTTTGACGTAAGGATGACCAGCAAAATAGAAATGAATGGAATAAAAAAATAAAAAATAGCGACGCCCAACGAAAGGGAAAAGCTAAAGAAGAAGAAAATGTCAGTGTCAATTGCCATTTGCATGAAATAATATTACTGGAAATTTATAATCTTTTGCAAGAAAATTTATGTATGGAATTTGTACATAATACACAGGATTGACGGAAGGTATTGTGCTGGCCACATCAGATTTTTTCAGGTTGATATAGTGCGTCTTCTGCCTAATCATTTTCACTATAGCACAAATTCACTAGTAACGTTAATGTATATTTAATTAAAAATTACTTTAAGTCTACGTTGACGTAGACATATTTTTTTCAAAAATTGTTAAATAATAATTTATATTAGTGTAAACAAAAGCTTTTTTTATAAAACTCTTTTTACAGATTATAGAAATTCGATTATATTCTCGAGATATGGAGAGATAAATAAATGGCCGCTTTTACAGAAAAAAATCAATCAATTACGTCGGGTGTAGTTGATCATGAGTAATTTTTACCTCTCGCTAAGAGAGGTATTGGATTCATGCTAAAAATCGCATATCCACATTTTATTGAATAAGCACGATTTAAGGTCCATACAATCTGATTTTTACAATGATGTCTGTGTGTGTGAGTGTGCGTGGATGTGTGTGTGTGTGTGAGAGAGAGAGAGATTGTTGGAGACACGATTTCTCAAATTCTATAAGACTAAAGACCTATATAACTACGGATTCCTCAATCTAAAAGAGTTGAATAGGTTTTGGTAACAATTAGACAACCGGAAGTGGTAGTTTCTAAAAAAAAATTCTAAATATTATTTTTTGAAAATTTGTTATTACTACAAATATTAAAGATAATTAAATTCTCAATCTGACACATTTAATTTTTTTATTATATCTCGTATAGGTTTGGAGATATACGAGTATATAATAATATAGAATAATCTGTTGTAATAAATCTCTTTGCCCGAAAAACAGTTGCGATATTTAAATTTTTGTAATTGACAAATAAATGCAAAATGTCAGTGTCAGATTTTTCAGGGAGGAATGAGTACATTTAATATAAATTATTGTATTATTAATTAAATATGTATTTAAATTACAGGTATGTTAATGTTACATATCCTTAAAAAATACCGCTAATACCATCAATGAATTTGAAGAATTTTGAACATATTAGAATAGCAGGATAAAATTTCTCATAGAACGAAAGAAAAAAAAAACAATTTCAATTATTTTTGTGTACAATAAATGACAAATTCGTTACTTATAGGGCGCGAGCAGTCATGTGACTTTGTTGGCCTTGGCAAGAAGATATAAGGATCCGTGTCAGAATGACGGCTAGTAGTTATTTACATAGATGTCACAATTGTCATAATTTTTTATTCAAAATTTCAAAATATTCTGATGTTTATTTGTTATCCATTGTCGAGGAAAATAATCCACATGGATTTGGAAAATCATAATGTTTCGAATGAAAACTTATGATACTTGACACTTATGTATATTACTAGCTCTCATTCTGACACGGGCCCCCATATCTGCTTGCCAAGGCCAACAAAGTCGCATAACTGCTCACGCCCTATGCAACATAAAATGAAAATGGCGAGAGGTATTGTGCTGTCCACAACAGATTTTTTTTCCTATATAAAATTTTCTGCTGAACAATTACATATATACTGAAATATATTTATTTTTTTACAATGCCATTTTGAATATATTCCATAAAAATATATTTTTTAAATTTTCAAATAAAATTAAAGGCAGTGCCTCTGTAACCGGCGTCAGTTGCTGTTTTGGTGACCAGCGGCGGTTACCATTAGCTTACTTAGCTTTATATTATGCTTAATATATCCCCTTATTTACTAATACGCTATATATATATATACGGTGATAAAAGTTGGTACATCGGCTATACGCTAATTGAGAACTGTCAGTTGACTGCCGACTGCAATTTAGATTGTATCCCCTAGCCGGCGCGCCGATTTCCGTCGATCATATTTTTGGGAACCAGCGCTGGTTGCAGTGGCACTTCCAAATATAATTATAGGATTACTAACAAGCATTAGACTTAACTTAATATAATTTACAACTCTAAAATAATATATCAAGCCCATATACTGTATTCAATTTAGCGAGATCGTTCGTAAAAAGAATTTATGACATTCAATATTATGCAAAATTTCAAATATTTTTATTAAAATATGCTAATGTAGTTGTGGTTCTATTCTATTTTTTTTTTGTCCTACATCTGATATATTGTTTAAATTCTGTTCCAAATACAATGCGCATTTGTTAAATCCCCACAATAAGAAACACAATCCGTCTGAACTTATTTCAACACTCCAAACCAAAACGACAAAAAACCTGGAAGTAATCATGCTTGAGCTTACAATTCCAACAAAGTTTCCTCTAAGAACTCTCAGAATCCGGTACCAAATTCCGGAATTCCAGGTAAATTGCACCTGGAATGGGCAACGAGTCTTCCTTTAATCTTTGCTCGCGGGCTGTATTTTTAATAATCCACATTCCTCGCAATACAATGCGTTTGTTTAGTCGGATCACGTAGGCTATGAGACATTCGTGCATCATTGGGGAAAACAAAGAGACGGCGTAAAAGATTGGACTCATCTTTGAGAAAAATCATTGCTTGAACTTTGACGTCCATTATGATAAGGATTTAAATAATATTAGTTTTTTTAGATATAAGCGTTGAAATTCAGTAAGGAAAACATTATATCGAATATCCGTGTAGGAAGCAAAGCACGTACTGTATTTATCAAGATTTATTGGATTTCAAACGCCACTAGTATGTGATGAGAATAATTTGAGAAAACTAGGACGAGCGAAAACAATTTTTATTTAATATGTAAGCAAAAGACAGTAGTTAAATATTTTCAACAATGAACATTAAAATAAAATAAAAATAACAATGTGCAAACTGTAATAGTCACTAAGAGTATAAATTCTTTACATACATAAATTTCTTTTTGTATAGAAAGCCAGACAATTTTATTTTAATATTACTTCAAAATTATACTATGACGAAATCAATAGGCTTCGAAAAAATTATATTCTATTTCAATTTAGATAATTTGTTCATTGTCATTCTCCAGGACAGCAATGAGTTCTTGTGAGATGACAACTGGTAAAAAAACACACGCACGGAACGAATATATCATTACTGCTGTGTAGGTACGAAGCACATTGGCAAACCTAGCAAAGAGTAACATACAGTGAAGTTATATTTATTTATTCAATCAATCAATTATCAACAGATTGCCAGTGTAATTAAAAAAAGGACAGAAATAATCGTTGAACAAATAATACTTTTTATAATCTCTCTAACATCGTGTTCACTCTTTATTTTTTTATCATTTCTCTTCATCGTCAATGCGACAACTATGCTAGTCATAATGGGCGATAGTGATCTGGACGATACTCAAAGTGGACAATGGTTAATCGGGCGACCGTCATTTGAATAGCAAAAATTTAGAAATTTTATAATGCATAGCAGGCATACATTTTGATGGATTTTTTACAGCAGGAACAATACGTAGTTAAAAAAAGATTATTTTTATAAACATACCTTAATATAAACTAACCTAACGAATTATTTTATAAATTCTACAAATCTATTATTGTCCAGATGCCGGATGTCTACTTGTCCATCGCCCAGTTAACCATCGTCCGGTAGGTTGACGCTCATTATTTATCCATCGCACAGTCGCCGTCGCCAATTTGACTGTCCGGATTTTTACATTAAGAATAAGATTTTAAGAGGGATATATGACAAATCAACTAAAAAGATAATAGAATAATAGAAGAGATGTCGTGACTGAGTGCTTTTAATGAACGCTTGTTGTATGAGCGGCAAGTTACACTGGGCGATAGTCAAGTGGGCAATGTCATTCGGGAAACAGAAACTTAAACTTTTTGCACCCTTAGCAGCCATTAATAATTAAAAGTGGTACTGATTTTTCTAAACCTAGTAAAATGATTTATTTTTCATGTAATATTTTGGCCTAGATGTAACACGGCCAGAGGGTTTACAAAATCAATAATTAATGCCCGAGGTTAATTCCTCAAAAACTTTATAAGTACATAATAGTTATTTGTATACCAAGTGCTGAAAGTGTTTCTTTGTCGAACCAAAACGAAAGTTTGTGTTAGACAAAGGATTATTTTTTTTATATAATTTGACTTTTATTATCAATTTTGTTTTGCAGCACTAGTGCTGCAACGAGTCGCTGAGCATGAAAAAAAGAACCAGAAAATTGTATTTTCAGAGAAGTAGAAAATTATATTACAATTAATAAATAATTCCATGCTATATTATTGAAAAAAGAAGAATGTAGTGGAGAGAGTCCTTGTTGAAATGGTCCTCAGTTGGGGGTCTTCTCCGTAGCCAAAATTTGGCCATGAACATGCGATGCATGCTGCTGCACTATGTAAGGCAGCTGTGCACACTCTTTAGGGACTGTGGGGACTAAATTTTAGTAGTGGTGGGTTGATTCGCACAGAGCCAAATAGCCCAGGATGAGAGGGAGATAGGTCGCTTCCTTAGCGGGCCAACGATGATACACTGCTGCCCTGAACTCGCAGTCGTCATAGACAAGACCATTGTTGTCCCACGTCTTTGCTTTAGCTTTACCTAGCTGATTTGGGCGTCACAGATAACGACTTCGCCAGTTGAGTGGTAGATGGCCTAGTCCGGGATCAACAGGGTGCCGTCTGGATGATAGCCCTGGGCTCGCACTCAGTTGCCAAACCCTTGGCTCCGGAGTAACGTTCGATGTTCTGCGTGACCTCATTGTGCCTTTTTACCTCTCGCTAAGAGAGGTATTGGATTCATGCTAAAAATCGCAAATCCAGATTTTATTGAATAAGCACGTTTTAAGGTCTCTACAATCCGATTTTAACATTTTTACGATGATGTCTGTGTGTGTGTGTGTGTGTGTGTGTGTGTGTGTGGATGTGTGTGTGTGGGATGTTGGAAGGACGGTTACTCAAAAACTATAAGACTTAAAATTTGTTTAACAACGTATTTCCCAATCGGACATTCATGGGAAGATCTGAAAAGGTTTTGGTAATAATTGGACAACCGGAAGTAGAAGATTCTTGAAAAAAAATCTTCTAAATATTATTTTTTGAAAATTTTTCGTGGTAATATTAAAGAAAATTAAATTCTCTATCTGATACATTTAAATATTTTATTATATATTCCATAGATTTAGAGATAAAAGAAGTATAATATATAAAATAATCTGTTGTAATAAATTTGACAGCCGAAAGAATGCCATGAAAAATAGTTGATAATTTAAATTATTTGTAACTGACAGATAAATGTCAGTGTCAGAAATAATGAGTAATGAAAGAAAAATGTACTTGGAGAATCCCTTAGTTCTTGATCTGTGACTATTATGGAGATGACAAGTCTAGGTTGAAGGACTTAAATTTGTTTCAAACATTATGGGACAATGTACACCAGTACTATAGACTAGAGTAACTTTGAATTGCGAAAAAGCTATCAAATTCTTCTCAAGTAAGTTGTAAATATTGACAAAATTACACATCGATATAAGAATAATCGGAGTGCAATCTATCCGTCACTTTATTAAAGGGAATTAGTGTTATTTAGATATAACATGTATGAAAAAATAAAATGTAAAAGAAGATATGTAAGAATAGATGCACAATCCATATATACATTTTAGACCGCCCAAAATTAATGTTTTTACTAGAAGAATATGAAGAGAAAGTAAACAACGTTGTTCGAATTGAAAATTGCAGTTACCAGCCTAATATTTATATATGGTAAACTCTACTTTGTAATTTATTGTAACATAATTTATGGTAAAATATCTTCATGTTGAGACATGCTATTATTGAATAATAAAGAAGTTTATACGTCATAGATTTATATGAATATATTATTTGTATTTATAAAAATATTCTTTGCTTTATGCATACAGCCAGGTAAAATATACGGCGAGAGGTTATGTGCTGGCCACATCAGATTTTTATCCTAGAGTTGTGGTTGATGAAACAACCATGCATCCGGCTCTTCACTTCTCCTCTGTGGATCTTTAATTCAGGCTCAAAGAAAGCAAATTACTGGAGCGCAGTTGGGTGGCTATACCGGTGTCACGCCCCGCCAGCTACGCAGCGCATGGATCAGCCAAGACATGCTAGATTTATCCACACAGACTTGGACGGGGTGAAGCACGCGTAGAGGACATTTTAGAGCACTGCCAAATGATTTACAGGGCAGCCTTTGACCTGGGAGATGAGAATTCCATCAGAGCCTGTGTTTTTCTAGGTCTATTTCTTCTACGGTAATGGGTGTGCGAATGATCCAAGGATTTTCCACTGGGGAGATAGGTACGATAGGGATAGAGGCTTCCTCGAATAAACTGCGACAGAGGGTTGCAGTAGAATCTACGGGCGGAAATAATTCCTTCTCCTAGAGGAGTGGCTCACAGATAATTTAGTCTGCCAACTCTGCTCGCCGTTTGTCAAACAGATCCAGGCATTTTTTGAACTCCGCAGCCTGTCGCTTAAGTGTAAATATTTGGTGCGGGTGGTGGTGGGGTATCTGGTTCATGCCATGCGTTGATGGTCGCGTCTAGGTTGTCCGGGTTGCCTTCCAGTGCTGTGCTGATAAGCTTTTGGATCACAGGATCTGCATCATTACAAAAGATATTCTGTAATATCAAAGCGTCACACTTAAGCAACAATATATCAGCATCATCAGCATCTTTGTAGATTTCCGGGGACACGAGGTGTAGGGGTACCCGTTATGGCATGGCGTCATACAAGTAGGGGATAATCATGTGCGTTGTTGGCAGGATGCCTTCAGAATAAAGCACGGGGATTGGGGATGATCGTGGCCTTCGCTTGCGAGGAGACAAGCAAGGAGGCGTAGTACGTTTCCTCTTCTCAGCGTCCGTAGTCACTACCTGAGCACTAACGGAGCAACGGCAGGTGAGCACAGCTCAGATCAATCTGGTGTATTGGCCGCCGCTTTCGGTGTCCTCGCTTTGGGTCTCTTCCGAGTGGGTGCAATTGGCAGTGTGTTTGTCGAGGAGCTTGGCGTCCCCATCACTCCCACAACGGAAAGGAACGCGGGGAACGAGACTAGAGTTACTACGTTTATGATCCTGTGGGAAGGCGATGGCGTTGGTAACGATAGGGCGGAAACGATAGCCAGGGTGGTATTGGCTCATCTGGTTCTTTCTGTCCCCGCTTGGATTTGGTCAAAATGGCTGCATAGTTACTACCATATGTACCAATTCTGACAGGGGGTCAGTCCAGTCGCCTTTTCCAGCTTCCGGTAGTTTACCAGCTCGTTGTTGCTTGCGTCTATCCGGACGATTTTGCACACCTGGTCGGAGCTGTTAATATACTCCCCAGCTTATCGAAATACTCACGAGGGTGGCCTCGACGCTCGTACTGTCACTGTGCGAGGTAGATGATGTACGATCTTTTGGAAACAAAGCAACTAGTACGGTCTAGTGTACCACAATCCTTTAAGTGCTTTTCGTAAGTGCTTTTGAAGCAAAACTCATGGCCACAAGAACCGCAAACAATTAGCTTTAAGGACCTTCCAGAAGGTGGAGCGTCCTTTTGTTGAGGGGGTTTTATCAGCCCCGGTGACCGATGTAGCTTCGGAGGCATTGGTGGAGGATATGGAAGCTACTGTCGTCAAAACGCGGGGCTCTTTGAGGTATCGTAATTGGAGTTAGCCTTTGCCGGGCACGCTAAGTCCGGACGTGTTGACAGCAGCGCATTGGTCGAAACCTGTTGCCAAGGGTCGAAACCTGTTGCCAAGGGGCGGAACCAAAACACAATGCAGCACGTGAGCCCTCTGTCCATGGACAAGAGAAATGACGTACACGACTGCGGCGCAAATAGCGGAAACTAGCAGTACTAGATGCGCAGATTCCGCATTTACCGATGCAACTTGACTTTACAGGTTAGAGAGCCGCGTATTAATGAAAATGCAAATGAGATTGGAGTGGTACAATGGTTTCACCCTAGATTAGGTTCGGCTGTATTCACTTTCTGGCAGCGCATGAGGGAAAGGTCTGAAGTTGCTCCAGGCCCCAGACTGTGGGCTGTATAAATACCGTCAGGGAGGACAGCCGACACACATTCTGATATAAGACATGCATCGTGAATTAACCGTTGGTGATATAAATAGATGGTCTACGAGTGGTGAACATAAATAAATGCAGTTATATAAATAAATATAGTGAAATATTGTTTAAATAAATAATCTTTTTTTTTTTTTTTTACTCAGAGTTGGCTTTTGACATTGCTCAATTAGCCATTTCATCATCGTAAGTGAATAGAGATACTTTAATTTTAAATTAAATTCTTATTTTACAGCTCTTAATAAATTCAAAAAGGTGTTTCCAAATCTTGATATTTTTAGTCGATAGTAGAATGCTAAGTTTTGTAGGGAACTCAATTAGACTATTAGTTAAGTGTTGAAATAATACTGTTTGATGCTGGGCGTATAGAGGACAATTGAATATAAGATGGCTAAGATTTGCTTCGATTGAAGGGTCACATGAGCAAAATGGAGAATCACATAGTCTTAATTTAAAGGCATGGCTTGGTACTAAAGTATGGTTGAAACGCATGCGTATTATTGTTGTGATTACCTCTCTGTCTTCAAAATTTTTAAACCACGTTTTCGAGGGAATAGTTGTTTGACATTCGAAATATGATTTACCTACCGTTTGACTATTTTTTGTAAATTCGGAGTGCCATTTACGACGATAGCTGAAACTGAGGGATGTTTTGATATCTGTAATTTCGAGTGGGTAATGGAGAGGGGTGCCAGATTCGATAGCATCTTTTGCTAATGAGTCGACTATTTCATTACCTGGAACATTATTGTGTCCTTTAATCCATATGATGTTGATACTGATGTCAATACTTTCAAGCTCATGGATTTTCTGCACGATGTTATATATAAGATTAGAGTTGTTTTTTATAAAGTTAGGAAATTTTAATTTCTGTAAGGCACTTTTGCAATCCGATAATATAGCAACCGAGGAAAATGAAGTCTGACTAATCAGTTTAAGGGCTTCGTAGATGGCTACCAGTTCTGCCGAGAAAATTGACATCTCATTGTCAAGTTTAAATTTGGCTTTGTGATTAGTTTGGGGAATAAAAATCGCACAACCAACGCCGGATATTGATTTGGATCCGTCTGTATAAACGTGAAGCGCATTAGGGAATTCGGATTCTATTTTCTCATGAAAAATAATATTATCAATATCAGGGAATGAGTCTGGTTGAAAAGAAAGGAAATCGGGATAGATAAATTCATTTTCCATGGAATATTTAAATGGATAATTATAACATAAGAGAGTATTGGTTTGGAGATTGTGGACTGGTAATTTAGCGAGGTGCGTGAAGCTTTCAACCAGCGGAGGGGATGGTTTCTTTGACCAGAATTTATTTGTCAGGACTTCAGTGGCTAATCTAGCGATAGGAGGGGAATGGGCTTGAGACATGTGATCTAGAGTAAATCTGCTGGCTAAAACTGACCGACGTAAATGTAATGGCATTATTCTGCCCTCAGTGAGCAAGGAGATGGTAGGGGTAGAGGATAGGGCTCCAATACAAGCTCTAATAGCTTTATTTTGCAGAACGTCGAGTTTACGAAGTGTTTGGATCTTCGCAGAGCCATATAATATACTGCCATAATCTATTATAGATCGAATAAAAATTTTGTAAATTGTTAAGGAAATTTCGGGGTGTGCACCCCATTTTGAGTGAGCGACAGATCTAATAATGTTAATTCTTGGTTCACATTTTTTAATAATATGGTCTATATGCGCCTTCCAAGATAATTTCGGATCTAAGTACATCCCCAAGAATTTTATGACAGCACAGACTTTAATATTAAAACTACCTAACTTGATCGTGGATGGGATATTATTCAATCTATGTCGAGAATAAAATGATACAACTGTTTTGGAGGGACACAGATCTAAGCCATTTAAGGAAAGCCAGCCGCAAAGCTCATAAGTAGCAGAATTAAGGATTTTTCGTACTTCCTTAAGATTTTTGTTTTGTGTATAGATACATATATCATCGGCATATTGTAAAATTTTAACTTTTGATGAAAGGAAGTTATTTAAGTCTAGCATGTATATATTAAATAATAAAGGACTCAGCACTGAACCCTGTGGGAGACCAACATGAACAGATCTTGGACCTAGAGAAATATTTTGATATTTAAGATGTAAAATTCGGCATTCAATTAGGTTTATGATCGCTTGGACACAGACAGGAGGGATATCTATATTTAACATTTTCGATTTTAGGATCTTAATAGAAACATTATCAAAAGCTCCTTTTATATCTGCGAAAAGAGCGCCAACATAATTCATGCTACTGAAACTAAGTTGAATGTCTGAAACAAGAGTAGATAAATTATCCATGGTGCTGTGACCACGTCTAAAACCATGTTGAGATTGAGGAAGTATATTATTATTTTCCAACCACCATTCAAGTTTGTTTTTTATTAGTCTTTCATATGTTTTAAGTACACAAGAAGAGAGCGAGATAGGGCGGTAGGCAGAGTCTTCATTTTTGTCCTTACCGGGTTTAAGAATCGGTTTAATAATGTATATTTGCCAATCTGGAATATGAGTGGGGGATGACCAGATTCGATTAAATATATTAAGTAATATATCTAGACCTCTGTCCGACAAGTTATACAGCATGGAATAAGTTATATTGTCATGACCAGGAGAAGTGTTGGAGGTTTTTTTAAGTGCATATTTTAATTCAGTTATGGAAAAAGTCGCGCTAAGAAAGTTATCATTGTTGTCTCTATTGGGGATATCATTGTTAGGTTCCTTACAGGAGCTTGGCGCAATTTTGTTGAATAAATTCTCAATACATTGCACATTGTACGAATTTTTGGAAGGGTTTGTGTTTAATGAATTATTAAGGGTTTTAATTTTATTCCAAGTATTACTAAGCGGGGTGTGACTATTCATTTTCTCGCAAAATTTTTTCCATGATTCTCTTTTCTTGTGTAGGAATAATTTACGAGTAATGGCCGTTTGCTTTTTGCATTCAATATAATTAGGTAAAGTCATATTATTTTTATATTTCATATAAACTTCTTTTGATATTGCTAATTGTTTTGCACAGTCATCATCCCACCAACAACGTTCTCGGAAGACGTTGATAGTTTTAGGTTTATTAATAGGAATAGCAACATTTGCAGCATCTTTGATAATAGAGATAAAGTTATCGTAATCCTCTACTACAGAGTCGGTGAAATTAAAATGTAAAAATCGATTGTCGGAAATGATTTTATAAATGTTCCAGTCTGCTTTTTTAGTATTCCATTTAGTGTTAGGGTAAATAGTACTCCATTGGCTGATATTGAAATCCAAAGTTGTTAAAATTGGCAGGTGATTCGACCACATAGACTCAGCTGTTGACCATGAACTGATGAGGGCTAATCTAGGTGAACAAATAGTTAAATCTATTGCTGATTTCCGACTAGATGGGGCATTAAACATAGTTGGAGAGCCGTCGTTGAGAAGTGAGAGATTGAAATTGTTAATAATATCGGCAATGTTTTGACCCTCCGGGTCTGAGAATTCGCAACCCCAAGAAATATGGTGAGCATTAAAGTTTCCGCCGATGAATACTGGGGATGGAAATTGTTGAAAAATTTGGTTCCATTCGGCAATTGAGAACCTGTGGTTAGGCTTAATATATATTGAAATAAAATGCGTCCATTTATCATTTACAAGAATTGCTGCTGCGGTTATTTGTAATATATGCGGGTAGGGATTTGTTATATTAATAACTTTATAATTTAAATTATTTTTAATTAAAATGCAGCTACCTCCGTAGCCGTCATTTCTGTCGTTCCGAATGCAGTTGTAACCACTAATGCGGAAAGATTCATTATTTTTTAACCAGGTTTCAGATATTAAAGCAATGTGTATTTTATTTTGAGAAAGTGTGCATTCGAGTAAATTTTTATTTGGTTTAATGGACCTTACATTATATTGTAGTATGTTCATAGAATTCATTATTGATATGAATGTGACGAAATTTGATCTAGAAATTGAGTTAACAACTGTTTGACAATATCTTGCGTATTTGAATTTTGGTCTGATATTAATTCAGTAATGAGGGTTACAAGATTAATAATATTTTTGGAGGTAGATTCTTCTTTGTGAGTAGGGTTAGAAATGTGATATGAAGGAGGGAAGGGATTATGTGTAATGGGAGGTATGGGTGAGATTTGGTTATAAAATAAATGAGGTGGTGGCGGGTTATGATTTGGTACTTGTTGAGTTTTCTGTGCAGATTTTTGTTGCACAGTAACGTAGTGATGTTTTTGCTGATTGCTATTATTGAGTGTTCCGGCAGTAATTAAATGTTGCCTGCACACATCGTTGAAATTTTGTGTATTAGCAACAGATGCATATGACTTGCGCTGTGCAATAGTTTTAGCCTCATTAAAAGAAATATTATTACTAGCTGCTAATTCTCGAATCTTGCGTTGCTTTTGGAATTCTGGGCAAGACCTGTCAGTAGAGAGGTGGGGGTTATTACAGTGAACACACTTGATTGGGTCCACTGAGTTACACTGTTGCACCTGATGAGGACCTTGACATTTGCTGCATCGGGTACTGCTGCGACACTGGGTGGAAGTGTGGCCATAGCGTAGACAGTTGAAACATTGGGTGACTTTGCTAATGTAGTTATCGACATTGCATTTATATTTATTAATAAGGACATATTCAGGTAGGCTTTGTGAACGGAAAGAGAGAACAATTGTTTGAGTAGGAACCATTTGATTTTCAGACGACTTTCTAAAAATTCTACGCGCTTTAACTACTTTGTAATTACACTCGATGTCATTTAAAATTTCTTCTTCAGATAGAGCAGTATCTACGTATCTGATCACACCGAGTTTGAGAATAGCATATTGAGGGATATAAACCTGTAAGTTTAAAGTTTCTAATTGAGTACTATTAAGAAAAAGGTTAGCAGAATTTTTATTGGAGAATGTAATCTTAATTCTGTTCTTTCCTGTAGAAGTAATGTTAATAATATCGTTTTTCAATTCTGAGAATTGCGTCAGTATCTTTTTCCCCAGAGCCATAGGATGGATTTTGCCTAAATTATTGATAGTTGATTCAGCATAAACAATGTAGGGACCGGAATCAGAGTCAGAATAGATATATTTTATTCTCTGTGAATTATTTATATTATGTGGTGGAGAAAAATTACTATTTTGCGAGTTTATGGGGGTTTGTGAGTTGGTATTTTCCTTGTACGTGTTCAGCTGCGAATTATATGAATTCGGATTAAGAACTGGAGAGGGTTGTGACAGTATATAGTTATTATACCTACTGGTATTTAATATTTCGTTTGAATTATTAAAGTTTGTCGAAATAGCTTGTGACTGGGGAGAGTTTACAATAAGATTGTTTCCAGTATTTAAATTGGTTGGTGTATTAGAAAATGCTGAGTGCGGACCTGTATTTTTATTGTTGGAAGTTAATTGTAATGAAGGTTGAGATTGAGATGGGCCGGGCATAGGAGCGTTGTGCGTACGAGTCGGTACACTACCTGCCGCTTTACCTTGTGAGTGTGACAAAGATGGTGACATATTAGGAATTTTGGATTTAGGCGATTTGACCTTATTATCAGAGCGACGCTTCGATTTGACGTTAATGAATTCAACTTGCATTTCGCTGTTATTGGGATCATAAACATTATTGCCCGAAATACCACTAATCTGTGTAAATGTTCCTTCATCAGGGTTATTTAAGGTTGTTAACGCACTAGTTATAGATTCTGCTAAAGGCAAACCTGGTGGTGAATCATCCGGGGGAGGGCCTCCTTCTCCATATGGACCGCCAGACATGGCGTGCACTTAGAAAACACCTAAGTTTCACTAAGCTGCTATCGAAGATAGAACCAAATGAAACAAAACAATTCACTCTATTCGCACTGACAAGAACAAAATAACGTGACTGTCTTCAACGAATGATCAAGCCAGACTGAATAAATAATCTTAGTATTTAAGTATTTAATAATATTTTTAGTCCTAAATTAGTGTTTATAATTATTTGATCATAGTGTTAGTAACTTTTATTATCTTTATCTTAATTATACATCGTTTAATAAAGTTTTATTTTAATTAATAAAATTTCTCTGACTCTTATACTTCACCCAAATAAATAAACGTTACAATTTGTATGTTCCTATACCGACCTATAATTCTTAGCTTGAATATCCGATCTGATATTGGCTCAAAGGCTATTACTGTATGCCATATATATTTTCTTCCTAGAAAGGCTATTCCAAAGAAACTTGTATCGAATCCGCTATTGAAAATTATATAGCTATTACATTCTGAAATATTGTTTCCTACTTTCTTTGTTGCTTGTATCGCTGCCAGTGGCGTAACTACCGCCCCCGCAGACCCAGCGCCGCGGGGGGGCGCGGCCATCCGGAGGGCGCCGGCGGAGTGCGTGTCGCGCAGTCGACAACCACGCCATCGAATAGCCGTAGCATCGAAAAACCGTGCCAGCGAAATTCGCCACGTCGACACCTACCCCCCACCACAGGCCATAGCTTCGATAGCCGTCACATCGAAAGCCGCCACATCGACATCACCCCCCACCACTGACCGTAGCTACGATAGCCGTCGCATCGAAAGTCGCCACGTCGACATCACCCCCCACTACTGACCGTAGCTACGATAGCCGTCACATCGAAAGTCGTCACGTCGACATCACCCCCCACCTAATCGCCACTGACTCTTTCAAAGCGTTAATTCAGCTGACTCGCTGTAACATAGTTTGTACTTCATATTATTTACGTTATGACACCGCCATGTACGATTACGTCATGGCATTTACTCAAATGATTAAATGGAAAAAGAAATATGTATCTATTTTTGTCAAAAATTTAATGCTACAAAATATAAAACAGTTAAACATTATATGATATATATATATATATATATATATATATATATATATATATATATATATAATATTATATGTGTAAATATGTTTCAAAATAGGTGAAATATTTACCATTTGATACGGATTTATAAATTTGTATTAAAAGTTAGACAAAAACAGAAACATGCTATTAGAATTGTTTTAAAATTTAACACTATCAATACTAAAAACTAGATTGAAATAAGGAAAAAAATACATACTCGGTAGGTTTCACAAAATTTGAAGGATTCTTTATTGCAATTTCGGTGTTCCTGCCATCATCAGAACTTGTGATTCAGAAGAATTACAAGAATGAATATTAAAATTCAGAAGGCTTACACAGGTATAGCTTAAACATAGTGCAAAGATTAAAGAATTCTAGGGAATGCCGAGATTAAACAATGCAGAATCGGCGATGGACAAAGGTCTAACTGTTCGTTCATAAGGTTATAGTCATTGTGAATAGCTTTCTTGATTTCGAAGGATTCCAGGAAAGTTAATCTTGGCCTTTCCCTTTCACAATGCATATACTTAAATTGACTTTATTACATGTATGTTGATTTTCTAATAAATGTTAGGCTACATTTGAATTGGTTCTATCTTAATTTTATCCAAAGTTGACAAAAGGAACAGTATTGTTATTCTTGACAAAACAAACTATTTAGATAAAGTCAACGATTTCATTAGCAAGGGTAATATTTCCAAGCTTTAAGCATTAAAGAATTGTAAAATTTTATCTATAAGGAAAATAGTTTAAAATTTATCAATTCTAACCCCTCAGCTCTAGTTAGTGATGCCGTGGGATCTCGCGTTTTCGAGATCTCGTCTCGAAAATCGAGAAATTTCGAGACGAGAGGAATTTCCTCGAGATTTGCTCGAGACGAGAGTAGGTATTCGAGATCTCGTTTCCACGATTTTTTTTTTTTAATATGTATATAATTAAAGATATACAATAAGAATAATAATTATCAGTACAAATATTTTCATTGCCTGTTTATTATTTATTTATTCATTTTAAATTTATAGGGTTTTAGTAAAAAGAATAGGAACAAAAGTGTTCCCTGTGGTGTACTCTCCACGCTAGTATTAAATGCCCTTGCTGCGAGTAATATTTTTTCAGTATTTTTTTACTTACCTGTAAAGGTAATATTTTATGAATTTATTTTATATGTATTTATATACAAATAATAGATAATTACAGCGTCACTGCTTGCTACCTTCAACCACAAAAACACGGTCTGACCTGCCAACTTATGGAACACCCATACAGCTAATTATACATTCGAGAAATTCGAGACTCTCGAGTCGAGATCGAGAATAGAGGATGAAAAATATGACGAGACGAGACGAAAACAAATCTCGTCTCGAATTTTCGAGATGAGACGAGAGTGAACTGTTTCTCGCCGTTTCTCGTCTCACATCATCACTAGCTCTAGTAATATATAGCTTACCTAAATTACATAAAGACAACATACCCATACGGCCATTTGTATCATAAGTAGAAGCATCTACATACAAACTGTGTAAATTGTTAAACAATCTAATAATACAAACATAAAAGTGAAGTCAGAATGAAATTCAAGATGACAGTTTCCAAGATATTAATAGCAACTTCTTTTAAATGGACACCAAATTGAATTTTTACTTTAAAAAAATAATATTTTTTTTCTCTTTCTAATGGTGTAAGGGTTATTGTGTTTCAGTTTTGTTTTATCCCTAAAATCTTAAACTTTTCGTTATTTTTCATAAAAAACAAATTTCATGTCAAAAATTTTAGTATTTCAATTTTATTTTTAATAGTAGTGTTTATCAGTGAATAAGTCGTTGATAATAATAATAATAAATTTGTTTATATAATAATATCAGTAATAAACATTTTAGTCTTATTTTGCCTCCGGCTGATTGTAGAGATATACCTAATAAGTAATAGCATAACTATATGCCTTTTTAATTTTAAATGTTTCATTTTGTTAGCTAAAATTCATACAAAGTACAACGGATTTTATATATAACTTATAAATCGTCACTAAAAATAATTTATACCATTAAATTTTTATAACACAATAACCCAACGGTATGTAAATTATTTTCTTATTTTGTATTTAATTGTAATATACTCCATTTATATTGTAAATTCATACAATTTTTCGGAGCATGCATGTAACCATTTTGTACATTTTACTATTTGTAAAACTTAAAAATTATGTTGAGTTTTGAGTATAAAATCTACGTTGTCATTATATTTACAGCTCAGCTCACCAAATTCTGACTATCAACCTCCAAAATATACCTCTATACATATATTTATATTCTATTTAGCAATGTACGAAAACGAAATACTATACCGGTACATTTTCTAGGTATACCTAACAGCTAATAAAATATTTTGTATAAACAATACTAACATACAATATTACATACCTACAATATTTTATAATACACACATATATTTGTTCAGTCTGGCATATAATATTTAACTGTTTTATATATTGTAGCATTAAATTTTTGACAAAAATAGATACATATTTCTTTTTCCATTTAATCATTTGAGTAAATGCCATGACATAATCGTACATGGCGGTGTCATCTAACGTAAATAATATGAAGTACAAACTATGTTACAGCGAGTCAGCTGAATTAACGCTTTGAAAAACTCAGTGGCGATTAGGTGGGGGGTGATGTCGACGTGACGACTTTCGATGTGACGGCTATCGTAGCTACGGTCAGTAGTGGGGGGTGATGTCGACGTGGCGACTTTCGATGTGACGGCTATCGTAGCTACGGTCAGTGGTGGGGGGTGATGTCGCCGTGGCGACTTTCGATGTGACGGCTATCGAAGCTATGGCCTGTGGTGGGGGGTAGGTGTCGACGTGGCGACTTTCGCTGTCACGGTTTTTCGATGCTATGGCTATTCGATGGCGTGGTTGTCGACTGCGCGGCATGCTCCGCGCCGGCGTAGCCGGCGCAGTCATAGTTACAAAACGTTTGTATCTACACCTTTCTTAAAATTTTTCAGCATATACACGCCACTGATTCAAGCAGTACCTAGCCAATATCGAAGTACGGGCACATTTGAAAATAATACAAATTTACAGCGTATGGGCGCCCTTACCAACACTGATGTTCAAAATGTATTGTCAGTTTATTTAAAGTAAATATAATACTTCAAAATTTAAATATTCAAATTAATGTTTATTTTTGATAGATTTCTCGAAATGGTAGGTACAATGTTACGCCGGGCGCGGCGCCACTTCTTGCCATGTACATTTATATAACGTACAAGTACAGATGTCTGCGAAGTTGGCGCGCTTACACAAATTCCTTCTTCGCGCGTTCACAAGTTTAAAAGTATGTACACTCTGTGCTACAAATTGAATCAGAATAGATTGAGTTTGTGTTATTGGTAGTATTATTATTTACAATTTGTACTCTGGAGTATACAATTTAAATTTTGAGTGCACGAAGGAGAAATTTGTATAAAATTGACTTCTCTGCATTAAATAAATGATGAAACAGCTGCTCCAGCAGCCATAATCTCCACCTTATTAATATTATGTTACATTTTTCAATATTTATATTTAATTCAATTTTAATACATTATATTGTATTATTATTTACATTAGTAATTTATATTTTGTTATGTTTCTAAGGAAGTTAATTTCTGTTGTTAAAAGTGTCCATTTATTTTTCTATGACAATTTTTAGTGCATTTTCTATATTATACTGCAAATTTTGTTGCATATAGTTAGTCAATAAATTATGTTATAGGTACCTACTGTTAAAGGTGTATTACAATTATTGTTACATTATATTACATTATCTTTATGCCGTAATTTATTCTAATCATTTTATGACCCCATGGCCCACCTCGTCGAAATCTTGAGCCACCTACTAATCTTGCATCTTAAACAGTAAACACGCAAGCGCGAAAAGCCTAGTACCTAGTAGAATGGGCAACTGTACGCTTTTGGAGCGTACATACGCGTTTTCATCATAAAATATTTATTTTATTTTTTTAAGAATTTGTTAAATTTTCTTCATTATAAAGAACTCTATATTATCTTACTTTGCATTAAAACACGTTTGACCTTGAAAATTTTCATTCTTTTAAAAAATATCCTAATTACGTTCCTGCGTATGATGGGCGCAAACCTAAGTCCCGCGGGGGCGCGCAATTCTACGTAGTTACGCCACTGATCGCTGCAGTGCAAATTTATAGTTTCCAAACAGTTGATTTAGATTTTTGTATCCTTACATTCCATGTACACATATTTAATTGTTCATTAGTCCTTTTCCATCACCTTGTTGTTGCCTTATGGGTATACTGGATTGTTTTCAGTTTTTTGAACTATTTGGATCATTCGTATGTGAAGAGTTCTATATTTCTAAACCTCCTATTTCGGAATTCCATATTAAAAGCTTCTCGTTAACTTGAAGCTTTTTGTAGAATAGTTTGACCGTTTTTCGCTTGCTGCTTTCTTCATATGCTATTTTTGTCATTTCCGCCTGCATTAATCTTTCTTCCTTAGTTCAATCGATATCTATAAAGGTTTTTCGTCGTTTCAATTATTTTTTGCTTTCCGCTATGTTAGTCTTCGTTTCCTAATCTTCTAACCATTGATGGCTGATTTTTATTCTTGATTTCATTAACTGCTTTGATTCCGCATTTTATGTTTAATTCGCTTTCTAAAAATTCGCTAATTCCCTTGGTTTACTATACTCTTGAATTGCCCGTTCTCTGACCACAATATTGTTCTTCGATTCTTCTTTTTAGAAACTGAATTTTATTGCATAGTACTTTTTTCCTTTTTCCATTTTTTACCTCTCGCTAAGAGAGGTATTGCATTCATGCTAAAAATCGCATATCCAGATTTTATTGAATAAGCACGTTTTAAGGTTTTAACATTTTTACGATGATGTCTGTGTGTGTGTGTGTGTGTGTGTGTGTGTGTGGATGTGTGTGTGTGTGTGTGTGGATGTGTGTGTGTGTGTGTGTGTGTGTGTGTGTGTGTGTGTGTGGGATGTTGGAAGGACGGTTACTCAAAAACTATAAGACTTAAAATTTGTTTAACAACGTATTTCCCAATCGGACATTCATGGGAAGATCTGAAAAGGTTTTGGTAACAATTGGACAACCGGAAGTAGAAGATTCTTGAAAAAAAATCTTCTAAATATTATTTTTTGAAAATTTTTCTTGATAATATTAAAGAAAAATAAATTCTCTTTCTGATACATTTAAATATTTTTATACATATTTTATAGATTTAGAGATAAAAGGAATATAATATATAAAATAATGTTGTAATTAATTTTACAACCGAAAGGATGCCATGAAAAATAGTTGCAAATTTAAATTATTTGTAACTGACAGATAAATGTCAGTGTCAGAAATAATGAGTAATGAAAGAAAAATGTATTTGGAGAATCCCTTAATTCTTGATCTGTGACTATTATGGAGATGACAAGTCTAGGTTGAAGGACTTAAATTTGTTTCAAACATTATGGGACAATGTACACCAGTACTGTAGACTAGAGTAACTTTGAATTGCGAAAAAGCTATCAAATTCTTCTCAAGTAAGTTGTAAATATTGACAAAATTACACATCGATATGAGAATAATCGGAGTGCAATCTATCCGTCACTTTATTAAAGGGAATTAGTGTTATTTAGATATAACAAGTATGAAAAAATAAAATGTAAAAGAAGATATGTAAGAATAGATGCACAATCCATATATACATTTTAGACCGCCCAAAATTAATGTTTTTACTAGAAGAATATGAAGAGAAAGTAAACAAGGTTGTTCGAATTGAAAATTGCTGTTACCAGCCTAATATTTATATATGGTAAACTCTACTTTGTAATTTATTGTAACATAATTTATGGTAAAATATCTTTATGTTGAGACATGCTATTATTGAATAATAAAGAAGTTTATACGTCATAGATTTATATGAATATATTATTTGTATTTATAAAAATATTCTTTGCTTTATGCATACAGCCAGGTAAAATATACGGCGAGAGGTTATGTGCTGGCCACATCAGATTTTTTTTTTCTTGTAGCTCTTTTTTAAGTGCTTCGAGCGTTGACGAGTTTTTCGTTATTTCTATTTTAAGTTCTACGTGGTTTGTGTTCATTTGGGCTTTTATATCCCCATTGATTTATCCAATCCTATCATTACTGTTATAATTCATCCATTTCCGCATAATGTTGCTATTCTGTTCACTTGGAGATTTAATAGTAAGTTTGCATCTTTTCAAATGGATCGTTCTGTTCTTTATCTTCTCTTTTCCGCTTTTCTAGTGAGTTGCTACGTGGTCGGAAGCCCGCACTCATTACCCCTTAGCTACGCCACTGCTTACTCGAGTTGTGTAGTGGCGCTCTCCTCATTCATCAGCCGCACTGTACTTACCTTGTCAGTCAAGGTCGTTTTCATTACTTTTTTAACAACACTTTGATGTTTATTTTGAACTTTAAAAAAATCCAAATTCTGTACAGATATTTAAGTTCTCTACACTTTCCTTCGCTTGTAGGCTCTGTTTAGGCTTTATTTACACAGTAAATTCCAAGTAAACGGGTATTATCACTGGTGTACATAAAACACACAATTAACTCCATAATTAATATATAAAATAAAGTTTTTAATGTATTATCATCGCGACAATCTCAAGTTCATCAGAAGAAGATTTTAGGGCACCAGTTTGTATACAGTGCAAATATATAAAAGAATAGGTATTGCTTCTCCCATGAATCATACAGTTATGTATGTTGTGCACTTATTACGTTCTAGCACAATTTAAAAATATATAGACATTTAGTAATGTTCAATAATTTAAACGTACCTTCTGTAAAACATCTTGAGGTGGGATTTGCATGTAGAAATCTAAACCCTTCAGTAGATGTTCTCATTTTCGTTTATATAGGTAATTTTTTTTTGTGAATGCTGAATTTATTAAAAAAAACCTTCTATAAAAGACTACCCCGTTGGTTTTTTGTATAACAATTTTCCACAAATGTGTTAAATAAATAAAAATATATAAATATATCATACACCTAGGCTACTGGAAGTTCTTATTAAAGTCAACGAGTATCCCACTAATTATTAAAATATAGTATTATGTGCTAAATAATTTTATAACTATGTACGAATAATTTTGTCTCAATTTCTGTAAATAATTTGTTTTCAGTTCAATTATATAAAGTAAATTAAATATTTTTAAACGATATTGAATATAAATAATGCTGCAGAGGACGATGAACTAAATAAAATTAATTTAATAAACTATCAAATATCAAAGATGGTGAATAGTAATCTAATTTTTTTCACGCAATGGATAACTTGAAATTGTAGCAAAGATTTCGATGTGACTTGTACAATTGGTGAGATTCAGAGACGGGGTGCTGACATTCAATACTAAATTCTCACCGAAATATTTCTGGCGGGCTCCAGTTCTCTTTGTCGCTCTCAGTATTTCAAAACGATAGAAATCGGTTGAAAAACGGAAACACAAAAATACAAAATGACGATTGATAACTGTGACAATAACAAAACTGTCAACTGTCAGACAGTCATAGGAAAGATGTCTCGACAGAATAAAAATAAATGGGAATAATTGATTTCTGGTTCTGGAATTGGCCGAGAAGAGTGAATTATGGTTAGTATAATTTATGAAAAGTATTGAAATAAAGGCAATATATATCTACAGGAGTAGAAAAATAGTATATTGTGTTATTAGGAGTAAAAGCTATACTTTGTGTGGCGAGTGTGAAAGTTTAAACAACGAGCGAAGCGAGTCGGATAAATGCACGCGAGGCACACAAAGACACTTTTACTCCGAATGACACATTATATTTTTTCTTCACTCGTAGATATTTAAAGAAAAATATCTACTACTGACGTTACATTTTACGTAAATTACGTTTGCGATTTCAATTGCCCTGTAGCTATGGATACTTATTTCTTCACTTTTTGTTATAAACATTGAAGTGAAAATTTTCACGTTTCGTCGTTTAAATAAAAACTGTGCAATTTTATATCCTCCTTGTGTGCAATTATGTCGGAATTTGAAGTATTATAATGTACGCCCCCTGAAGTTGTTCAATTGGATGGAAATCTAACTGTGTCTGACAGATATATGCAGGAATCACTGGAAAACAATATAAACTTTTCTTATCACTTTAATTCTAAGTATTCTTATGCTCATTACCGTCCCTGTAATTGTAATCTGTAAGTCTGCTATTCTTTAATAATGTTATTTCCTCAAAAGTAAACTCTGTTTATATTTCAATTCACAGGTTATTTTAAATTTGACTGCTATTAATGGTATTTAGTAACTTTATTTTTAGGTTACCTAGCGTGATATAGTGACATTTAGGGCGATATTACAGGTTTCTTTTATTAAAGTTACTCTTTATTCGTTGATCTGTATAGTTTCTATGGATATTTATTTATTTTATTTCTACGCCGGCGGCGTCGAAATTAGCTACTTCTACTCCGGCGGCGTAGAAATTAAACTTCTACCTTGTGAATCAAGTCACAAAAGATGCTACTTTTATGACGTTTGAAGAAAAAGAGTATTTTGATTGTAGCCTAACAACATTGATTAAAAGTATGAATCCAACAAAAGATATTTCATCAATATTTCTTTTAAATAAAATTATGGTGGAAATTATAAATGCATAATTAAAATAAAAATATCATATGAACTTTTGTGTCAATGTTTGGTATAATTGTAGAAATTTTGCATTTTACAGTTTAAGTATATTTTTCAAATACATATTTATTATTTTACATTAAGGATTGCAGTTAATTTCTATAACATTTTGTTACCGTGAACAATATAAATATAAATAATGATGAATAATTTATCTAGCACTTTTTTACACTTTCCTTTTAAAAATTTATACAGAATTTAATTTAGTTGTAACTTTGTTATTACGTGTGACACTTTGAAAAAGAGCGCCACAGAGGTAATTTTTTGTGCTATTTGAAAATTGGAATAATTCAAACTCGGGCCATCCGAATCACAGCCCGTCAATGCATACAGCTACGCGATATGATACATTATCATTATTATATTATTACGAAATCAATTAAAATGTAAATAAGAACTTGTATTTTATTTTTAATTTAACAATCAATAATTTATAAAATAAAGTATACCTCATTTTAAACTTTTAATGACACTAAATGGAATATGAAACACATTAAATTGGAATTGAAGGAAAATTATGCGCGATAATAAAAAATGAAATATATAATCATTCGACTTTTTAATGAATGTACTTGTATTTCAAGGAATAAAAGGCCAAATATTTATTCGCCCTAGTTTAAATAGAACATTATGTTCAGTTTATGATTTCTTAGTAATATAGAAACAGGGATGTACATATAAATTAAAAGTACCTCATCCACGGCGATAACCTCAGCACCATTATCTTCAAATGTCCGGGAAACGTGTGACACCCCTGTAACAAACAATCAATAATTAATTATCAAATGTATTATCGATACAACTTCTCTTTTGTTTTGCTTACTTTGATCAATTGAATACAAAGTTTATTTGATCAATATAGAAAATCAGCCTTATTTGAATAATCTGTTAAAAAAACATGTGAAATCTTAATAGTTTATGTTAATTAAAGTGTAGTAGCTGTTAAATAAATAGTTAAATATGTCTGTAGTAAATTAATTAAAGCTGAACATACGAATGCTACACCGGAACATAGGACAATCAGCCTGATTCTCGTGACACTTGTATTGAAAACAATATTGTTTCGTATACAATATTGAAAACAATGTAGTTTAAGATATTGTATGAAATTCGTATTCACGTGACTCCTTGTAAACTGTCTCTATACAATTTAATCAGCCTGATTCTCGTGACACTTGTTTAGAAAACGATATTGTAATCAAAACAATTATTGTATGGAAAACAAAAGTTATTTTAAAATATTGTATTCTAAACAAGTAACTGAGCTACTAATTTTTAAAATACTATCTAAATTGTTAATAATGATGAATACAATTTTTATTACATTAATTAGTGCAATTTTTGACTTTGAAAGAGGAAATATGATATGTTAGAGTAATATACAACATATGTGTAATTTACATTTATGAATTAAATAATTTAGATATTGTGCTCAATAAAAAAAAAGAATTAAGCGTACGAATGATCCTTTATCGTTACAAAAAATAACAAACTTATATCTTACAGACTATTAATTGAAAATGTTGTTAAATAAATTTAAGTCATCTCTGATAAATAATTATCCACATCCAGATCGAGATAAAATATCTGTTTTATAACAATAAAACTATGTATCTTATTGAATTGTATATTCTTTATTTATTTATAAATTCATTATATTTATTCACTGAAAGAAGTTATCTATTGATAAATAGTGTTGTTTTTTATCAGGTAGTGGATGCTTACTTCTGGTAACAAATGTGATCAATAATAATTATTTGATGATTAATTTCAACAAGCGTGTATTATTGTACTTAATGATGAAGACCATCAAAACACAAACGTAAATGAATGTTTCAGCCAGCAGATTCAGAATATGGGTAGTTGTTGTTATATTATTACTACAATTTTATGATAGGTAGAGCCCAAGTTAATTTGATTAAATTGTAATACGATATTAACTGTTGTTATTTTTATGTTTTTTTCAGTTCTATTCGTCTCTAAATGACCCGTTTCAACAAGAATCTAAATTTAAAACCATTTCTTGTCATACCTAAAATATATACTAATTTAAATTTGGCTTTATTCTCCCGGTTTTTAAATGTTCTTGTACTTATATCTGTTATTGAGCCTTTCCTACTATTTTTTTCTTCCACAACACCATTAACAAATATAATAATTCTTTTGCGTTTAGGAAATGTCACATGTCAAAAAACATCAAGTAAATAAATATCAAATAATGAAATGGACTAACTTCATACTTGTACACATTACAATACAATAAGACTTATTCTCGTGGCACAATTGAAAACAATATTGTTTCGTATACAATATAGTTTAAGACACTTTTTCTAACAATTCCTGGTACAGTAGCATCAGCAGAAAGAAGTTTTTAATTAAAATTTATAAAAAGTTACCTTAGAAATTATATTTCGCAAGAAAGACTCAAATTTATCTATAATGTCTATTGAAAAAGATCTTTGGAATAGCAGAAATTAGGTATAAAAGTATCAAAAATCACCCCAAAAATAGCGATGGCATTGAAACAATTAAATTAACAAATGTTTGACAATTTGTCTGTCAAGTTAGGTTAATATATTTTTTTCTGGTCCTGTAAAAATATATCCCCATTATTTTAATTTTTGCGATTAATTATAGTAGTAGCCATAATTCAGGCAGGAAGTACCTACCCTAATTCGAAGCTCTAAACTGTTTTTCTAAAAAAAAAAACAGAGTTAAACATAATTTTTTTGACATTTTATGTTATCATAAATATTAAATAATATTTTATTCTCTACATGATTTGATTGCATTATTTTCTTCATATTAAATATATATAGAGATAAAAAATTATAAAGAAATTAATTTTCTTAAATCTTGTAATCTTTGCTGCTCCACCATGGAAACAGTTATAATAATTTAATATTACTAATTGACCGATGTCAAGTGTCAAGTACAAATTTACATAATATGTCTGTGAAATAATTTTGCTGAAGATACAAGAAATTTTCTGTATGGGATGTATATAAAATACACACAAATGACGAAAGGTATTGTACTGGCCACAACAGATTTTTTTTCTTGGTACCTACTTAAACTGTGCAAGCATTTCACATCAAAACAAAAGTTGGCAAATTATAATAAATTAATATTTCTGATTAATTTATTTAAAAATATTATTAATTTTTTTGAATCTGAATAAAAGTACCAGAATGATGCATTATACCACTTACACAGCATAACATAATATAGCATGACATAAGAAATGAGCAAAAGTCATTTTATATGCTACGCTATGTCTCTGTATCATGTTTTCCTCACCTACAATGATGCATTAATAATTTTTATATATATATATATATATATATATATATATATATATATATATATATATATATATATATATGTTCATTAATAAATTCACAATTTGTAATCAACCCTCTCATTCATTTGCTTTTACCCTTATGACAATAATTAAACTACAATTAAACACGGTTATCTTATTACGCCAAGCGCATACAAATTTACTGGGAATTTCCACCACCAAACCCAATCTAAATCCAAGATCAACGGTAGTAATTGACTGTCGGTCCAATGCAATTCAAGGACAACAAACTCTAATGTAAACACTGTCCTAATCTAGTAATTTGCTTCACTTCAGAACAAATTTAAATAGTGAGCAGGATATTCTCTATGGCAAATATTAAACGAAATATCTGAAAAATGCAATTAGATATCAAATGAGAAAAGTTATTCAAGTAATACAAAATATTCTGCAATGTATTTTTATTTACATTATTATACAAAATTTGAAAAATCGAAAAGTCAAACAAAAAACGTAAATTTAAAAAGTTTTCGTCTATTGTAATTATAAATTATTCGGAAGGATAAAAATAACAAAATTTACCACGGGATTATCAAGCTTGCCTCACTTCAGTCTGTTCTTATATTGTAACTACACATACTACGTAATAAATGCATACGTAACCCGGCAGCGGTCGTTAGATTAAAAGTTACTGCATACGCGAGTGGTAACGCGTGTGCACGTTGCTCAAAATTTAAAATTTGTTAATTTACATATACACAGAATATCCGGATTTAGAAGGCCACCATTGGGATATCGGAAAATATAAAAGATACGATTTCGGTTAATTAGGACATGTGGTGCACCTTTAGGGATCACGGTCGATTTTTTCATTTTGAAATTACTTCTAAACTATCAGTAATCAAGAAAGATATTTTAAATTAAAAAGTTAGACATATTTATTTTTTACAATCGATATTTTTTTTAGATATATCGAGATATATAACACGGACTTACATTTCTTTTAACTAGGTATTTTTCTCTTTCGATTGGAATAAAGATTACTGTATTTTAAATTTGTTTCACCTTCCAAACCTTCCATTTTTCGATATTCTTCATCAAATTTCTTATTTTTTTGGAAGAATCTGTAATATTTACGTCATATTAGTTATTTTATTTAAATATATTATTTAATTGTGACTGAAAATATTTTGGTCAATAAAATTCATTTGTTTAAAAAAAAAAAAAAATTATGAACACTCGATGAGGACACGTACGTCAACCTAAAAAATATTCAATTGAAATTATATTATGAAGCAAGGTACGTATAGAATAAGTTACTTAAGTAAAATAAAATACTATTTTGAAAAACTAATGAAAGTCTTGACAAAAAATAAGAAATTTCATGAAAAATATAGAAAATTCTAAGATTTGAAGGTTAAAATAAATTTGAAATACAATAATAACCTATATACCAATCGAAGGAGAAAGAATTTTTTTTTATAAAGTAAATCAAATATGAGTTCCATTCAAAAAATGTAAGTTTGTGTTACACCTCGAAATTTTACCGATAGAAAAATGATTTTCGTACGCCACTGGATAAAAATATCTAAATTTTTCGTGTTTACAAGTAATTTCAAAATAAAAAATCTGTTGTGGCCAGCACAATACCTCTCGCCACTTCCGTTTTTGGTTACATAAATATAGGGCGCGAGCAGTCATGTGACATTGTTAACCTTGACAAGCAGATATGGGGGTTCTGTCAAAATGACAATTAGTAATTTTGTACATAAATGTGAAATGTTAGATTTTTTCATCAAAAAATTCAAGATTTTCTAAATACTTGACTTAGACAAGCAGATAAGGACGCCCTTGTCAAAATGACAGAAATTATTTACATAAATGTCAAATGTCGTAATTTTTCACGTGGTTAATTTGTCACCAGGAATATGGAATTTACTTGTCGAGGAAAAAAAACCACATGGAATTGGAATATCATGAAATTTTGGATGGATTATTGACATTTGACATGTATGTACATAATTACCAGCTGCCATTCTAACTCGGGCTCCCATATTTGCTTGTCCAGTCCAACAAAGTCACATGACTGCTCGCGCCCTATAAATTTCTCATGTCTTTTCTTTATGTTTAGTTTTCTCCTATACTTCTAAATGTTCGAATTTCTTCCAATTTCTTGACGGGATTTCAGATGGGTATATATATAGCTAAAATTTTAAATATTTAATTGTTATTATTGTTATACAACAAGAAATAGTAAACTTACCAATATCTCAGAAAAATTCTTCAATAATGTCAGTTAAACTTCTTCATTTAACGTAAAAGCGTAATTTGACGTTTTACTGCTATGTTGCCAAAAAAGAATATGTAAGATTTATTTTCAGCTGAATAAAACCATATTGGTACTATGGCAAATTCTGAATCGGTTCTTATTCACTGCCATGTGTTTAGTTGAAATAGACAATTTTAGAATTGAGCTGCCAATACCGCCCAAACAGGTTTATGAACTACTGTTGGTTTTTGACAATGACATTTTTCTGTCATTAAACAAACATCTGATGGTTACTATAGTGTTGTTTAGGCTCTGAAATTTATTACAACAGATTATTTTATATTATTATATACTATATCTCCAAACCTATAGGATATAATAAAAAATTTAAATGTATCGAATATAGAATTTTATGTTCTTTAATGCTAATAATAAAAAAATTCAAAAAAATAATATTTAGAATTATTTTTTTAAGATACTACTACTTCCGGTTTTCCAATTGGTACCAAAACCTATTCAACTCTTCCCCTTAATGTTAGATTGAAGAATCCGTAGTCAAACAGGTCTTTAGTCTTATAGAATTTGAGAAATCGTGTCTCCAACAACCTCACACACACACATCCACACACACACACAGACATCATTGTAAAAATGTTAAAATCGGATTCTATAGACCTTAAAACGTGCTTATTCAATAAAATCTGGATATGCGATTTTTAGCATGAATCCAATACCTCTCTTAGCGAGAGGTAAAAATCGACCAAATTCAGTTTTCCGCCATTATCAAATAACCTATGAGAACTTTTGGCAAAACAAAAGCGCATATGGCCCCCCAAAGGCGCACCACATGTCTCATTTAACATTTAACCAGTCATATCTTTTACAGTTTCCGAGATCCCAATGTCGGCCTTCGAAATCCGGACATTCTAATCAATTAAAAATAATTTTATATAATATTATTGTCAGACTTGTAGTTGATAAATTTAGTAATATAACATTAAAAATAACTTTTTTTCTACAGTTTAGTTAAAAGTAAACTTTTTAATGTTTGTTTTTAGGGTTGAATTTTTTCCATAAATCTATTAAAAGTAGGTTTTTTAATGCTTGTTTTTAGAGTTAAAAATGTCATTTGTGACAGATCATTGTTACTTTTAACACTACTGTTAAAAGTGAATTAGTTATCATAGTAATGACGAATGGAACAAATCGAAATTGTCGACATATGTCAAAAAAATATAAGAAATAGAAATTTAAATGAAAAAATATTATTTCTAGAAAAAATAGTGCATGATATATGTTAAAAATGATTTTATTTTCTTTGAAGGTTTGAACCAGTCCGTTTCGTGTCGTTTCCAAACTTCCTTCTCATAAAATACAATTCCACTTTCAACACATATCATAAATTACTATTATGAAACCAATGATAAAAATCTGATGTGTCCAACACAATACCTCTCGTTTAATTTAATTTTTATTCATGTAAATATTTAAAATTAAATTAAATTTAAATACCGGGTTTGATCCCGACCGACGCCAAATATTTCGAATTTTAAATGGCACAAAAATGACCCCTGTATTGCAATCTCCACGCCAGCAATAAGTGCTCGTGAGGTGACACGTGGTAAAAAATACATTTATATCCAGAAGAACAAGTGATTAGGTTTTGGTTATAATTGGTCAACCGGAAGTACCCTCATTTGAAGATTTTAACAGATAAATATGATTTATTGACATTTAACGTTATTATAACTCAAAGAATAGATTATTCTCTATACGATTTGATTGCATTTTATACTTTATATTCAATAGATATAGAGTTAAAGAATTATAAAGATATTAAATTTCATAAATCAGCCAGCTATGCTAATCATGGAAACTACTAATATGTTCATATAATTCAAATTCACGGATGTCAGGTACCAATGAAAAGTAATGCATGTGGCAGAGATGAGGATGTTGAAATAGAAGTTGGGAAAGACACAGAAAGATACGGTAAGGAAATAACTCTAGTGTTACAAGTTTCTAGAAAGATACAAGACAGACGATTACATTGCATGGTTTAAACATGTCATGAGGAGAGATGAAGAATATATTGGAAGAAGAATGAATAGCTTAGTAATAGAAGATATAAGAAACAGAGTAAGACCAAAGATATGACAGAAGGATTTTATTGCGAAGACTTGAGAGAAGAAGAACTGAATGAGGCAGACACACAAAGTAGAAATGAGTGGAAGAAGAAAATAAAAATTGCGACCCTTAACGAATGGGAAAGGCTAAAGACGAAGCTGTCAGTATCAAATTCAATTTGCATAGTTTGTTTATAAAATAATTTTACTGGAAATTTCGAATCTTTTGCAAGAAAATGTATATATGGAATTTTTACATAATACAAAGGATTGACGGAAGGTAATGTGCTAGCCACATCAGATTTTTTTTCATTAATAATGTTTTATATGCATAACATTATTTTAACAACAAATGTAACAAAGAACATATTACCCATTCTTGTATATTTTGTCATTATTTATAATGTATTTAATTCAGTGTTACAGTATTTTCTAACACAGACCATTTCAAACCCAAAAGCGCCTAAATTTAACAAATCTTTCTAGTTTACAAAATATATACATCTATATTGTTTTTAGAATTCTTTAAATCTTTTCAAGAATTGAAAACAAAATATTTGAAATTCCATAATTCATACAAAATTTACATCTGAGATATATAGTTTTACACAGTTTTAGCAAACACAATATATTATTAGATACAGAAATAAAGGAAAACGAAATGCCGCACCCAATAATACATGGAATTTATAAAAATAATACATTTTACTGTAATTTCCCAGTTGAATTAAATAGAATTTCAAATCGGGGTCAATTATGGATTTTCTTTAAACGGCATATTCTTTTTTGTATATGAAAAAAATGTTCGAAATATTGTCTGAAATATATATTACCTTCTTTAGTGAAACAATAGATGCTACTCTTAAAATATGATCACAAATTATATTATTATTATAAATTTTCGTAAATATATATATATATATATATATATATATATATATATATATATATATATATATATATATATATAATTTATGCATCTATAAATACATAATTCACAAAAGCTTCTCTTTATTCTTCATCTATTATTAATATTGGTATATCATTATGTCAGCGACTACAATAACAAAAGCACTATCCTTAATAAGTAGATTTTATTTGGCCGTACAACAATAGAAAATTTCAGGTCTAATCTAGAAATTATTTATTTCAAATGTATTCATACAAAATAAAATAAACCAAAAGTAATAATAATAACAAGCTTGCGTACAAAACATAAAAGGTGAAGGTCCTTAGTTCGATTCCCGCAACTCGCAATCCAATTTTTCGGAACTCAACATAAGCTGTAGGTCTCGTGTTGTATCATCAAAACGCAAATAAAATTGTCAATAAATAGCGTGATATACCTGCCCCATATGTGTCACAGAGAATACAAAGAAACAAATCATTATTTACCTACCAACACAAATATTTGAAATAATGCACTCAAAAATTAAAGTAAATGTAGGTTGTAAAGGAAAATTTATAAATGACAAAATAATTTGATATAATTAAAATGTGTAAATTGATGATTTTTTTAAATTAGTAAAAAAATGTTTCGAAACGCATAATGTTAAAATAAAACAACCTTTAAATTAAACTTCTGAGTATATTTATACAAACCGTATCGGTAGCATATACTGCTTTCTCCTTTAGGGTACAAAACTAAATAAATAATAAAAGAACAAAAACAAACATGTACCTATACAAATAAATAAATAAATAAATATTTCATCACGGCATATTACCCATTGCTGGGTGTGCCAATCTGCTTCGTACACAGATATCGGTAATGATGGAATATTTGTACCGTGTGGGCGCTTACCAGGCGTCACCTCACGGGCATTCATTGCTGGCGTGGAGAGTGCGCCACAGGGGTCAATTTTTTGTGCCATTAAAATGCGATGTAATTTTTGGCGTCGGTCGGGATCGAACCCGGGTCCCCAGATTCGCGACCAGACACTCAGGCACACGGCCACGAGACCCCATACAATATGGAAACAATTTATAATATTTTTAATATAGAAAGCTATGCTCGATGCTCGACCAATTTCTAAATCGTCTTTATGATTGAGATTATTATTCTTGGTTTTTACATCTCAATGTCTTCTGTAATTAATCTATTGTTAGGGTGTGTAGATCTTCACATACTTGAAATTTTATTTGGTGGAATTTGTTTGCAAATGATGATTTGTCAGTCTGGTTCAATCTGATCAATGTTAGTGTCGATATTCAAAACGATGTACGATTGTTTGTGAAATTATACGAGCCCGAATACTTCGGTCACTTAAATATTTTGCACAAAGCAGGCGGTGCATGATTAAACTATTGACACGGGCACTCATTGCTGGCGTGGAGAGTGCGCCACAGGGGTCAATTTTTTGTGCCATTAAAATGCGATGTAATTTTTGGCGTCGGTCGGGATCGAACCCGGGTCCCCAGATTCGCGACCAGACACTCAGGCACACGGCCACGAGACCCCATACAATATGGAAACAATTTATAATATTTTTAATATAGAAAGCTATGCTCGATGCTCGACCAATTTCTAAATCGTCTTTATGATTGAGATTATTATTCTTGGTTTTTACATCTCAATGTCTTCTGTAATTAATCTATTGTTAGGGTGTGTAGATCTTCACATACTTGAAATTTTATTTGGTGGAATTTGTTTGCAAATGATGATTTGTCAGTCTGGTTCAATCTGATCAATGTTAGTGCCGATATTCAAAACGATGTACGATTGTTTGTGAAATTATACGAGCCCGAATACTTCGGTCACTTAAATATTTTGCACAAAGCAGTCGGTGCATGATTAAACTATTGACACGGGCACTCATTGCTGGCGTGGAGAGTGCGCCACAGGGGTCAATTTTTTGTGCCATTAAAATGCGATGTAATTTTTGGCGTCGGTCGGGACCGAACCCGGGTCCCCAGATTCGCGACCAGACACTCAGGCACACGGCCACGACACCCCATACAATATGGAAACAATTTATAATTTTTAATATAGAAAGCTATGCTCGATGCTCGACCAATTTCTAAATCGTCTTTATGATTGAGATTATTATTCTTGGTTTTTAAATCTCAATGTCTTCTGTAATTAATCTATTGTTAGGGTGTGTAGATCTTCACATACTTGAAATTTTATTTGGTGGAATTTCTTTGCAAATGATGATTTGTCAGTCTGGTTCAATCTGATCAATGTTAGTGTCGATATTCAAAATGATGTACGATTGTTTGTGAAATTATACGAGCCCGAATACTTCGGTCACTTAAATATTTTGCACAAAGCAGGCGGTGCATGATTAAACTATTGACAAAACAACTGATACATTGCTGAAATCAACAAATTATATGATATTTATTGTAAGTGATAAGTTAGTTTTTACACTAAAATGTCTCGTGATAAACCGTTTAGTCAAGATTTAAGAAAATCCATAATTAATGTCCCTATGAACGGTATTTCGGCATAAAAAAATTCGATTTCACATTCGAATCCGCGATCGACAGTACAGGATATTATTAATTTATTTAAAGAAAATGGATATGTTGTGGAAAAAAAATACTGGTCGTTCATCGTCAACTTCTAATGCTGATCATCGAGCTTTCAGGTAAATTGTGAAACAAAATCGCCGCTGAAATTCTCGAGATATTACCGTACAATGGCGGAAAATGATCGGAATACAAATTTCGGTATCTACCATTATAAGAAAAATTAAACAAATAGGATACAAGTTTTATAAGGTATTTTTTTGTTAATATCTCTGTTAAAAAGAAATGCCTTTGCTTACAAAATTGCAACAGCGTAATAGATTGAAATGGGCTAAGGATCACAAAAATTGGACAATAGCATAGCTTCATTTGGAAGTGATGATCCAAATTTGAAGATTGTCAAGGAGAATGTAGAAAACACTTGTTGCATACTTTTTCCGAGACGTACCAAACAAAATGTTGAGTTAAAAAAGTACAAATTTCTTTCAAACATTATGGTTTGGCGTTGTATGTCTGGAAGGGGGCTGCGAAAGCTATATATTCTAAATTTATTTTTTATTTGCTAGAATTATTGTTTATGTATTTGTTATATGTAATCAATTCATAGTGAAAATATTTGAATTTCCCGCTATATTCTTAGATAGGGATTTTCTGTCTGCAATTGGAATTTTGTTTAGAGTATATTGTAAAAAATGTTTAGAAAATTATCAGAAAGAAAATGAGAATGCTACATTTAACTGGTGCAGGTACTAGTATTCCCAGTAAGCGAGTATTTTCTGTTGCAGGATTTACAGTATCAGCGAAACGAAGTTCATTATCGCCACTCTCCGTAAACTAAATTATATTCATACAAGATAATTGATATTTATAAAGAAAAATTCATTTAAGTTTACGTTTTATATAGGTATGATTGAATAAATCACCCCAGTCCTTGCATTAAAACGCCGAAACAGCAAGTACGCCGTCGCCGTCAAAAAATAAAGAACATACGCCGCTATTTTTTTAACAATTCACCGCCGCCACCTTGAGCCTTGTCGGCGCACAGGTCTAACGGGGGTTATTAATTCCTTTTTTTCCGGTCCGTCGAAGGGAGCTACGTCTTTCAAGAGAACGGTGCGTGGTGTCATACGGCAAGAATCGTTAAAACCTGGCTTGAAAATCAAAGTATTCCTACTCTAAAGTTGATTTCAAGTATTCCGGATTTGTCGCCAATTGATTCCCTTTGGCATAAAATGAAAAAAGAACTGCGTAAAAATCCCGCACGCACAGTAAACGAATTAAAAGTAAATGTGCAAAAAGTGTGGGATAATATTGAACCTGATGAGTGTGCAAACTGGTTAATACAATGCCTAACGCAATGAGATAGTTTCGCCTTTTTGATTTTTTTTATTAAAAGCAAGTATTTTTAAATTTAATTTTCCGTATTTTTTTTATTTTGCACATTTTTTTTTTAAATGAGAAAAAAAATACTGAAAATACCGGACATATCTATTCCCGCCACTGTAACTTGCCCTTGCCGCTTCCGTTGCAACTTAGTTCCGATGTGCTGCTCGAAATATGAGAAAGATATTTTGCGACGTATGTCTTGCGGGATAAGGAGAACTTATTTGTTAGGTTAGTTTGCTGTCAAGTTAGCATGTATTTTTACTTATTTATTTTTGTTTGTCACAGAGAAGAAGTCGATTTGAATCATGTATTATTTTAAACAACTTTTTTGAAATATTTACATAATAAATGGCGAATTTTATTACAGTACCTATATATCTTATTTTGAGTCATATATTGTAAACAAATAAGAATTTCATTAAATTTTAATATATGGTAACTACCCCATTAAAGCCGTTATAGTCAATAAAGGAGGAGCAACGCAATATTAAAATAGTGGCGGGTCTATTCTGATTCGTACGTTATAGTTGATTTAATTTAGTTTAAAACCTAAACTATTTTTTTTTCTTGATAATTTAAGCTGAAATTGTATATTTTATTTGCCATGTGATAAAAGCAAATGGGACGTGTTGAAAGCTATTTGTACAAAAATTATTCCAACTTTTCGTTATTTTCGAATCGTTGCCTTCACAATGACTTCATTGAATGGTGCGAATAAATGGTAATAGTACGGGGAGAAGTCGAGATTATAAAAACCGTATCCCACGGTACAACGCATTCCCAATTTATTGCCGTTAACGGGAATAGTTGCTCGTATGTATGATAAAATTTCGTGTGCTACGTAACTTTTTCGCTATCTACCATTTTTTGGGAACAACTCGTTTGAGATCATGACATAGATCACCGAAATAACCAAAAATAACTAATGCTTGAACCATTAGATAACAGCGCAGAGTCATTTACGTCAAAAAAGTGTTTCTCTTTGTCAACAAACGTGTGTTACCTATGTTGTTACAATGAAGACCAATATTTTGAATAACAAGTTTGTGGAAGAGGAATTGAATAATCTAATATCAAATTTCTTTATATCTGGTACAAACTTTAAGTAACATACTTCCCTGGATGACATCCACTAGGTGAAGTAATCGTCATCTTGCCGATATTGGCAACCAAAAATCGCTCGTAATTTTCATCGTAATATACTGTAACAGTTTCAACCATGTATGCTCATTTGTAGTGATGGAATGATTCGAATAAAAAATAACCCATCATCCGATTATTGAAATAATCGACACAATTCGATTATAAAATTCAATAATTTGAATTAAAAATAATCGGCAATACATTTGGACAAAATAATGATAGGGAATGTGATCTTGATCATATTTACAGAACATAATAATGTAACGTTTTTTATTTATATGGGTGAAGTGTAAAACATAGACAATTATTATTAACTAAAAGAATACGTTTATTAAACGGTAAATAAATATTAGAAATATAATTAAAAGATTATAAAAGTAAGTAACACTATGATAAACAAATATTAACACTAATTTAAAGACTAGGATTATTATAAGACAATTAAATACTAAGATTATTTATTTAAACAATTAACACTACTGTTTATGTCCCTAATCACATTTATTTATGTTCACTTGTCGACTGTTCTTTATATCACTAACTATTCAGTACACTTATTTATATCAGACTTCTGCACTCGTTGCTTGTATAATACAGAGTGTCTTCGCTGGCTTTCGCGGTGGGTTATATACCTGGCGGAATTATTTCTAGGCTCTTCTGGATAAGTTCTAGAGGTAAACAACATCACACAATAGATTACCGCGACCAGTCCTAACGAGTGAGTGGCGGCCAGACACTGAGGTGCCTGGTAGTGCGGCGGCGGCGGCTGCGGGGGTTACGTTACAATAATATATTATTAATGTAGAATTAAAAATAAAAAAATCCCTACCTATCAAATTTCTTAAATATTAATAGAATTTGAGAAAAATAGCATTAAAATTTCTGTAACTTCACCTGGGCGAAGTAATACAAGAAACGATAGCCATTGTAGATAAATAGATGTGTTTAGATTAGTATCAAATTTTTAGATTCAGAACTCAACAAAAAAGTACTGATTACTGAAATTTCAATGAAATGCTCCCCAGACGAATGACGAAAACATAATCGTTACTACTAATTTTTAGCGCGGTTATGTTCAAATCGTTAACCTAGCTACAGCGCAGTTGCCGAGACCGATTGAAAAATAATTCGAATTATCATCCGATTGTTAATATAATCGAATCGGTAGATTTCAATTATGGAATTAATCCGTCACTAACTTTTTTCAGCAGTCGTAAAAAAAAAGTTCGGTTCATATTTAACTGACTCTTTCTCACGTATTAAATAAAATATTTTAATATAAATGGCATCAATTAAAATTTTCTTTTAATCAAATTAGGTATATTAATATTTTTATATAAATTACATATATTCATTAAACATATTTTCGTTTCCACATCGTTAATTTTAGTGAAAGTTGAAGAAAATATTTACTGTAAACTAATTTTGATCGCAGAAATAATGTATAATTTACATTTTCAAATATACGGAGAATTTAAATTCTTTTATATAAATGAAAACTCTGCGTAATCAGAAATGTTTTTTTTTTTAATCCGTCAAATTCGTATTTCAATATCCTGAGTATCGCATTTCTTGATGGAATTATTTTATAAAAGAGATGAATTGACAATTTTAAATTCAAAGTTTGGGATCTAAGCCAAAAACAAAGACTTTGCGTCCCTTGCTTACAAGATTCCGAAATTATTCTTTTATACAAAGAGAAAATGCAGAGAATGCAAAAGAGGGAGAAGAGAACAAAATAACTACCATTGTTTCAGTAGCAATTTTTAATTCTTTCGGAATGTAAACCCGTTATAAAACATTACTCACTTTGTACTTTAGCAGACAAATAAAAATTAAATATTTGTTCAACATTCTTTTCAAGTTTGTCGTATAAAACTTTACAATTGAGTACCAAAGCTCTTGAGAAGATAAAGTAAACACTTTTTATTTCTATTAAATGCGATGAGTTGCGTGAAAAATAAGTTATATTATATAAAATAAAACTTATTATCACTATTATCAAATAGAATGATTCACATACATATGTACATATGTTATAATTCTCTTTATTTGTTGTACATTAATATACACACAACATAAAAATTAATTGCAGTGTTCGCCTCCGTATTTCGGTGAATAAAAAGCTTACAATCTATTTTCATTATGATTAATGGCCTATGTGATATCTTTGTCAACCTGACTTTTATTATATCTAGACAAAAAGATCAACATAACTTTTTTAATTTTTATTCGTAGATCATATAAAATTTTATTCCAAAAATAATACCATCCACAAAAAGATTGTGTACGTTTACAATCGAATTGTATTTCAATTAATTAAATAATGGAAAAAAAAAACATGAAAATTTAAAATGTAGAAAATCATAGTTGTTTTTCAATTGTGTTCAGACTGAAAACAAGCATTTAAATGAAAATTAACCATATATCGAGTATTTACTTCACTGTTGTACTGCTTTTCAAAATTATTATTATTATTGAATATTTTCTAGAAGATATAATTAATATTAAAAAAACTTTTGCTTTAATTCTCATATATCAAAAAATTACCTAATACTCACATTACATTTACGTATAAGCAGATATTTGTTAAAAAATGTTTAAAATTGTTATAGGTAGGTACTTACGTTTCATTCGTAATTTCCTTTAGAAACACCCGTGAATCTGATTTTGTGACATCATAGTTTCAAACACACACGCAATATTGAAATACAAACTCGAGTATTCACATTCAAAGCAGCTACTATTATTAAAACGTAAAGAACATAAACTTTTAAAATTGATTAGGTGTTAACAATTACTCGAAAGTTCATTCAAACAGCATTTATTCTTACTATCCCAACGTTTCGGTGCACGCTTGCACTTTCTTCAGGGTCTACAATAATTATACAACAAAAATGTAATACATACAAAATAACATGGACATTATCACACTTAAGTAAGATCTTACAAATTGTTACAATTCATGTACACAAAATACATTCCTACAAAATATTCAGTTAATTTATTAAACATCGTATAAAAAATTCAAAGAGCATACACACATCCATTTGCTTTAAAAAACGACAACGGAATAATACGGAAAATAGCTGGAAATATCCTGTGTAAGGATTCTGGTGACATCATTGATACGAACTCCTATTGGTCGTATGTACACCAATAATAATGTAGCAAGTTGTAGGAATTTAAAAAAAATATAAGAAAATTAATGAAACTCAGTTTGGCCTGAAATTTGCCTTTTCCTTTTTGAACTTTTCCAATGCACCAAAACATACGCTGTTAAGTCCTTGGATATCAGTTGATGTTATTGCAATCATCCCTGATATGTAACATTTCAAGAAACATACGTTTGAAATAATTCTACTCTTCCTCCAAAATCTTTACATTTTCCAGATCAAAAGTATGTTTTAGTGTATTGGAATATTCAGCCAGAGCACATTTGTTTGCCGTGTTGTTCTGTGTTGATCTGAGATATTCGCTTATCCGCATCTTCGAGTAACGTTTGGTCGTTCCAACGCATGTGGCTTCACAGTTGTCAGTGGAACAAATAACTTTATAAACCACGTTTGATTTGTCGTTCTTGTCCACTGGGTCCTTGAGTTTGCTGTAAAGCATGCCGACTGTCGAAATGGGCGTACGACGTAGCAACGTTCAGTTTGTTTCCTAACATTTTATTTAAATTAGGCGTTAATGATTCTATATTGGGCAATGTGTAAAACTTTTTTTGGTCACATGGAATTACTCCAAACGTATTTTTCTTGAAATGTTACATATTAGGGATGATTGCAATAACATCAATGCAAGAACTGATATTCAAGGACTTAACAGCGTATATCTTGGTGTATTGGAAAAGTTCAAAAAGGAAAAAAAAACAAATTTCAGGCCAAACTTAGTAATTGTTAACACCTAATACACATCATAGTCGAGAAATTATACCCTCAATTTTAAAACTGAGGCAAGTTTGCAACAGATGATTTTTTATTTAAAGGACCTATGTACAAGTAATGAAATATTTTAAATTAACTCTTAAAACTACGGTGTAGTTCGAGAAATTGATATTTTATATAGATAAAAAAAATCGTACAAGTAGAAACATATTTGACAAAATATATACTTATGTAAATAGTTTTAAGTAATTAAAAAAAATTAATAACACAGTGAATAAATCACAATTTAAACGTTATCCACGTATGTATTTGAAACGACTAAGCCGTTGCCTATGGCATCGACCTTATATAGTCCAGGATTTACCTATATATATATATATATATATATATATATATATATATATATATGATTCCTTTTCAGTCAAGAATTTAAATATTTTTTACAAAATATAATAGACTATAAAAACTCAAGAATAAATTTAAACACTTTGGAACGAATTCTGACTGGAAGTATATTATGTATGTCACTATTGGGCTTCCAAAATAAGAAAACGCCACTAGCGGCAGAATTCTGAACTAATCGTAAGGTACATAATTATTGTTACATTTGTAACATTTATCTTTGTGGATTAAAACAAGAGTATCACAGCGTTATAATTGTTTTATTTTAATAAAATATGCAAAATACTGTTAAAATAAGAAAATACAATTTATTAGAGGTTAACGTTACGATGAGTTTTCATTCAAATTCAAATGTACCTTTGGTCATGATTTAGACATTTTTTGTTATCGCCATCTCTTGATAATTTGGAAGCCTAATCAATAATATTATGTGTATAATTCATTTTAAATTTTCATCGACAATATACTGTCATTGACAACATAACACAAAAAGAAATATCGATTTTTATTTTCTTGTATTAAATTAAAATTACAAACTGAAATTTAATTAAAATTAGAGTACACATTTGAAAGATAAAATTAAAATATATACTCGTATATTAGGGAAATAAATAAATAAAATTAGAAAATGAAATGAATTTTAAATTACGTTAAATTCAACATTTTCCTTTATAAATTCAACATCAGATTTAGAGTATAACTACAGTTTTATTTATTTTCATGCTACTGGCAGTTCACTTTGTAGCCTAATCTAATTCCTTTGACAAGGCTGCTTAATAAGTAATTACGGAAGAAATTGAGATGCATCTCAAGCGCAAAACGTTACTAATTATAATGCTCCCAAGCGGCTGTTCCTCGCAGTGAAAAGCTGTAATTCACTGGATTCGCAACGCGGAATCATTATGTTACCGGCGTCGTTGTCGCTCCTGACACGTCTCCACAAGAACAGCAGTGTAATCGTGCAAATGTCATGTTTGTCTATCAAATAACACAAATACGGAGCGGTATTGCTTGCTCGCGGTTGTTTATTATCCTGCCAGACGTGAGGTATCGTAAACTTTGCGGAAACTAGTGTGACAATAAGGAGATATAAATATAGATTGAATATTTGCTTGACATTTACTTGATTATAGGGATCGTGTATATAGTTATTTCATATCGATTGTAAAGGGTAAATAATCTAAATTAGAGCAGTAACTGCTTATACATTTCTATTATCGCGTCTATTATTAAAGAGCTAAAATTTTGGTGTTAAATTTGATCTAACATTACCGCTTAAACATCCCTCTTTGAACACTAAATGTTCAACCACTTTGATACTTCCTCAAATTTAACTTGCAAAATTTTACTATTTAGATTTCATTCGACGAAGTGAAAATTCGGCCTTAACTTCTGACATCTAAAAGGCGTGTCTAGCATTGGAGACTGTCTCTGTTATTGGAGTCATTCACATTTGCTAAGACTTTGTATTTTCATTTCTGGTTAAACTGTATAACCTATCTGTTAGTTGAAACAATATAGCAGCGATATAATAACATATGTTGTAAAAATTACGCATTGTGTCAATTTTTCGATGCAACATTTTCATTTTAATGAACAGTTAAGTTAACAAACAGTTTAACCAAAGATACTCGAAATCTGCCACTAAGATAGTGGCAGATTTCGTTTTGTCCGTTATTTACAGAATTACGACTCTGTAAGTCTTACAGTATTGTACAGAGTACGGCCAGTACAGCTAACTCAAAACGTAACTCAAGATCAAACTATTGAAGTAAATCATTGGTGAAATATATAAAGCAAAACTGCAATTGTGCAGTAATATACAATATGCTTGCTTCATTATGTGTTTACATTTTCTAAACAATTTTTAAGAATTCTTGCGTTTTGTATAATAAGAAATATTATTTTTAATTATATTACATATTCCAAAAATTATTATCGTTCAATAACGAGTCTTAGTTAATATAATAATTGAATCGTTTTCGATTCCACAATCGCAATCCGAAGATCGGTTCAACTACGAGTATTCGGAACCGAAAATTGGTTCCACTACTCGGAATCGTAACAAAAAACTTGGTTATATTACCCAGGTAACGCAGATAGTTTTGAAACCGACTACCTTGTTCCAATTTCTTTCGGTTCTTGACTGCTCTATATGGTTTGCTCAATTTTCGCTTGTAACATACCTACATATATTTGTACATACTTGTACTATAAATAAGTTAAACGCCATTATCGTCTATTTACAGTTGCCAAATAACTGGAACAATTTCAGTGTGAATCTTGAATCGAATCAGTTTGGCGTGATTGCGTAATATAATAACAATTAAATAGATTAATTTAGACAAAATATTATAAAACCAATACTGTTAAATACAAATTTGTAAAACAAAACATTTATATTATTGGATCAAGATAATGGGATAGTGCGTTTTATTCATATATATATATATATATATATATGAAAAGTTACACAAAAAAGTGATTATGATATTTTGTAAGGCATAGAGGGGGACACATTTTGCCATAACTATTATTATTTTAAAGCCAGTGGGGCTCAACTTATGGACCAATATATATATATATATATATATATATATATATATATATATATATATATATATATATTAACTCATTAAATAGAGAATTTTCTTCTGAATTCAACAATATGATAATATCGTATCCCTACATTGCGAAAAAATTGATAAAAATTAATTAAAGGTTAGTATTTCATTAGGTTGTGCAAACATTTAGTCATTAAAACAAGAAAAATATCTGTCATTTTCGTATTTCATTGTTATCTATTATTATAATATAGTTTTAATAAATTATTTAATAATGGCAGCAGAATCAACAAATACTGATTTTATTTATTGATCAAAATGCATTCCTAGCATACAATTTATTTGCAAAAAGTTATACTAATTACGAAAGACTAAATAGTAATTACGCGAAATAAAAAATAAAAAAAAAACGAAATTTGGAACATTTGGAAAAATAATAAAATACGTAACAATGACATGAAAAAATGACAGATAATTTTCTTTTGTTTTAATAGTTGAATGTTAGCCTAATTAAAAAAAATTAAAATATCAACTTTGAATTATTTTTTCTCAAATTTTTCGCATTGTAAGTGTATGATATTATTATATTGTTGAATTTAGAAGAAAATTCGATGTTAAATGAGTTAATAAAAATATATGATGCCATTTAAAAAATATATAACATCGATCCGTAAGTTGAATACCACTGGCACTAAAATAATAATAGTTATACCAAAAGGTGTCCCCCTCTATGCTTTTCAAAATATCTTAAATACTTTCTTGTGTAACTTTTCATATTCACGAATAAATGCCACTCTTCCGTTATTTTGATACACCCTGTATTACATGTTCATCATGAACATATGTGTACATATTGTATGCATACTCCAAAAATTATTTGTTTTTCATTCATTTTATTACAGATTTATTATACATAATTCGCAACGTTTTATGCGCGCAAATGAGTGAAATATAAGGTTCTTTTTATCACAAGCTATTCTAAAAATATAAGTAGGTATTTTAAAATTTGCACTTTGTATTTATTATTTATTAATATAAATGCTAATAACTAATATTAATTTGAAGTGCACATGTGTTTACGAGTAAATTAAATCAAGAACAAGCAGCTGTTTAAAGTCGTGAACCCTTCAACAAAATATAGCAGCAATAAACATTTTGCGCAAGTATTCGAAGAGTGTAGCGCTAGTTAGTTCCAGGCGTAATTTTATTTTCCACTATTGCGACCTGTAGCTGTAAAGGGAGAATAGTAATATACATAAATTAGAAACTAGGACTCATGAAGAATAGTTTCATTTGATACATAGTAAAAACCGATAGTCTTAGTACAAAGAATAAATATTTCTTTTTCTGATACATAGTAAAGTTCTGGTATCGTCTAGTGTCTTCTAGTAAGGATACCTAACTTTTTCTCAGGAGATCTGCGTTAATTTCCCGGTACAGGAATAAATAAGCACAAATTAATTTTGTGCACTGGCTTTTTACTCATTTCCTACAACAGAATTAATATAGACTACAGTCAATTTGTCAATATCCACTACCCATACAATTTATGTTGAGCTCTGTTGTTATTACTCGAGTTGACTCCACCAGTACAGGGTATCTCATGTTCGATATTTTTAAGGTATCTCGGGTAATATTAACAATACAGCAAAACCATTAGCACATTCCAGGGTCAACTTTTCCAGAAAATTTTAATAGTCGGTACAGAAATTTCGTTTTTGAGCTACAGGCAAAAACTCGTTTTTCGCTAATTTACAAAATATCTCATATTTTATTTATTATAATCGTTAGAGAAATATTGTTCAGACAAATTTTGTGCCGTTTTTTGCGTAGAATAAAGTGGTGTAATTATATTTTTTTAACCCTTAATAATTCTTGAAATATAACAAACTTATATTTTTTTTAATAGGAACCTACGTTAAAAATTATCTCATGTTCTTTTCTTATTTTATAAGATATTCAATGATATATAACAAGTCTACATTCTTTGTTTTAAATTTGAATAAAACAATTTTTTTTTTTTGAGGTGGAAAAATTGAAAATTAGTGAGAAACAAATGAAAAAAATCTATTACAAATCATCCTTTTTTATTTTAACTCTATATCTATTAATTATTTTCTTAAAATTATTCTTAATTATTTTTGCCAGGTTAGATAAATTATATTTTATCAACGTTATAGTTGGTTTTGGCATAAGTCGAAAAAAGTGGTTTAATATGCTTTCTAAGGTACGAGAAATTAAAAAATTGATAAAAACTTAAGAAAATAAAGTTAAAAATAAAGAAAAGGTAATCTGTAATAGTTTTTTTAATTTGTTTCTTAGTTATTTTGATTTTTTTCACTCCAAAAAATTAATGATTCATGTTTTGTTCATGTTTAAAACAAAAGAATGTACTCGTAGACTTATTATATATCATTCAAAAGCTTATAAAATAATCAAAAATATGGGACTATTTCATCATTGGTTCCTATTTAAAAAAAATATAAGTGCGTGATATATTTCGAGAATTATTAAATTTTCAAAAAAAAACTAATAACGCCATTTTATTCTACGCAAAAAAAACGGTACAAAATTTGTATAAACAATTTTCTCTAACATTCAAAATAAATAAAATTTGAGATATTTTCGAAATTAGCAAATATCGAGTTTTCCTGTAACTCAAAAACAAATGTTGTCCCTGGATTGTACTAACGGTTCTGCTCTGTCGTTAATATTGCCCGATATACCTTAAAAAAACATCGAAAATGAAACAGCCTGTACTTGTTAATTTAATTAGCCCTATTTCAGGCTGTTATTGTACTTTACATCATTTTTAGCATTCATATTATGTTTCACTATTTGTCCACCACTTTACTGTTATATTTTCCCTCCCGCTGGCCTTGGTAAGAGAGGTTAGGGATAGTGCTAAAAATCGAATATTGAAATTTTGGTAAATGACCAAGTTTTAATGTCCCTAGATTCCCATTTTCACGATGATGTCGGTATGTGTGTATGTGCGTGTGTGGCGTGTGTGTATGTGTGAGTGTAGATCTTCTGGGCGCTCTAACTCAAATGCTATCATTCATATAATTTTAAAACCATATATTTGTACGTTATTCTAATATGGAAAGAAGCCATTAGATTTTGGTGTTAATCAGATAACCGGAAATGCCACTTTATTTGAAGCTCAAAATAGTTTTTCCTCAAAAAATGGCTTTAAATGTTATTTTTTGCAATTTATGTTTATTATAAAAATTAAAAATTATTAAATTTTCTACAGGTTTGCATTATTACTTTTTCTATATATTTTATGGATAAATTTATAAAATAATATAAAAATTATATCCCGGAGCCTACACTTTAAACACAACTCCATGGTTACACAGTTCAGCTTAATTCAGCTCAAATGAATGTAACTGACAGATAAATGTCACTGTCAAAAACATAATAATTTAAAATTAATAATAATGTTTTAAAAAGAAAATTGTAAATAGAATAGTTATATGGAAACGAACTTATAGTTTCCAGCATTAGTAAATATGTAGGTATGTATTTACAGAAGAAAAAAAATATATCATCACGGCATATTACCCATTGCTGGGTATCTAATCTGCTTATTATTTTATTTGTACCGTGCGGGCGTCACCTCACGGACACTCATTGCTGGCGTACAGAGTGAATGACAGGGGTCAATTTTGTGCCATTTAAAATTCGAAATATTTGGCGTTGGTTTGAAGCTCAAAATAGTTGTCTATATTTCTTGCCTAAGTTAGTGATACTCTTAATCTCTTCTTACGGAATCTCATATTTTTCTGAATTTCTGATTATCTTCATATTCTATAATACACAGAGAAGTTGAAATGTATATAAATGAAAATACGACTAACAATTTTTGCATAATGGAACAAGACTTCTAAATTAATCTAAAATCACAGTTAAATTTCTAAATCTATAATTCGCCCTAACCAAATAATTATTAAACAAATAATGCTTATAAATTTTTGAGATTATTTATATAAATTAATTAAACCAAACGAACAATACATACACATGTATAATGGAATCCGATAACGTATGTTGTGTTAATAGTTTATTAATTTTATTCAAAATTAAATGAAACATTTTTATAACCTACAATAATTACGACTACTTATCTATTGTAATATTTTCTCTGTAAACTAATGTACTGGAATATTTCAACTATTGTTCACCTTCATATACTTTATTTATAATTCAGCCTATATTTTCCCAGTATAGCAGATAATGAACGGTGTGGTATAAACTTTAACCTATACATTTAATCGATAAATTAATCACATCAAAGAAGAATTTGTAAAATGATGTCAACTCGTTTGCTTCCTGCAAGCCATGATGTAAAAATAAAATAAAAATTATAAACTTTGACATTTTATTGAAAAATGAATTTCCTGGATGTGAAATTTCATTAATTTACGCGGATTATCTTTCAACACGTGAATAGATGCGCTGATTTTTACGGATGTATGAACATAAATTGTGAATTTATCATAATTTGCATATTGTTCCAGACTGTAAATTTTAATTAATATTAATGTAAAATGATTAGAAATTATACATAAAAATATACATGTCAGTAATGTTTAACATCATGTAATCCTATATATGAAAGTAAATAGCTCTATTTTAAATATTTAACTGAGTAGCATTAAACGAGTTACGCATTAATATTCAATGTTGTTTCTGTTTACCGAGTATCATATAGGCAACAATTAATTTTATTCGTTAAATTTAACATTAAATAATTATGCTAATCTAATAATTCTCATTAGGTATACGTGTGCCAAAAGGCGCCCCCAGCATGGGAATCAGGTAAATTATAAGAGACATGAAATAGGTTTATTAGATAAATGATGGCATATTAGGTGAACATTTTAATAATATATTGTTACTTGCAAAAATGTGCGAAAACCAATATGTAAATGTAATTTTTACAAAAAAAAAGTATGAAATAATACTGAATTTTAGTTTACACTTCTTGACATTTTTTATGCTCTTCCGAATGGTGATACTCATTTTTTAATCAATGTTGAATTTCGAGTTAAGATATTAAAGTTACAATTTTCAAATGGGCGTTACAGTGGAAAGTTACATTATGGGAAATAGCTTTCTTAGGGTAAATACAATGGCTATGGCAATAAAACAAACGAGAAATCCAATTATAGACAATAATTTGATTATTTTCATTGCTATAGCATGGTCGCACTGATCTAGTAGGTTTTCACACCAGTCTTCCAATCGTAACAGAAATTCTGCATCACTAGAGCTTGGTGAATGATAAATAACTCTCATATTCCATTTAGCTTTGTTTAGGTTACAATTAATGATTAGAATCCATGCGTTTTTACTATATGATTGATTTAGGATTATTTTATAATTTATTTTATATTTTATGTAGGTACATAGTTACTCCTCCTGTGTATCTTGATTCTGAGTATGCATGTATTATTTTATAGTTTTTTATTTTAATTTCGCTTTCTGTTATGTCATCAGTTATATGAGTTTCACTTATCATTAATATGTCTGGATTATCTTCATGAATTAAATATTCCACGCTCTCAAAATTGTTAATTAAGCCTTGTGCATTCAAATAAATTATTTTTAAATCTCCCTGAGCCTGTAGTTGCTATATAGGATCAGTATTGTACATTGTTTTGTTTCTTATTATTTGGGATATCCTATAATAATTACAATTTAAATTACTAGTGGAATGATCAACAGGGAATTTTGTATTAAATTTAGCATTGTAATTAGAGCAGTTTATGCATTTTAACGTTTGTGATTTACAAGACCTAGTATCATGGTTCTCCGAACATTTACCGCAAATTTCCAATGTTACTATGCATTTGAGTGATTTATGGCCAAATTTATTACATTTACAGCATTTTATTATATTAAATGTTTCTTTTGCAAAGCAGTGTCTCCATCCAATATATATTTTATTATTCTTAATTAGATTATTCCATTATTGACTATCTGCTTCTATTATAACATGATAATTGTTATCATCAACTTTTATATTTTTGAGAACTTTAATTGTTGGAGAAATATTATTTTCCTCTGAATTGTCTTGTATTAATTTATTTATAAAGACATCATTATTGTTTGTTTCTTTTGTTTCAACATTATATATTATTAATTTAGGATTAATTTTTTGTGCAATTTCAGTGATTATTTGATTTTTCAATTTCTCATTATTATCCAGGGTACTTTCAATATATTGTGCTGAATTTTTATTTCCGCAATAAATAATAGTGTCTCCGTTTTTTTTTTTTGACATTGACAATGTTTAATTTACTTTTACCCGGGTCAACGGTCCTTTTAATATCATTAATTAAATTATTTGATTTGCAATCTCCTGTTTGTTTGACTAGCAGTGTCGCTGTATTTGTTTTTAGCGCATTTGAGTAAGATGGTCCCATCTGTGTATTTAAGTTTAAACTATTGTTTATTTGCTCAGTTGGTTTTGTAGTTGTTTTTAATTCAAATTGTTTTATTTTTTCACCTTGAAGTTTGTTTACTTTTTCTAATTCACTTACTAATTTTTGCAAAGTTAATATTTGCTATTTTAATAGGTAATTTTCTGCTACATACCGTGTAATATCATCGTTCGATGCTTCATGGTTTTCACTTACTGTATATTCTAAGGCACACCCATTTTGACATTCATCACAATTCCAGACTTTTTTCTCTGCTACTGTTAACGAATTAATATCCGCACGCTTTAAATTATAAGAACTGTTACACTCCACACAATTAACACCATTTACTAACTTTCTTTTGCACAATTTACACTTAATATCATTGCTCATTGTGACTAAAATAACAGCAACATCAACACGCCGCCATTAAACTTAATAGCGGGTGAGTACGACTTGAATGAGCTGGCGCATTGTCGTGGTGAAACAAGATGTTTTTCTTTGCCAGTCCAGGGCGTTTTTCTTGAATTACTCCTTTCAACTTGTCTAAAAATGTGGTGTAGTATTGCCAGTTACAGTTTTTCCTTTATCAAAATAATCAATTATCAAAATGCTTTGGCGTCCCAAAAGACTGATGACATCACCTTTCGGGGCCGACTCACCATGTCCAATCCACATTTTCAACTGAATTTTTGTCTCTGGAGTGTAGTGGTGTATCCTAGTTCCATCCATGATTATGAAACGCCTTTTAAAATCGACCGGACAACTCCAAATTTTCGGCTGAAGTTCGTGCCAAATGCGCTTTTATTTTAAACTAAGCAAATGCGGTATTCTTCTGGCGCACATTTTTCTTGTGCCCAGCTCATTATGTAAAATATGAACTACACGTTCACAAAAGATACCTATGGCTTCCTTAAACTCACGCAGTTTCATTCGACGATCTTCCAGAACCATATCATGGACTTTACTTACAATTTCCGGTGTGGTAGCCGATTTTGGGCGACATGAACGTGGCTCGTCACAGGTGTGTGTTTGGCCACGCTTAAATTCCGAAATCCAGAAACTTACCATGGAAAACGAAGGTGAAGCATTCCCAAGGACAGCATCTATCCTGGTCTTGATCGCCGTTGCCAACTTTCCTTCCAAATGATGGACAGATTGTACTGAAATTTCTTGACAGTTCGTATGAAGAGTTAAACAAAACAACGACATAAGATTGTTTTCGAGAAACCGAGGCCTTCTCAGTGACTCCGGAACCTTTTCAATCCACCCTCGTATCTACGCTGTCAGCGATCTCTCTTTAGAAAGATAAGACGATCGCGTTTCGAACGCAGTGTAATGTTTTCACATACAAATATTTATGAAAAATTGGAAATATTTAATCATATAGTTAATGATTTTATAAATGTTATATAATATATTTTAGTAAAATTGTTATTTTCTTTTTTTTTGAAACCTTCATTATACAATATAGACGGATATTACACTTGCCTTTTAGCGATATTATTATAATCTTGCTTTTTATATCCAAATTATAAATAGGCATTCAAGCTCATAATTGATTTAAAATTCAAACTCAATTTAATTTAAATCGATTTTATAAATCATTCAAAAATCGTTCAGAATTTATTATTACAACAATAATGAGACAAGTAAAAGACGTCATCCCTCTTCAGTCATGAGGGATTTACCAGATTCCATGAGTCTGCGGGGAAGTTTACATTGGCCCGAGTGGTAGAACTATTTCTACAAGATAGAATAAACACGGGCGATCGATCAGATTGGACCAGCCTAGAAAATCGTCATTTACGGAGAATGCCCTGGAAGAATTTCATCGAATCAAATTCGAAGAAAAAAAATTCTTGCAAGACCTACACACCTCTAAAACAGGTTAATCAGAAAAGCATTGAAATATTTCAAAACCAAGAATAATAATCTTTCTCTCTTGTGATTGTTAAGAACTTAGTCGAGCGGCTTCCCATATTAAATATATTGTACAAAGTTACATTGGTTACTTGTTGCTATTGTTTTGATAGTATTTATTTACGTTTTTCCCTGAAGAAGGCAGCAGTGTATGCTGCCGACATGTTGGATATTAAAAAAATATATACGGAACATAAACTAAAGATTGTATTATTGTCGATCCTATAAGTTTCGTGTAGTTACTAATTTATAGTTTATAACTGCAAATCTATTCCAACGTGCAGCAAAATCTGACAGAGTATCTAGTTTGCGAAGGGGAATGGCGTCTTCAAGGACCGACCTTCTCAACCCATCCCTTTAAATACACTCCTAACTCATTTTTCTTTTTGTATTTTATTATTCTTAAATTTTTTGAAGTGCCAAACCTGCTTACTTTCTACTGTCTGCAGTTTTTGCATTCATTTTAATATCTTCTCTAATATTAAATATACTCGTAATTAATAATTTTATACAAGACAGTATTAATTAGATTAGTAATGTATACTCGAATTAAATTCTAAATTCTACAATAGTTCATTTTTTACGTAATTACCGTAGTAATTTAATTCACTTGAAAATAACTTGACAAGCAACTTCTAGTTACATTATTTGCAGAGAATTATTCATTCAGCCTGCATTTCTCTCACATCAAAGGCTCGAAGACCGTGTTTCATTTACCGACGTACCCGAGTCACGGTTAATTAAAACCGGTGTTGAAAAATGTTCGTAACCGCGGGCCTTATATTAACGAACATTCTACGGATGGACTGATGCTCATGTTGATAATGAGAAAAGAAATTTGTCCTTCCGTTCTTTGTGCTGCCAGCGAAATATATTGCTGTACATGAGGCATTTTAATCACTCCAAGTTAATTTTTCTCCAAATAAAGGAAGAATTAAGTTAGTTTATGGTTTTTCTAAAAAAAAATATAAAAATTTGATTTTGATGTTCCAAAATCTGGGAGGCCGGGTTCGATACCGACCGACGCCAAAAGATATATTTCGGATTTAAATGGCACCATGCCAGCAATGAATGCCCGTATGGAGACGCATGCTAAATGCCCGCACGGTGCAAATATGTCGTCATTACCGAAATCTGTGTACAAAGCAGACTGGCACACCCAGTAATGAGTAATATGCCTTGATGCAGGGCCGGCTCGCACATATTTGCCGCCTGAAGCGAGCGCTCAATTTGCCGCCCTTATATTTATTGTGTGTTTTAGTCGGGGCAATAACAAAATAATATAAGTTTTATGTTTTATTATCACATAAAAATAACTTAAAAAATTAAATAATAAAATGAAGGAAAATAAAATATTTCAAGAATAATGAATGTATAAATTTAAAAAATATCAATGAACATAATTATGTTTATATACATCGCATGAGTCTAACTTTTCTAGCTTTTTCTTTAGCAAAATCATCAATTATATCATAATTAATTAATTTTGCTTCTTTATGCTCAATTGATAATATTGCCAAATCTATGAGCCTTTCTTGGGACATTGACGAACGTAAATATTTTTTAATCAGTTTCAACTTAGAAAATGAACGACAGTTATAGGCAGAGTTATTAGAATTCTTAAAGAAATAAACAAATTAGGAAAATTTTCTGTCAAAGAATGTTTATCTATATAATTTAAAACATCTAAAGGCGTCATTTCATCGCTTAAAATGTTTCTTATAATTAAAAGTTCATTATACAAATTTAAAGGTTCAATATCATCTGTTAAATGAACATGCAAATCTTGACAACTTTTTAAAATATCATCCGATTCTTTGTTAACAAGGGATGGTATGTTATATAAAATCTCAAAAATATTGCTGTGATTTTCTAGTTGTGAAAAACGTTCCTCAATTGAATTTATAAAGAGTTCAATAATTACATTAAAAAATTCAATTTCAAATTTCGTAAGAGGATCTTCTATAGATGTATCTCTGCCCTAATACGTAAATTGTTTTAATTTGCAACGAATTGTAATCGGACGTATTTGTTCAAATTCTGTTTCAATTTCCAATTCTGTCGCAATTTCTTTTAACGAACGTAACATTTGTTTAAAATTGTTTAAACGATAATCTTTCAAAAAAGAATGAATGTTTCTCAAAATTTTGACACATTCTGATAAAATTAAAGATTTATTTTGTAATATTTTTGATCCTATGTTAATTTGCGACAGAATATCATGCCAAACTATAACACTACAAATAAACTTAAATTTTAAATTTTTATCGGCCAAACATTTGCTTTTATATTTAGTATCACAATCTGTATGTTCATTTAAGGAAAGTTCTGTCAGTGCATCTTATAATAAAAACACATTTTGAAATTTAAGACATTTTATTATTGCGTTGTATAATGTAAACTGTAACGAGCAACATGGTGTTATTAAAAATATTTTTCATCTCAAATGCCGCCCTAAAAAATATGCCGCCTGAAACATTCGCTTCACTGTTTCACCCCACGCGCCGGCCCTGCCTTGATGATATATTTACGAGTATTTATTTATATTGTAAATATTTATGCATTTACATATATTTTGTGTTCTACCCACTGACGATAGTAAAAATTAGAACTAAATTTATTATATCTACGAAAATTTAGATGTTCGAATCGTATTTTGTATATTACTAATACTGTACTGTCAATATTGTAATTATTGTAAACATTATTATTATTATATACTCCGTATATGTAATACTAACCATGAAATGAAATGAAGTACTAGATAGGTGTATAATTTATGTATAATAGTGTACTAATAAATTCAATCGTATAAAAGAAGATATGATACATTCCAATCTTTCTCCAGAAGAAGCCTATAGCGAGTAACGTGAATCTTCCGAGTTGTGAACATTAACGGTATATTTGGCTACTTATCTACCTATGTGAAGAGAAACGACGAATCTTCGAAAAATATGCAACCTCGCCGTCAGCAACATATTGTTACTACCGGTTATTGAGTAATTGATAATAACAAAAAGTACATGATATTTGCATAAAATAACGCTTTTTACTTTCCGTCACCTTTAGGTAAGGAAGGTATTGTCTGGTTATAAAAATCGATTGAGTTTTTAATGAATAAGCACGTTTTAAGGTCCGTATAATACGATGTTACTATTTTTACAATACTATCTGTATGTGTGTGTGTGTGTGTGTGTGTGTGTGTGTGTGTGTGTGTGTGTGTGTGTGTGTGTGTGTGTGTGTGTGTGACAAAAAAAATCTCCCTCGATAACTCCAACACTACAATTCTAAAGATTATAATTATTTCTTATTCCTCTTCGTTACATTAATATGAAGAGTTGATTAGATATTGGTTATAAATGGTCAATCAGAAGTACCTTTATTTGCAGTTCTTAACAGTTTTTCTTGAAAAACGTAGTTAAATATTTTTTTTGACATTTTATGTTATTATAAATATTAAAGAATATTTTATTCTCTATATTGTTTTATTACACTTTTTCCTTCATATTCAGTAGATATAGAGTTAAAAAATCTGATGTGGCCAGTACATGACTTCCTGCTAATTTCATGGTAAAATAGCAATGAGCTTTATGTAAAGTATCACTGCGGTTAATCGTTTGTAAACAAAATCTAATTTGTTGTTCCAATAAATGCAAAACGAAATTTTCGATTATATTTTATTATTCTTTTCCCTGTGGTGTACTTTCCAAGCCAACAATGAGTGCCCATAAGGTGACGCCTAGTAAACGCCCGCACGATACAAATATGTCATCATCATTACCGAAATCTGTATACAAAGCAGAATGGCATACCCAGCAACGGGTAATATGCCGTGATGATATATTTTTATTATTGTTTTTTTTGTTTTTCCTCCTGTATGATATTATGAACAAATGTGTTCCCTGCAACATAAGAAAGACACCCAAGTATCAACCTTGGTTTAATAGCAATATAATTAAGAATATTAAATGCAAAGAATATACTTTGAAATTGTACAAAGCGCATAAAACTGAATCATATCTCATTGAATTTTAAAATCTTCGCACTCTTATTAAAAAAATCTGATGTGAACACCACACGACTTCCTTGTACGATTATTAAAATATACATATTTTTTTAATAATTAAATTACAAAATTTGACAGGCTTAAGCCAAGCCCGAGAAATATTTTGATATAGAACAAAAAATAATTCATTTACTACTATCTTTCTTAAATTAACATTAATCTAACCCGGTTTTTTTTAAAGAGAGTTTTGATTACAACAAAGAAATATTTGATTACAACAATGAATATGACTAATTTCAAAATAAAAATATAATATTTGTTATTGTACGTATCATAAAATTGCACGTATTTAACGTAATTTGACATGAACATTTTTTTTGTCCTAATCCATAGCAAGCTTTATTACAAAAACAAAAAAGTATGTAATTTTTAAATTTACATATCTCGCTTATACAAAAGGCTAATTTAATAATGCTTGATGTGCTAGACGCAGAAATTAATTCTCTAAAACTTTTATTTGAAGCATTTATTTCTAAAATCAAAATAAAATCATTTTATTCAAGAAAAACTGTTAACAACTTCAGGTAATGTACCACTTCCGGTTAGCCTATTTTAACCAAAATCTATTATGTTATTTCGATTGACATAAAAGTCTTGTATACCAAATTTGACTGAAAACCGAATTTTTTCGCGATTACAATATTTCCTTTACTTACGTCACGGAAAACAGCAAGCAAGCTTGCTGGTTGTCTGTGCTTACGTATAAGGAAGTAAAAAGTATATAATTTTTAAATTTACATATCTCGCTTATACAAAGGGCTAATTTAATAATACTTAATGTGCTAGACACAGAAATTAATTCTCTAAAATTTTATTTGAAGCATTTATTTCTAAAATCAAAATAAAATCATTTTATTCAAGAAAAACTGTTAACAACTTCAAGTAATGTACCACTTCCGGTTAGCCTATTTTAACCAAAATCTATTATGTTATTTCGATTGACATAAAAGTCTTGTATACCAAATTTGAAAAGTTTTGGATTATATTTTAAAACAGTTTTTCATTAAAATCTTTTATAGGCTTCATATAAAGTGCCACTTCTGGAAATTGTGTAATAACCAGAAAGGGAGGTGCACAACTAGATGTTATAGGAGTCCTAAATACAAAATTTCAACTTTCTGCGGCTTACCGTTTTTGAGTTATGCGAGATACGTACGTACGTACGTACAGACGTCACGACGAAATTAGTCAAAATGGATTCAGGGATGATCAAAATGGATATTTCCGCTGAAATCTGAAAACCGAATTTTTTCGCGATTACAATACTTCCTTTACTTACGTAAAAGGAAGTAATAAAAAACAGATTAAGTTTGAACACAAGAAATACCTATATAGATGGCATAGAAAACAACTTAGCTATGAATCCTAACAACTTGTACACTTACATTAACAACAAAAAATCTGATGTGGACACCACACGACTTCCTTGTACGATTATTAAACTATACATATTTTTTTAATGAATAAATTACAAAATATTTTTTTTAACTTCAATACAGTAAGATATATAGCGACCATAAAAGGAGTTTTTAAAGAGAGTTTTGATTAACAAAGAAATATTTGATTACAACAATGAATATGACTAATTTCACAATAAAAATATAATATTTGTTATTGTACGAATCATAAAATTGCACGTAGTTAACATAATTTGACATGAACATTTTTTTTATGTTTTTGTCTTAATCCATAGCAAGCTTTCTTACAAAAACAAAAAAGGATATAATTTTTAAATTTACATATCTCGCTTATACAAAGGGCTAATTTAATAATACTTGATGTGCTAGACGCATAAATTAATTCTCTAAAATTTTATTTGAAGCATTTATTTCTAAAATCAAAATAAAATTATTTTATTCAAGAAAAACTGTTAACAACTTCAAGTAATGTACCACTTCCGGTTAGCCTATTTTAACCAAAATGTATTATGTTATTTCGATTGACATAAAAGTCTTGTATGCCAAATTTGAAAAGTTTTGGATTATATTTTAAAACAGTTTTTCATTAAAATCTATTATAGGCTTCATGTAAAGTGCCACTTCTGGAAATTGTGTAATAACCAGAAAGGGAGGTGCACAACTAGATGTTATAGGAGTCCTAAATACAAAATTTCAACTTTCTACGGCTTACCGTTTTTGAGTTATGCGAGATATGTACGTACGTACGTACGTACGAACGTACGTACAGACGTCACGACGAAATTAGTCAAAATGGATTCAGGGATGATCAAAATGGATATTTTCGCTGAAATCTGGAAACCGAAATTTTTCGCGATTACAATACTTCCTTTACTTACGTACAAGGAAGTAAAAACGCGTCTCAAGAGTTCCAGGTAATATGCATCTCAATAATAAATCTTTCGATAATACAGGACATATAGTTCAAGGATTTGCTGATTATTTTGCTAGTGTATATTGTACCACAGATAATGATTCAAATATGTATGTATGAACAACTGACATTAACTGTAATGCAGTAACAATACCTAACATTACTGATGATGACATCTTACTTGCAATTCTAAAACTTAAATCATCATGTAATCCTGGTCCTGAACTTACCATCATATATCATCAAAGCATGTTGTCACTTTTTTGAAACCATTACATTTTCTTTTTTAACCTCTCTCTATCAACCAATCGCTTTCCCTCTGTACTTAAATACTCGTTCATTTGTCCCATCTTCAAAGCTAGTGACAATACTGATATTTCTAACTACCGTCCTATTACCATTCTTTCTAATATCTCTAAAATATTTGAATCAATTTTGTATAACTACATATATAATTCTATTTCCACAAATATTTCTCGTCATCAACATGGATTCATGTCTGGCAGATCAACCACGTCTAACCTTATGAATTTCATTGAATTCACTCTTAATTTTCTACGTGACAACTCTCAAGTTGATGTGATATACACAGATTTTAAAAAAGCTTTCGACAATGTAAATCACAATGTGCTTCTGGAAAAACTCGGCAAATATTCTTACTTTACAGATGACCTTCTTCATTTTCTCAACTCCTACATCAGAGATCGCGAAATGATTGTGCATCTTAATAACTTTAAATCAAACCCGTTCACTGCTACCTCTGGGGTCCCACAAGGGTCAAAATTGGGCCCAAAATTATTCAACCTCTTCATTAATGAATCCGAATATAATATTTTTACGATGATGTCCGAATGTGTGTGTATGCGTATTAGAAAGATGGTTTCTCAAATACTACAAGACTTAAGACATGTTTAACTACGAATTCTTTAATCTAATATTAATGGGAAGAGCTTAAGGTTTTGAGATGCGGGGGTACACACGGAAAGATAGGCAAGCATATAAGGGAAATGGCTCGAGTGATAGAAATTTCTAGAAAGATACAAGAAGATTACATTGGTTTGAACATGTCATGAGGAGAGATGAAGAATATATTGGAAGAAGAATGAACAGCTTAATAGTATAAGGTAGAAAATTTTTATTAGTTGTCGCCGTGTAGTTTGAGATTTGTCGTTATTTATTTATTATTTGATTTAAATAATGTAATGTGTACATGTTTAAATAAATACATTGATATTTTTATTATTTTTATACATGGAAACATATATTTCTCATTTCTTGACAATGTCTTTAATAAATTATCTATTTTCAATAGATTTTTTATTAATTATATGATCAAGAAATGAAATTTAATTTCCAGAATAATTTAAAATGAATTCTTATTTCCCGCCACCGTTTCGGTTATCAAATTTAGTTCTCTGACCTTTTAATAGATGGCACTAAAACTTGTTATCACGGTTTATAAGGGAGATACCCAATCTTCTATATAATTTCCTTAATCTATGTACCAATTATATACCTATTTCGCGAATCAGCAAAGTAGCCAAAAAAATAGAAATAATTTCACATAAAATTATCTACGCTCATACAAAGAAAATTATTACACCATCCTACATGGCTTTATACCTAAAAAATCTGTTGTGGCCAGCACAGTACCTCTCGCCACTTCCTTTTTTGGATATATACGTATAGGGCGCGAACAGTCATGTTACATTGTTGGCCTTGACAAGGAGATGTGGGGGCCCATTTCAGAATAAAAATTAGTAATTATGTATATAGATGTCAAATGTCAGAATTTTTCATTAAAAATTTCAAGATTTTCTAAATTCACGTAGTTAATTTGTCACCAGAAGTGTGGAATTTACTTGTCGAGGAAAATAAACCACATGGAACTGGAAAATCACTAAATTTCCAAACCATATATATATATATATATATATATATATATATATATATATATATATATATATATATACATATATTTGGTTTGGACTTTAGAATGGATTGTAGTGTGCTCAGTGTGTCGGATAATACTCGTATTACTGTGCTTATAATGATAGTATTTGGCACAAAAGACTTTTCCTTTTTGATTTTATAAGTTTAAGATATTCGTGTAATATTTTTAATAAAACAAATTTCAAATAAATCAGAATTATTACGTTATTTTAACAATGAACAATTTTTCTTATTGGAATATACGAAAACAATGTAACAAAGGAAGAAACTTTTGCCAGAATTAATTGCTGTAAGCTGACAATATAAGACAATTTTTTTTAAGTAAAATGTATTTAATTTTTTAAAGCTTCTGTATTTTTCCATTATATCAAATCTGAAGCCTCTAGGATATCTTCATTTTCAGTTTAATCTGAATATTTTGATCATATCCGTTTATACGTTTCTTCCATATGTATGACGAGTAATATTGTTTCTTACCATTTCATACAAGATACAAATAAGTTCGCATACAGACCTGTCTGTATAGTTCTTTGTGGTTGCTATTTACAGTCTGCGTGAAATTTTATTAGCTTATTTTTTGTTTTATTGTTTTCTTTGCAGGCCTTGTTTGTGTTTTGTTTATTTGGTTAGCTTTTGTTTGGCGAAGTACTGTACCGTGATAAATTGGCGTGAATCATGTGAGTGATTGGGTACTGATATTGATCCATTTATTGAATAGAGTCGGAAGGAAATGTGATTTCATATAAACGTTTCAAATATTTTATTTATGAAAAAATTAAATTGACATACGCAGTATGTAATAAATAGTTGTATTGTTAATAAACAGTGATAACCACAGTTGTAATGGAAATATATAAATGATTATCTTCATAATAATTTAATTAAATAATATAGCATTGTTATATTGATGATGATATGAAAAATGATTTGATTACATTAGTACGTTCTTGTAATAAAGCGAACTCGCCGAAGTACGTACTATATTTTTTTCATAGTTTGACTTTGCGGCTCATATTATTTTTCAAATTTTATAACAAATAATTGTATGTTAATGTATTATTCGTTAGATTTTACCGATTGTATTAAATTATTTGTATTCTTAATTGAATTCACAATTATTTTTTTTATTTCTAACAAATTGCAAAACTCCTATTGGTTACATCATTAAAATAAATAAATAAATCTTTATTTACTCAACAAGAAAAAGTAATTGGTAGACGAGTATGCTTTAATAGAACGTTTATTTAAGATAATAAAGCTATGTCATCTATTTGATTAATTAATTTGTATAGAAATAAAAGTTGAAAATTTTGCTTCCTTATAACAAGAGAAGTAGTATAAATTTTTTCTAACAACTAAGAAATTTGTGTGGAGTCTCTTGACAATATTTATTGCATAATTTACATTTCTAAACCATATTATGCAATATTCAATCTTAGACCTAATAAATAACTTAAAAGAGTAACAAATTTTTTGAAATGTAATGAATTTCTAAATACAAAGCCTAAGAGTTCATTACAGGTAGGTATTATTTTATCAAATTGTGATTTACAGGTCAAATTTGTGGAAAAAATGATTCCAAGATCTTTTTTAGTAGTAACACTTTTTAAGTTGATCCCATTTATCTTGTAATTATAATATTGTGTCGCTTTAATTTAGAAAAAGTCATTGTGACACATTTGTTAATGTTGAAATGTAAATAATTTTTCAGTGACCACTGGTATAAGTTATTTAAATCAGTCTGCAAATCAAGTGAATCATTAACAGAATTAATTTCCTTACCTAAATATTTTAAAGTCATCTGCATATAGTAAATTTTCGGATCATATAATTTCATGTACACAAGTACACAAGTTTGTTGCTATTGATTTTTACCTCTCGTTAAGAGAGGTAATCGATTCATGTTAAAAATCACATATCCAGATTTTATTGAATAAGCACGTTTTAAGGTGCCACCTTCGAAATTACTTCTGAGGTAAGTTTTTAACTCTTCCCATCCTTCAAAATTGTTTTCCGAAATAATTGATTGTGCATATCTTTGTATTTAAGATTTTAATAATCTAAATGCAATTTTTTTGTATATTAACAATGTGTAGCTTGTTTCTAAATACGGTTTTATCATCTTCATATTCTTTAATATACGCATGTAGGTTATTATATCCCTGTATACAAAGGGATGGATCACACAAGGTTTTGTTGTCATTAATACTAATGTTATTCATTGTAGCTGAATAATTTGATTGTGATTCAAAGGATAAATTATTTATTAAATCAAATAGTAACTCAATGTTATCACTAGGATAATTATTTAATATCAGAGAGTAACTCAATGTTATTTCATTGAGAATTTGAATATTCTGTATCTCCGGTACCTTTGAGTAAGTCGTCATATCGATCTTCAGATAGATCTGATAGTGTCACATATAGTTATTGCAGTTATTTTATTATTTGTTTTGTGATATGGTTTTAACTTGACTGGACATATTTTTACCTCTATCTAAGAGAGGTATTGGAATCATGCTAAAAATCGCATATCCAGATTTTGGTGAATAAGCACGTTTTAAGGTCCATAGAATCCGATAATAACATTTTTACGATGATGTCTGTGTTTGTATGTGTGTGTATGTATGTGTGTGTGTATGTGTGTGTTTGTATGTGTGTGTATGTATGTGTGTGTGTGTGGATGTGTGTGAGGTTGTCAGTGTCAAAAATTCAGAGATAGTATTGAAGGCTTTTTCTGGGACCGATATTTAATATTTCTTATTGTATTATTAATTATATATTTTTAAATTATAGGTATATTACATGAACCCTTCAGAAATAACGCCAATCCCGTTAATAAATTGGAAAACCTCGAACATTAAGAGAAATGGCGAAAACTTGCTCATAGAATGAATTTAAAATTATAGAAAATACGTAAATATAAAGATTAGGTGTAATTAGAAATTTTTGTGTGTACAAGAAATGTTAAATATAATACTTATATATACCACAATGGAAAGGGCGCGAGAGGTATCGTGATGGTCACAACAATTTTTTGTAATTTGTTAGTTTTGAATCAGTGAAGTCAGCCTTTACGAAGGTTAACTATTATATGACTTTTAAAAATAAAAAATAATAGTAAAATAATGATAATAGTAAAATATTGATAATGTTTTCGTACATTTCAACGGAGGTATTCTTGTAGCTCACAGAATTATTTAGGTTCCTCTGGTATAGGTGAAATGAATTTCTTCGGTATACCTGCCAGCAAGCGTCGAGATAATCTGAAGTTGTAGTAGAAGTGGACCGGATATGAGTGTTTCTCAGCAGTGATGTACTTCTTGTGTAACAGGACTGGAGATCGTGAACAATGTTTCGAACAGCAAAATACTTTGTGATGTCTTAAAGACTTCTAGTATTGGAGATATCGTTGACGAAACCGCGGTTAAAGAAGAATAATGATAATAAATTTCATACAAATTTCACAATTCAGCCAGCTATGCTAACTTAACCATGGAAACTGCTAATATATTCAGGTAATTCAAATTGACAGATGTCAGTATCAATAAAATGTAAATCAATGAAAGACTAAGGGAAGTAACTCTAGTGTTAGAAGTTTTTTGATATAAGAGAGACGATTACATTGGTTTGAACATGGCATGAGGAGAGATGAATATATTAATAGAAGGTGGAAGAAACATAGGAAGACCAAATATAAGATGAAAAGACTGTATTGCAGAAGACTTGAGAGAAAAGGAACTGAATGAGGACGACACGCAAAACAAAAATGAGTGGAAGAAGAAAATAAAAAATAGCGACCCCCTAACGAATGGGAAAAACTAAAGAAGAAGATGTCAGTGTCAAGTGCAATTTGCATAGTTTGTTTATGAAATAACTTTACTGGAAATATAGGATCTTTTGCAAAAAAAATATGTATAGGGCGCGTGCAGTGACATGAATTTTTCATTCAAAATTTCATGATTTTCTTATTTCATGTGGTTTGTTTGTTATCAAGAATATGGAATTCAGTTGCCGAGAAAGGGAATCATAAAATACCAAAAATTTAGAATCTTTTGCAAGAAAATTTATGTATGGAATTTGTACATAATACACAGGCTTGACGGAAGGTATTGTGCTGGCCACATCAGATTTTTTGTTGTAATTACAAAGCAATTGCAAAAAATTAATTATTATATACACAATCCAAATATTATAATTTTAAATTTATAATACTTTAGGAAAATAACTATTCTTTACAAATTTTGCATTGTTTAAATTTTGTAAATTAATCTAATTTTAATTAAATATTTATTATTTATCTTAAAATAAAATCACTATTATTTTTTTAAAGGTTTCAAGTATCTGATTTAAGAACATTTATTTAACGCAAACACTTTCTCGACCAAGTTGTATTTGCAGAGATCGAATTTCACTCTGTCAACATAATCAATTAAACTGGAGCAGATATCGTTGTCAGACTTGTCGATTTGTTTTAAAAAATAAACTCGCGCTTCGTCTCCCAATATGCCGGGAAGAAGAATATCTGGTGACAATCAAGAACTAAATATCCACTTGATTTTATTTTCTCTTTCTGGAAAAGGATGGAGTATCAGGTTCCATTTATTGTGTTGTCGATGTCATTTTCTTTCACTAAATTTTATTCTGTTAGTCCGAAACGTTGTAAATGAGGTCATGCAACCATAGTCCAATTTATCGTACTGTATGATTAAATTATTTTTATTTACATTTTTTTGTTGTACAAAAGTTGCAAAAACCAGCCATGTTGTGACGTCACGTTTCAGACCTGCAAGTTCAGACTCATTTCATAGAGTACAGATTTTCTAAAAGAAAAAATATATAGACTATAAATTGAAAATTACTTATCTAAATATACTTATAACTTTCTTTTCATTTTTATAAATATAATTTTCATTTAGCCTGAAGTTATCCACGCGTCACAACAACTGTGCTTTTTTTTAAAAATTTGAGATAAGACGCTGGAAGTATGTTATTTTAAATAGGACACCTATATATTTTTATATATTTAGAGTATATGTAAACTATACTATAACGATATGCATGATGTGTATTTTTATTGAAGAAATAAATTATAGACACGTAAGAGAAAATTATGAATAATTAGCCTGTTAAACCATATCAGGCAGGTTGTGTAAACAGTTGAGATAATATTGATTAATATTTATATTTTTGTAAGATTGTAAATTTGTTAGAAAAAAATGATCAATTTGTTATCACAGCCAACCTGATGTGACGACCATACTGCAAAAAAGGAAATGTCGCATTTTTTAATGAAATGAGTTAACTATGAGCCATATACATCAAATACAGTTGTTTGTTTTCTTATTAATACCGACAGCCATGGCATTTGAACAATAAGGCAAACAAATGTTTGACATTTTATCTATTAGAATTTGTTGTGCAAATTTTGTTATTCAATATTTTATTATTTTTTTTTTAATCATTTCTAATCTATTATAAAATATAAATATTAAAATAATAGATATTTAAACACCAACTAAGTTAAGATAATGTTTATTCCTGAAAAGAAATTTTAAGCTACGAGCCCGTAAGGCGAGTAGGTTCAATCCTTTGAGTGAATAAACATTCTTAACTTAAGTGGTTTATACAATATTTTATTCAATTCTGACGAAATAATAATAAAAACCATTAAATGTTTTATTTTAACAAAATAAAAAATCTGTTGTGGCCAGCACAATACCTCTCGCCACTTCCTTTTTTTGGTTACATAAGTATAGGGCGCGAACGGTAATGTTACATTTTTGGGCTTGACAAGCAAATGTGTGGGCCCGTTTCAGAATGATAATTAGTAATTATGTACATAGATGTCAAATGTTAGAATTTTTCATTAAAAATTTCAAGATTTTCTAAATTTACGTAGTTAATTTATCACCAGGAGTTTAAAGTTTACTTGTATGCCTTAGATATTTAACATTTAATTCTGCTCCACATGGAATTGGAAAATCACTAAATTTAGAATGAGAAATTATGATATTTGACATCTATATACATAATTACTAGCTATTATTCTGACATGGGCCCCCATATCTGCTTGTCAAGGCCAACAAAATCATATGACTGCTCGCTCCCTATTGTATTTAACATTTCTTGTATACCTACACTCTACACCAAAAATTCTACTTACGCATATATCTATTCCATATATATTTAGATTGTTTAATTTTAAATTCATTTTTGATGAAGAAATTTTGTCCTCTTCTAATTTTTCGAAATGTTTCCAATTCTATTAATACATTAAGAAATAATATAATGTATGTACTTCCCAGAAAAAGTCTTCAGTAATGTCTTCGGATTTCTGACACTGACATTATCTGTCAGTTACAAACAAATTAAATTTTCAACTATTTTCCATGGCCATTCTTTCGGCTGTAAAATTTATTATAACAGATTATTTTACATACTATATTTCTTCTATCTCTAAATCTATAGAATATATTGTAAAATATTTAAATGTATCAGAAAGAGAATTTATTTTTCTTTAATATTATCAAGAAAAAATTTCAAAAAATATTATTTAAAAGATTTTTTTTCAAGAATCTTCTACTTCCGGTTGTCCAATTGTTACCAAAACCTTTTCAGATCTTCCCATGAATGTCCGATTGGGAAATACGTAGTTAAAAAAATTTAAAGTCTTATAGTTTTTGAGTAACCGTCCTTCCAACATCCCACACACACACACACACATACACACACACATCCACACACACACACACACACACAGACATCATCGTAAAAATGATAAAATCGGATTGTAGGGACCTTAAAACGTGCTTATTCAATAAAATCTGGATATGCGATTTTTAGCATGAATGCAATACCTCTCTTAGTGAGAGGTAAAAACTAATCAATTAGGCTGTACATGACAATCGTCTTTGATAAGATGTCAAATCATTTTTTGAGACTGTGGTGAAAGTGTTATTTTCGTGCCTGATGTTATTTTAAATGCATTATTTCTTGCAGAGTGAGTTAAAATTCTGTAAAAGTGATTTTTTTTTAATGCACTAGCAAATAAACATTTGCTCATAGTTGTTGCTATGGAGGTAATAACGTTAAAATTTCAAAATTGAATAACAAATCATAGCTAACAAATTCTGACAAATGAAATGCGAAACATTTGTTTGTCCTTTTGTTCAAATGCTATTGGCTATCGGTATTAATAAGAAATGAATAAATTTAATAATTCATTTATCAGAATAAAATATTACGTAATTTACATGTATTTGGCGTCATTTAATGCATACATTTTTTTAAACTTTTTTTAGTTCAAACGGGGAGCAACAGTCTGCGAAAAACGATTTTCCCGTGTTAACGGGCTATGTGCAGGTTTAAAGTATTCACCTGTATATAAACACAAGTCCTTGGTTACATAGTTGAAATATTCAAATGTATGTAATCGACAGACACATGTCAATGTCAAAAAACTAGTCATTCCAAATTTATAGTGGTAGTATTTTAAGAAAGACATATTAGGAAATTAATTTACAAAATACCGAATAAATAAATCAATTTTCTTATGTTTGTAATTGAAAAGAAATTAACGTCACCATTACAAATTTTAATTAATATAACGGTAAGATTTTGCACATGAAAACAATACCTACATTGAATATTAATATATGTACAGTTGCCGGCTTTAGTAAATGTATACGTACTATAGGTATGTGTTTAAATTAATTGACGACAGACAGGCATTGTGTTGGCCACATCAGATTTTTAATGTATAGAATGCGATAGTGTGACGTCATAATAGAGCGGGAATTACAAATCTTAAAAATGGGCTTCAGATTTCTTAACTGAATTTTGAACGAGTTTATTGTGAACCGTTAGAGTCAAATTTAAATAACTGTCATCTTTCAAGTGTAAATATAAAACTTTTTTTATAATTAAAAATTGTTTCTTATGAAGCTAATTTTAGTACACCATACATAAAATATGAGTATGTAACAAAATCACACAATTAAACATTCTATTTTTCAAATTCGTTACATGACAGCTATTTAAATTTAGCATTATATACGAGTCACTATTCTTCTTTCAAAATGCAGTTAAGAAACCAGAAGCCCAATTTCAAAATTTGTAATTACTGTTTTATTTTGACGTTAACGCACATAAATTCTAATATGTATGTATGACGTTTGCAAGCAAAATTTTCCCACAATGCCCTTAAACCAATCGAAAGACAAAAATAAGTATTTTCTTAAAGAAAAATCAAATATGGATTCCATTTAAAAAAAAATCTGTTGTGGCCAGCACAATACCTCTCGCCATTTTCATTTTATGTTGCATAGGGCGCGAGCAGTCATGTGACTTTGTTGGCCTTGGCAAGCAGATATGAGGGCCCGTGTTAGAATGACATCTAGTAATAATGTACATAGGTGTCAAGTATCATAATTTTTCATTTAAAACATCATGATTTTTCAAATCCATGTGGACTATTTTCCTCGACAAGTATATTCCATACTATTGATGACAAATAAACATCAGAATATTTTGAATGAAAAATTATGACAAGTGTGACATCTATGTAAATAACTACTAGCCGTCATTCTGACACGAATCCTCATATCTGCGTGCTAAGGCCAACAAAGTCACATGACTGCTCGTGCCCTATAACAAACGAACTTTACATTTCTTGTACACACAAATAATTGAAATTGTATCTCTTCTTTCGTTCTACAATGGAATTTTGTCCAACTCTTCTAATATGTTCAAAATTCATCAAATTCATTGACAGTATTAGCGGTATTTCTTAAGGATATATGTAATATTAACATACCTATAATTTAAATACATATTTAATTAATAATACAATAATATATATTAAATGTATTCGTACCTCGCAGAAAAATCTGATTTTTGACACTGACATTTTGCATTTATCTATCAATTACAAACATTTGATTATCTCAACTGTTTTTAGGCAACGAGATTATTTTTTTACAACAGATTATTCTATATTATTATATACTATATCTCCAAACCTATACGAGATATAATATAAAATTTAAATGTGGCAGATTGAGAATTTAATTTTCTTTAATATTACCAAGCAAAAATTCAAAAAATAGTATTTAGAAGATTTTTTTTCAAGAATCTGCTACTTCCGGTTGTCCAATTGTTACCAAAACCTTTTCAGATCTTCCCATGAATGTCCGATTGGGAAATAAGTAGTTAAACAAATATTAAGTCTTATAGTTTTTGAGCAATCGTCCTTCCAACATCCCACATATATACACACATACACACACACACACATACATCCACACACACACACACACACACACACACACACACACACACACACACATCATCGTAAAAATGTTAAAATCGGATTGTAGGGACCTTAAAACGTACTTATTTATTGAAATCTGGACATGTGATTTTTAGCATGAATCCAATACCTCTCTTAGCGAGAGGTAAAAAATTAAGTTTGTGGTATATCTCAAAAATTTACCTATAAAAAAAATATTTAATATGTCACGGGATAGACAGTAAAAATATCTATCTTTTCTATTTGAAACATTTTTCTCGATTACTGATAGTTTAGAATTAATTTCAAAATTAAAAATATCGGGGAAATTCAGATTTCCACCATTATCTGATAACTTATTAAATCATTAAAGACGGCCCCCACAGGCGCATCACATGTTCCATTCAACTGAAGTCGCATATTTTTTATTTATTAATTTAAATATTGTTTTGCCAATTGACAATAAAAGTGCGATATTTTTGGCAGCTAAGAGTCGGTAAAATGTCATTTTTAGTACCTATTATTACTATTTACATAGCAACCGCTCAACAAACGCATAGCAACAGTTCAACAAACGCTAGCAACATAATTTGATAACGATAACTTTCAAAATGGGTACTAAAAATAATCACTAAATTAATATAAATATTAAAACCGGCAAAATTAATGTGTTCTACACGGCACTAAACACAGATTTATTGCCTCGACAATGAAACGGCAGCCAGCAATTATCTCCGTTATTAAGCGAGATAGCGATTATCTTAAATAAAATAAATATATCATCACGGCATATTACCCATTACTGGGTGTGCCAATCTGCTTTGTACACAGATATCGGTAATGATGAAATATTTGTACCGTGCGGGCGCTTACCAGGCGTCACCTCACGGGCACTCATAGGTGACGTGGAGAATGTACCACAGGGTCAATTTTGTGCCATTAAAATTCGAAGTAATTTTTGGCGTTGGTCGGGATCGAACCCGGGTCCCCAGATTCGCGACTAGACACTCAGGCACACGGCCGAACAAATTTACTATAGGCAATATGGCAATAAGATTATCAATAAGTGTTGTTACTTCCGGTTCCGGAGTATGTGATACCAACTTTGAAATTTCAAATGGAACATACTATATTTTTTGTATATTTTTGAAAAGTACATAAAATTTGCTTTACTATGATAGTAAACAAGTAGAATGTTATATTATTAAAAAGTAAAATGGCGGACGTTTGAAATATGAATACGAATATATTGAATAAAATAAAATCAAGTATGTGAGATTTTATTGTTTTTATCTCCCGCTACCCTTCGTAAGGGAGGTATAGGGATCGTGATAAAAATCGCATGTCGCGATTTTGGTAAATGACCACGTTTTAAGGTCCCTGGAATCCATTTTTAACATTTTCACGATGATGTCTGTGTGTATGTATGTGTGTGTGTGTGTTGTGTGTGGATCCTCTTTACGCGCTAACTCAAATACTATCATTCTAATATGGAAAGAAGCCATTAGATTTTGGTGGTAATCGGATAACCAGAAATTGCAGTTTTCTTGAAGCTCAATATAGTTTTTCTTCAAAATACGTTTAAATGTAATTTTTTCTCAATTTGTTATTATAAAAATTAAAGATTATTCCATTTTCTACAAGATCGCTTTAATACTTTTTCTATATATTTTATGGATAAATTTATAAAGTAATATAAAAATTATATCTCGGAGCTTATCCTTTAAACACATTTCCGGGGTTACATAGTTCAGCTCAAATGTATAACTGACAGATAAATGTCACTGTCAAAAACATCAATCATTTCAAATTAACAATAGTGACGCTTTAAAAGGAAAATTGTAAATAGAACAATAGTTTTATGGAAAGGAACTTAAAATACATCATTTCTAGCATTAGTAAATATGCAGGTATGTATTTAAATAAAGAAACAAATAAATATATTATCAGGGCATATTATCCATTGCTGGGTGTACTAATCTGATTTACACACACATTTCGGTAATGGTGATGACATATTTATATTGTGCAGGCGTTTACCACAAAGGTTATTTTATGCCATTTAAAATTCTAATTATTTGCCGTTGATCGGGATTGAATCGGATTCCCCAGATTCGCGACCAGATATCAGGCACGCGGCAACGAGACCCCATAGGTAAATGGCGGGAGGTATTGTGTTGGTCACATCAGATTGTTTTGTTCATAGATGATGGTATTTTTTGAGATAAATTAATTTATATGACGTAACCTAGGCAACAAATCCAATAAAACAAAATTCCACTCTCTTGACTTATTTTGTAAAATATTTCAAACGTCCGCCATTTTACTTTTTAATAATAAAACGTCCTACTTGTTTACTATCATTGTAAAGTTAATTTTGTGTACTTTTCAAAAATATAAAAAAATATAGTATGTTCCATTTGAAATTTCAAAATTGGTATCACGTACTTCGGAACCGAAATTAATAAAACCCTTTTTGTTACGGCATCTTATTACCCATATTGCCTATAGTAAATTTTCTTATTTGAAGATAATAGCTATCTCGCTTAATAAGGGAGATAATTGCTGGTTCATTCTCACGTGATCCGCCTATATATATGTACATACATTCCTATCATAGTTTCCCTCGTCGCATTGGTTACTATTCCTCTGTCCATTCTTCGTGTATCTTTATATTTTCCAGTTGTGTGCCTTTGTTAGCTTGTGTTTCGTCCAACAAATTCTCTCTGCTGTTGTTTTTTGGTCATAATTATATTTAAAACGTTCCCATAGTGTTTATTTATATAAAATACGCTTCTCTTCGAATTTGTTACTTACATTATCCCTCTTGTGAGTATTTTCGCCCTATTTCTATTCTATTTAGTGAATTTTTCAATATTTTATTCTTTGTCGAACACACGAGGTTATTTGTTTAACTTGTTTGACACGTTTTTAGTTGTTGAATTGCGCCAGTGGCGTGGTAGTTCGTTTTTTTTTATTGTATTCCTTTTTACCTCTCGCTAAGAGAGGTATTGGATTCATGCTAAAAATCGCATATCCAGATTTTATTGAATAAGCACGTTTTAAGGTCCCTACAATCCGATTTTAACATTTTTACGATGATGTCTGTGTGTGTGTGTGTGTGTGTGTGTGTGGATGTGTGTGTGTGGGATGTTGGAAGGACGGTTACTCAAAAACTATAAGACTTAAAATTTGTTTAACAACGTATTTCCCAATCGGACATTCATGGGAAGATCTGAAAAGGTTTTGGTAACAATTGGACAACCGGAAGTAGAAGATTCTTGAAAAAAAATCTTCTAAATATTATTTTTTGAAAATTTTTCGTGGTAATATTAAAGAAAATTAAATTCTCTATCTGATACATTTAAATATTTTATTATATATTCCATAGATTTAGAGATAAAAGAAGTATAATATATAAAATAATCTGTTGTAATTAATTTTACAACCGAAAGGATGCCATGAAAAATAGTTGCAAATTTAAATTATTTGTAACTGACAGATAAATGTCAGTGTCAGAAATAATGAGTAATGAAAGAAAAATGTATTTGGAGAATCCCTTAATTCTTGATCTGTGACTATTATGGAGATAACAAGTCTAGGTTGAAGGACTTAAATTTGTTTCAAACATTATGGGACAATGTACACCAGTACTGTAGACTAGAGTAACTTTGAATTGCGAAAAAGCTATCAAATTCTTCTCAAGTAAGTTGTAAATATTGACAAAATTACACATCGATATAAGAATAATCGGAGTGCAATCTATCCGTCACTTTATTAAAGGGAATTAAGGTTATTTAGATATAACAAGTATGAAAAAATAAAATGTAAAAGAAGATATATAAGAATAGATGCACAATCCAGATATATACATTTTAGACCGCCCAAAATTAATGTTTTTACTAGAAGAATATGAAGAGAAAGTAAACAAAGTTGTTCGAATTGAAAATTGCTGTTACCAGCCTAATATTTATATATGGTAAACTCTACTTTGTAATTTATTGTAACATAATTTATGGTAAATATCTTTATGTTGAGACATGCTATTATTGAATAATAAAGAAGTTTATACGTCATAGATTTATATGAATATATTATTTGTATTTAGAAAAATATTCTTTGCTTTATGCATACAGCCAGGTAAAATATACGGCGAGAGGGTATGTGCTGGCCACATCAGATTTTTTTATTTTGTTGTATTTTTAAGCACCCTCTTCATCTGGCAAAACTTCTGAGTTCTGGAAAAAGTTTTTCTGCCTCGGCGCTCTTTGATACTGACCGTGTTTTGGGGTGGTCGTGTTTTCTGACTAGTGTGTTGGCACGTAGTTGATTGTCAACGTGACTTAGTTTGAAGCGAGTAGAGTACCCGATTGTGGATTTGGAACCAGTATTTGGTTTCGCGATTGTTGCGTATTTGTACGACATCGGGAGTGCCTGAATGACTATCCAGTTCTGTGCAATTTGGTGGGTATCTTCGTGTTGTCACGAGCCTCATTTTGTGACCTGGAAGTCATCTCTATACGGAGGATTTGCGACTCTGCCGCCAACGTCACCATTGTTGTGCACACCTTCTACCTTTGTGCCCAGCGGCTGTCCCATACGCCGTCACCACCGCCCTACTTCATCGCTCACAATTCCCCCGAACACGCCACTTTAGTTATATACATATTGCCATTATCGTTCTTCCTCTTTTGTGGAGTTTAATGTTGTGAGGAAAGAACTTAGAGTTTAGTTGTTGCCTAGGAGAACTGTTGTTAAAGTGTCCTCATTGTAAAATATTTTTTTGGTGCTTCATTGTTGGTGTATTTATTACTATTTTAATGTAATTTGATTTATTGAAAATGCATTTTTGATTATTATTGAGTATTATTGTATTACGTAAATTGAAGCCATCAGCTCATTATTAACTTTATTCTTGCAAACATTATTTTGTGTGAAGTATTTCGATATTATATTTGGTTGCATAGTTGCCAACTGTCGTGACTCTGGCATGTGCGTGCGCTCTAACTGGCGTGTACCTGCGTAATTGATATGCCCGCGCCCGAAACTGGATTATGAGACTCCGAGTACAACAATACCTTGTACTTTTTGCTGCTTTACCATTTTTTTTTCGCATTGTTGTACATTTATACTTACACAAATATTACAGTGCCTTCTGTCTCTTCAAATTTATCATTATTAAATTATGTTTTATTAAACCCTATTTTCGTTTCAGGCAACAGCAGTCACGGTAGGTAACATAAACTTTATATATCGTTCGTACCGACTTTTCGTAATTTTCCGGTCAAAAATTACGCGGCGCCCGTCATCCCTTTTTATAACCATTCCCGTGATTTCAACCTCACCCTTCTTCACTCGTTCACGCAGCGGTTGCACGTCACATAGTGCCTAGATAAACAAATAACTATTTCACTTTAACAGTAGTACAAATAATAAAAATAAATTACCCTAAGAAATAAATAGCTAACATTTGTTAATTTTTAGTTTTAATTCCATGGCTATCGCTATTTTTGGGGTGATTTTCGACGTTTTCATATCTAATTTCTGTCGGTATTGAGCATGTTAAATTAATTTTGCTTATTGATTCGGATTATAAGTAATAGAAAAAATGACCCATATAAAAGTTTTGTTATTTTAAATACAATATTTGATGGCAGATGTAGATATTTTTTATAAAGTCAGTTTTACAAGATACAACTATCAACTTTTATTTTCTAAATAGCAACCCATAATAATTATTATTATACTAAAATATAAACCCCCATTTTTCCTCTTTTGTTTGTTTGCATATTAAAAATATAAGAAAAATCGAGGAAAATAAGATAATTGAAAAATATCAGAAATTATTTTTATTCAAATATTCTAGGTGGCTATGACTAAACAAAAAATATTACAAGGGAAACAACAAAATAAAATAGACATTTAATTGTTACTTGTGTAATTTGAATAAAAATAACTTCTATTTTTAAACTATCTTATTTTCACGATTTTTTCATATTTTTGATATACAAATTTTTACATCGTTGAAAAGAGAAAAAATGGCGGTTTGTATTCTTATATACACACCCCACAACTTGTACATAAGAATACGTTTTTAAATAATGTTAATTTATTGTGACGACTGTAAAAAAATGGTAAAGTACATTGCCGATTTCGAAAGAATCCGCGCTCCTACCTTGCGCGTCAACAACCTCTCAGCCGACAACGTACCTATTTGCATTTGTAACACAAATAGCTATTATAAAAAAAGTTATTAATTCGTAAATTAAAGTTGAAGTACACAAAATTAATATGATAAAACAATGAAAAACTTATCAGTATAAAACAGAATAAACAGACCAATGCACATAATTATGTAAAATAATTCAGAGAAATTTTAATTAATAAAATATATCGCACACATGTTTAATATACATACATTCATATTCTACAAACGATCGATAATATTGTTCAATACCAAATATTGTGAAAAATTAATGAAAGTCTAGGGGTCGCTCTAATAAACTAAAGGTCACGGATTCAAATCACGGTAGCGCATGAATGTTTGTGTTTATATCTCTATTCGTTGCAGTTCTGGAATACTGAATAAATCATTACGGCATTCATTAATTAAAGTAATACTGGTCAGTAGCAATAATGTCCTCCCTAGATAATTATTAAATTTAATTGAAATATGTAATAATTCAGTTTATTAAATTATTAAAAAATCTTTCAGAACTCATATTTCAATAGAATAATACAACCTTTTTAGTTAAATTCTGTTTGTATTTATTTAAATTACAACGTTTCGACAATATAGACTATTGCCTTCTTCAGGTAAAAACATGAACTACAAAACAACAAATACAAATAAATAAATAACAAAACATAGCAACAGGTAACTAGGTGACAATTACAACAAATTTAAAATAGGAAGCCATGCACGACTAAGATCTAGACCGTCATAATGATTGAGATTATTACTCTTCGTTTTGTAAATCTCAATGGCTTCTCTAATTAACCTGTTGTTTAGGTGTGTAGGTCTCGCCAGTATTTTTGTATCTTCAAATTTGATACGGTGGAATTCTTCCAGGGCATGCTCTGCAACTGAAGATTTTTCTGGCTGGTTCAACCTGATCGAACGCTGGTGTTCATTCAATCTTGTAGAAATGGTTCTACCAGTTTGGCCAATGTAAACTTTCCCGCAGACACATGGAATCTGGTAAATCCCTGATGACTGAAGAGGGATGACGTCTTTAACTTGTCTCAACATATGTCGAATTTTAATATATGGAGAAAACGAAATCTTCATGTTCTTCTTACGAAGAATTCTACCAATCTTGTCCGTGACATTTTGGACATAAGGAAGTGAAGCAAACAATACGTCAATTGTCACCTAGTTACCTGTTGCTATGTTTTGTTATTTATTTATTTGTATTTGTTGTTTTGTAGTTCATGTTTTTACCTGAAGAAGGCAATAGTCTATATTGTCGAAACGTTGTAATTTAAATAAATACAAACAGAATTTAACTAAAAAGGTAGTATTATACTATTCAGTTTATTATTTTATTAACACATGTTTTTTAAATTCCTCACTTTTTCCCGTTTCACTGTCAAAATTTGCATTATATAATATGAGTATTTAAAATTGCACGTATCAATAAGGGTAAAGGTTGTCCCACGTATTGCAACCCTTTTCATTAGGTTGGGCTAGAGCAATTAATTCTAACATTGCATTTTCTACTCCCAGCGCACTCTGCTGTTGTAGGAAAGCTTTTGATTCAGTTTATATGCAGCAATTAATTAATAAGGGTAAAGGTTATACCACGTAGTGTAACCCTGTTCATTAGGTTGAGCTAGTGAAATTAATTCTAACACCCCATTTTCTACTGTAACCGCACTCTGCTGTTGTCTTGATGCTTTTACCTCTGTTTATTTGCAGCAATTTATTTAAAATCCCTCGTATCAATAGGGGTAAAGGTTATACCACGTAATGACACCCTTTTCATTACGGTGAGCTAGAGCAATTAATTGTAACACCTTATTTTTTATCTACGCGCACTCTGTTGTTACCTAATAATGATGTTATTGCTTTTAGTTTAGTTTATGGTATAATTTTAATAATTTGAACATGTTTTACAATGAGAAATTAAATAGCAATTAATTTGGCTATAATCATTAACACCGTATGTGCCCCTTTTTTGTCTGAGCCAGCATTTGAACTTTGCCAGCTCAACCATAGATTTTTTAAAATAAAGCAATTAAATAGCTCCAAATTATCATGTATATCTTTTCTTGTTAAACTGTGATAGCTATGCCACCGGAAGAGAGCTCGTATTCTGCAATTATTTTATTACCTACAGTAGTCCTGTCTTTTGTTAAATAAATCTCATGTTTGATTAAGTAAAACATTACAGACAAAACTTTTTGAATAAATTCCCTCTTTGTTTCTTCGTCTATAAAACTTAAGTTAAAAAATCTGTTGTGGCTAGCACAATACCTCTCGCCACTTCCGTTTTTGGTTACATAAGTATAGGGCGCGAGCAGTCATGTGACATTGTTGGCAATGAAAAGCAGATATGAGGACCCGTGTCAGAATGACAATTAGTAATTATGTACATAGACGTCAAATGTAAAAATTTTCCATTAAAAATTTCAAGATTTTCTAAATTCACGTAGTCAATTTGTCACCAGGAGTGTGGAATTTACTTGTCGAGGAAAATAGAATTGGAAAATCACTAAATTTAGAATGAGAAATTATGATACTTGACATATATATACGTAATTACTAGCTATCATTCTGATATGAGCCCCCATATCTGCTTGTCAAGGCCAACAAAATCACATGACTGCTCGCGCCCTATTGTATTTAACATTTCTTGTATACCTACACTCTACACCAAAAATTCTACTTACATATATCTATTCCTTATATTTAGATTGTTTAATTTTAAATTCATTTTATGAAGAAATTTTGTCCTCTTCTAATTTTTCGAAATGTTTCCAATTCATTGTCAGGATTGACAGTATTTTTGAAGGATATATGTAATATACCTATAATTTGAAATATTTAACTATTAATACATTAATAAATAATATAATATAATTTATGTACTTCCCAGAAAAAGTCTTCAGTAATGTCTCCGGATTTCTGACACTGACATTTATCTGTCAGTTACAAACAATTTAAATTTTCAACTATTTTCCATGGCATTCTTTTGGCTGTAAAATTTATTACAACAGATTATTTTATATATTATATATCTTTTATCTCTAAATCTATAGAATATATAATAAAATATTTAAATGTATCAGATAGAGAATTTAATTTTCAAAAAATATTATTTCGAAGGTTTTTTTCAAGAATCTTCTACTTCCGGTTGTCCAATTGTTACCAAATCCTTTTCAGATCTTCCCATGAATGTCGGATTGGGAAATACGTAGTTAAACAAATTTTATCTACGACAGTGCGCTAATACGCAATTGGTACACTAACTTGAATGTCATTATGAGTTTCATAATAGCACTGAGTGTCAGTGTGAATTTCAAAATGGCACTGAGTGTCATTATGAAATATTCATTTTGCAAGACAATAGAAATTCAATCAAAATTTATATTTTTTATTATGAAATATCTTGAAAATAACAAAATTTATTTTTTATACACATTTACAACAAAAAATTTACAATTTGAAACATTAATTCCAGAAGATGCCGAATTTTTTGAGAGAAAATTAATTTCTTGATTAGTAGAACTTGTTGTAGAGCCAATATTTGATATGGTAGTGGCCCCCAAAATATTTGACGCTTCTTTCTTCTTGTTTTCTACAGAACTTTCTATGTATGCATCGGCTACTGTATTTGAACGCCAACCACCATGTCGTTTAACGGTCAATAAATCCGCGCCTGAATCTGCTAGTAACGACGCATACGATCTCCGAAAACAGTGACCGGTGTATTGCTGATGATTTGGAAGACACAATAATAATAATAATAGACTTTATTGAAAAACAGCCAAGGGCGGGGTTCAGCCAAAGGCTGCTTTTCAACCCTACCAAATAAATACATAATAGAAATAAACAATAATGAACGCCGATATGATTATAACTTAAAGACATAATACAAAGAAGAAAAAAGAATTAATGTAGAATAGACAACAAATATTTTAAACCACTAGCAAATCTTCGCAGGTAATATCAAATTATTATTGCACACATAAATCTTCACATTTCCTTAAGTAATATTTAAAAGAATTTCCAGAAAGAGATTTCATACTGTCTGATAAAGTGTTGTATAATGTAGGGGCTAAATAGGAAAATGAGCACTTGAACTTTTGTTTTTTAAATGATAGCACAATATATAAATTCCTAATACGTAGAATATAATTATAAAATTTAGGAACAAGTTTATCGTGCAAATAACGAGAAGTTCTGGTTATTAAAATTTTATGAATTAATGTTAAATACATTTTTCTCGTACGAGATTCAATATTATCCCATTTTGCTAACTTTCTATAGTTTGACCAATAAAGATGCTATAGTACTTGGCATTTTTCCAAATGTATTAACGCCAACCGGCTGTTTAAAACATTTTCCATTCCTGTATGCGACAAAAAATCGACTGTGAGCTGTGTTACTCGGCCGAAGCCCTACATATCTCTATTGAAAAACGAATCTTGCAATATACTTTTATTCAAATTAAATCTTACAAAAATGATTATTTTTATTTATGAACATAAGTGTCAAAACGCAAAATCTTCTCTCTTCTTTCCTCCGCCTACTCAAAAACCAACTGCCACAATTCTCTATTTCCATCTCTTAGCAACCTTCTTGACTCACTTGATATTACACCTGATATTTCATATCAACACTCCTCCTGTATCGATTGTGAAATTTTATCACAATTGATATCCATTATTCTTCCTAATTTTATCATTTTCTTTTGATTTATACTTTTTGTAAATATGTCCGCCAAATTTTCTTCTGTACTAATATATTTCAAACTAATTTTTCTTTTTTCTACGTCTTCTCTAATTTTGTGCAATTTTAAATCTATGTGTTTATTTCTCTCTCGTTCGTAATTTTATTTTCTACCATTTTTATCGTTGCCGTATTGTCGATATTTATCGTCCATATGTCATCCTTATTTGTTTCTCCAATTTCTGTCAATAAATTCTTCAGCCATTGTACTTTTTGTTACATTCATTTAGGGCAATTAATTCGGCTTCAGCAGTGCGTAATGCTACGCATATCTGTTTCCTAGCCATCCATGCTACTGCTCCTCCTTGCATTCTTACTATAAATCCGCTGTATGATTTTCTATCTGTAATATCACTTCCCCAGTCTGAATCGGTATAAATTGATAATCGCCCGTTTTTTACTTCCTTTCTATAAGTCAAGCCGTAGTTCTGTGTACCTTTTAAATATTTTAAAACATGTACAAGTCCAGTCCAGTGTTCTTTTGTTGGATTTGAAGAAAATTGAAAAAGATAAGAAATACCAAATGCAATGTCTGGTCTCGTGTTCGTAGATAAATACAATAAACTTCCCAATAGTTTCTCCTAGTTCTCTTTTATTATTATATTTAAGTCCCCTTCGTATTTCTTATATTTTGTGCCGCTTTCTAATGGTGTTTTAGCTGGTTTACAATCTAACATCTTATATTCTAGTAGTTTCATTATATAATCTTTTTGATTTATTTTAATTTTATCCGTTTCTTGGTTTACATTAATTGATAAAATTTTCTTCGCTTTTCCTAGTTCTTTTACTTTGAATTCTTGTTTTAATTCTTCTTTGAATTCTTCTACCTCTTTTTCTTTTCCATGAATTACCAAATCATCCACATATAATGTAATTATTAATGTTTTTGTTTTATTGAAGTAAACACAAGGATCTGCTTTGCTCCGTATTAAATCTACTTTCCTTCCAGTTAAGAATTCATTTATTCTTTCGTTCCACAGCATTCCTGCTTCATGAAGTCCATAAAGTCCTTTCTTCAGTTTACAAACATGACTTTTGCTTACATTTTCAATGCCGCCTGGAATTTCTAGGTAAATGTCATTTTGAACTTTTGCATTTAAATAAGTTACGTTTACATCCACATGTTCGACTGTCCAATTTTTACTCACGCTGACGGCTAACATTGTTCTCATTGTTCTTCTTGTGACAACCGGTGCAAATACTCGATCATAATCCACATTTTCTTTTTGTGTATTTCCTAATGCTACCAGTCTTGCTTTATATTTTACAACATTTCCTAATTCATCTCGTTTTCGTTTAAATACCCATTTTGTTCGAATAGTTCTAAAGTCCTTTGGTCTTTGTACAATTTCCCAAACATCGTTTTCTTTCATATTGTTTAACTCTTCTTCAATCGCTTCTAACCATTCTTCTTTTTCATGAGATTTCATTACTTGCCTAAATGATTTTGGTTCTGTTTCATATATTTTTTCTCTTTCTAGTTCTGCTATATTTGCTGTGTTTTTATCACATGTTACATAATCTTCTAGTTTCTTGGGTTTTTGCACTTTTCTTCCTGACCTTGTTGTTTCTTTTCTTCGTTTATCATTAATATTATTTTAATTTTTTATTTCGATGATTTCTTCAGTTTCACTTCCATTATCGTCGTATTCATCACAGTTTTTATCTTGTTCTTCGTTTTCTAAACATTTTGTATTTTCGATATCTGTTTTCTGTTCGACTTTTTTATTATTTTCTTCAATTATATCTTCTTTATTATTTTCTATTTCAATTATTTCATATAGATCTTCATCTTCTGTTTCTTCATTTATTTGAATGTTTTTTGTCCATTTTACTCTTGATTTTTCATTTTTCATATCTCTTCTTCTTCGCATGGGCATGTCTTTTTCATTGAATTTTACATCGTGACTTATTGTCATCTTCTTCAATCTTTCATCCCAAATTTTATATGCTTTTGCGTGCTCCGCGTATCCAATAAAAATTCCAGGTTTTCCTGTTGGTTCCCATTTTTGACCTTTTTGTCGTTTTAAATACCAGCATCTACAACCAAATTTCTTCATATATTTTATTGACGGTTTTCTTCCTTCCCATTTTTCGTACGGGGTAATTCCATTATTTGCTTTTGTAGTTCTTCTGTTTATGTGACATGCCGTACTTATAGCTTCTCCCCATAAATCGTCATCGGCTCCTGATTCTTCCATCAAGTATCGTGTGATAGTCATCAGTGTTTGATTAAGTCTTTCCGCTACGCCATTTTGTTGTGGCGAATCTGGAGCTGTTAATTCTCTTTGAATTCCATTTTCTTGAGAAATTTATTAAAGCTTCTATTTATGTATTCCATTATCGCTTCGTAGAATTTTAATCTTTTTACTATGCTTATTTTCTACTTCGGCTTTATATTCTTTGAATATTTCTAAGACATCATATTTATTTCTAATGCAATATATTTTCGTATATCTGCTGTAATCATCGGTAAATGTCAGAACGTATCTGTTTCCTCCTCTTGATACAGGCGATATGGCACCAATCAAAGCTGAATGAATTCGTTCCAGACAACTATTTGCTCTGTTTGCCGTCTTGCTTGAAAATGGATTTGTTCTTACTTTACAAATATTACATATGTCGCAGTCTTCATTTATGTTTTCATCTATCTCGAACAATATTTTTAGTTTTTACTTCCTTGTACGTAAGTAAAGGAAGTATTGTAATCGCGAAAAATTTCGGTTTTCAGATTTTAGCGGAAATATCCATTTTGATCATCCCTGAATCCATTTTGACTAATTTCGTCGTGACGTCTGTACGTACGTACGTACGTACGTATCTCGCATAACTCAAAAACGGTAAGCCGTAGAAAGTTGAAATATTGCATTTAGGACTCCTATAACATCTAGTTGTGCACCTCCCTTTCTGGTTATTACACAATTCCCAGAAGTGGCACTTTACATGAAGCCTATAATAGATTTTAATGAAAAACTGTTTTAAAATATAATCCAAAACTTTTCAAATTTGGTATACAAGACTTTTATGTCAATCGAAATAACATAATATATTTTGGTTAAAATAGGCTAATCGGAAGTGGTACATTACTTGAATAAAATGATTTTATTTTGATTTTAAAAATAAATGCTTCAAATAAAAGTTTTAGAGAATTATTTTCTGCGTCTAGCACAACAAGTATTATTAAATTAGCCCTTTGTATAAGCGAGATATGTGAATTTAAAAATTATATATTTTTTTGTTTTTGTAATAAAGCTTGCTATGGATTAGGACAAAAACATAAAAAAATGTTCATGTCAAATTACGTTAAATACGTGCAATTTTATGATTCGTACAATTATTGTGAAATTAGTCATATTCATTGTTGTAATCAAATATTTCTTTGTTGTAATCAAAACCCTCTTTAAAAAGAACAGGGTTTAGTTGTGCACCTCCCTTTATGGTCGCTATATATCTTACCGTTTTGAAGTTAAAATTAATATTTTGTAATTTAGTTATTAAAAAAAATATGTATTGTTTAATAATCGTACAAGGAAGTCGTGTGGTGTCCACATCAGATTTTTTGTTTTTGTAATAAAGCTTGCTATGGATTAGGACAAAAACATAAAAAAGTTCATTTATCAAATTACGTTAAATACGTGCAATTTTATGATTCATAGAATAACAAATATATTCATATTCATTGTTGTAATCAAATATTTCTTTGTTGTAATCAAAACTCTCTTTAAAAAGAACCGGGTTAGATTAATGTTAATTTAAGAATGATAGTAGTAAATGAATTATTTTTTGCTCTATATTAAAATATTTCTCGGGCTTGGCTTAAGCCTGTCAATATCTTGTAATTTAATTATTAAAAAAATATGTATAGTTTAATAATCGTACAAGGAAGTCATGTGGTGTCCACATCAGATTTTTTCATTTCATTTACATTTGGATGTCCTAATCTTGAATGCCAACCAACTTTGTTCTTTTTGGTTTCCGTACTTAGTGCTCTTTTCTTCTCCTTTTCTCTTACAACATATACATTTTCCTTTTTTACAGCTAAAAGATCCATTTCATTTTTTTCTGTAAATATTTTAGCTATTTCATTATTAAATACAATTCTTTTTCTTTCTTCAGTGAATTTAGCCAATGATAATAAATTATTGTGCAATTGTGGTACATAGAGAACGTTTTTCAATGTCATTTCTTTTCCGCCGCATTCCTTGTTCCAAACTACTTTGATAATTCCTCTTCCTTCACTTTTTAACGGTTCTCCTCCTGCACAAATTACTTCCCCATATTCTTCATTAAATGTATTAAATTTCTTCGAAAACGGTGACATATTATCTGACGCTCCACTGTCCAAAATTCATTTCAGTTCATCTGTTTCATTTTTCTTCATCATTGCCATATTGGTTGTTTCTTTCTTGTTCCATTCCTTTCTCTTCATTACTCCTCCTGTTTCGCTGTCATGTTTTAAACAATTTCTTGCTATATGACCATATTGGTGACATCTGTAACATATTCTATCTTCATTATGTTTTCTATAATTTCTTTCGATCTTCATGGCTGTTTTCATAAGCTCGTTTATGACGCGTTTCACTAAAATTCATTCTCGTGTTTCTATGCTGATGATTTGTTATCACGTAAGCTCTTGTTTCTTCATTACTTTTTTCTCGATCTTCCTTTAATTGTTCTTCATTAACTAACTTCTTATATACGTCTTCAATATTTAAATCTTCATCGTTTAAGTTAACTTGCCGTATTGCACCTTCATAATCATCAGGTAGTCCTATTAGTACCATTGCTAGATTTGTTCAGTTAATTTCTTCGCTGCATTATTCTTCTTCTGAATATATTCTCCCATTTTCTCGCTTCCTTTCTTTTCATTCACATAGCCTTTAAGCATGTAAATAGCTCGAAAACTATCTACTTTTGTGTGCTCGTCTTTTAACTTCTTCCATATCTCTTTTGCCGTTTTACAATCTTCTATCTTCTGTAAATTTTTGTTGTCTACATGTAGTATAATAAGTGCTTTACATATGTCATCTTTTTTTTTATTCTTTTCTTCTGTTGTTGAAAATTTTTCTTCTATTGCTTCTGCCGCATTTTTTAATGTACGTACACTCAGCATTTTAATTGCCCATGTTTTATAATTTTCTTCATTTAATTCTTCTATTTTGTCCTCCATTGTAGTAGTACACATATTCTTTCTCTAAGATTGCACAAACGTCCACATTAAACGACTGGGTCTGGACCCATAACCTATTGAAAAACGAATCTTGCAATATACTTTTATTCAAATTAAATCTTACAAAAATGATTATTTTTATTTATGAACATAAATGTCAAAACGCAAAATCTTCTCTCTTCTTTCTAAAAAACAATCACGCACCTCCGCCTACTCAAAAACCAACTGCTACAATTCTCTATTTCCATCTCTTAGCAACCTTCTTGACTCACTTGATATTACACCTGAAATTTCAATATCAACAATCTCCGAACCATTTCTACCATATTTATGCCTTCAATATTCCCACTTGTAACAAAAAATTGTCTAGATATTTTTATTTTCGTCTTTGGAATTATGATATGAATGCATTGTCCTTCATCTTTTACATTTTGTAAAATTAAATTGGTTAATTTTTCGCGCCTACAGGCACCCGCAAGTCCAATAATTAATGCAACTTTCATCATCAAGTAATTTTTATCATTTTTTTTCCAGCAAAAATTTAGTAATATCATCTTTTCTTAAAAAATTTGATTTTTTTGGCCGAAATCCTTCTGATTGTCTTTTCAGAAATGCAATTAAATGGGTATATTTAGAGATATCTACATTTTTCTTCACTGAAATTACTGAGCGTAACATTGAATAATATACCCAAAGCGACGACGGTTTGCGTTCTTTTGAAAGGTATTCAAAATACACTAAAAGGACCTTTTCATTATAGTAGTTCTTTATTCCTTTACCGTTGCACCATTCCTCCAGTTTTATATAAGCTTGCTCGTAAGCTTCTCTTGATTTTTCAGGAATAAGAGAAGCCACAACATTTTCGGCACCGGCTTCAATGTCCGATGGCACACTATCTGATTCGGAATCACTCATTTTATCTTGGAAACTTAGGTAAAATGTACCCGTATATTAAAGAATTTGACATAACTATAAATTGTTTTTTTTTCTTCAAACAAACAAACGTAGTAACCATAACAATGAATAAAATTAACCGTAGCCTACCTTATTAATTAATTAATTAATTACGTATTAATAACGTAGGCTACGAATGAACATTTTAATGTTTCTCATTATGTCAAAAATTAAATGAAAAATGTATTTTAAGATCAATTTAAACTGTCGTAAATAAAATATTGAAGGATACACGTTTGATATAGCCTAATAATGAAACTTGCGTGATTAAAACACTCGGCTCATCGCCTCGTGATTTAACATCACACGCGTTTCATTATGAACGCTATATCAAATTTGTATCCTTAATATCTATAAAGTCTTATAGTTTTTGAGTAATCGTCTTTCCAACATCCTACATACATACACACACACACACACACACACACACACACACATACATCCACACACACATACACACACACACACACACACACCACACACACACACAGACATCATCGTAAAAATGTTAAAATCGGATTGTAGGGACCTTAAAACGTGCTTATTCAATAAAATCTGGATATGCGATTTTTAGCATGAATGCAATACCTCTCTTAGCGAGAGGTAAAAAGTTCTATATCCACAGTTAACTAGTGTTTTTAAAGTTTTAATTTATAAGGGGTACACTATCTCAAATTTTAAAACAAAGGGGTCCGCGGTTTAGAAAAGGTTAAGAAACACTGCTCTAAAACATTTCATAAGCATACCACGTATTCGTCATATTGATTTTGCAATTATATACTTACAGAATTAATAATTTAAATGCATTTCATTCGTGAATATTAAACATGTATCTTATATATGCATATTGTGCCCTTATCTCCTTTCTGCTACTCTGTCATTATTACATTTGAATATATACTCTTTTTAATTACTTTATCTCCTTAATATTATTTTAATAATTATAGGTTTTTTTTACCTAAAATAATTAGAGAAGCAGGAATTTACGAAAGTATGATTTTACAGCTTACAGTCTTATTTTCGGCAGAGTGTATAATTATTCTCTTAATTATTTCCCTTAACAAAAAAAAATGGCACATGTATCGACGCATGTCCTGAAAAATCATATTACTGGATTCAGAAGCTGCAGTTCGACCAAATATTGTCTAATCCTATCTCTTGTAGTAAGATAGAACTTTACTGACTTTATACGAGGGCCAGGCTTGAATTATTAAGAATTCGAAAATCAGAAGCAAAATTCGTACTTTTAAACACTTACTTATCTCTCTTTTGAATTTTAGTTGTGAAAGTTACGTTGGTTAGAAGAACATCGCTAATCAATTTTTTAAAATAACGTTGCGAGTGATAGAATTAGTGAAAAACATATTAATTCTGTTCTAGTTATTTTCATAAAATTATAACGAATCAATTACTTCTCATATTTTAATACTTTTCAAAAATATATTTAAAAATTAAATATTGGTATTGGTTTATTGCTAAAAATTTCATACCCAGATTTTAGTGAATAACTACGTTTTAAGGTCCCTAGAGTCTGATTTTAACTTTTTTACGATGATGTCTGTGTGTGTGTAGATGTGTGTGTGTGCGTGTATGTGTGGACGTGTTGATGTCGGGAGGACGTTTTCTCAAAAACCGAAAATAGTTTCTTAAAAAAAATATTCTAATATTATTTTTGAAAAATTATGTTATTGCAAATAAAAGAACATTAAATTTTCAATTTAATACATTTTTATTACAGGCGGTGTGTACAAAAGTACTCAGCGCCGACATCGGATAAAAATGAAAGTTTTGGGTCGTTTTGGTAACGTAACAAGGTTATGTTTTATATCTGAATGATTTTGCAATTTCTATTTTATAAAATATTTATAATGAATGCGAATAATAGGACGTCAAATTATCAAATTTTACAAATTTCCTAGAAAATTATATGAGGAATAGATGTTTAAGAAAATAACTTTCAAGTGATATCTTCTAGTAAAATGAAAAATTCATATATGTTTACATATTTTCTTATTGTAAAAGTTACTTATCGTAGGAATAAAATTCAACCAATGGTCATATGTTTACAAGAATGAAGTATACAAAAATGTGTTTTTTGAACAAGATAATACAAGAAGCAGAAAATTGTTTTAAAATTGTATACTTTGCAGTTGTATAAAATAGATATAAATAAATAAACATATCATCAAGGAATATTATCCATTGCTGGGTGTACCAATCTGCATTGTACACAGATATCAGTAATGATGAAATATTTGTACCGTGTGACCGCTTACCAGGAGTCGCCTCACGGGCACTCTGTGTTGGCGTGGAGAGTGCACCACAGGGGTCAATTTAGTATCATTAAAATTCGAAATAATTTTTGGAGTCGGTCGGGATCGAACTCTGTGACATAATTCGTCTATTTTTTATAGATTGTTTACCATAATATGTGATGTTAATGGTCAGAGAGAATGTTGAAATTCTCAGGGTTCGTATTTTTCATGTATTCTCCTTTTCGAGCTTGTGCCACTGATTCTATTTAAAGCCTGGTATATTTTTAATGAAGAATCTTCTTCATTTATTGCGAATATAATAGAAAAATATGTAACATCATCTAAGTTCTCCAACTCTTTAATCGCAATTTCCGTGTGTGGTGCATCTTGGAATATTTAGCTAATATTATAAAATATAACAAAACAAAATATGCTAAAATGGTTTTCAGAAATGACACATATTATGAGAAAAAATATATTTTTCGCTATTAATACCTTCGCTGATATTTTAACTTTTTTGAATTAGTCACATCACATATAGCATTTTAAATAATTTCTTTATTCATTTCAATATACTACTATGTATAATTTTCATAAACAATAGCAAAAACTCTACATAAAGTTGTAAAATGTGTATCACCTTCTCGAAATGTCAAAATTTATTCGGTACCCAAAAGTTACAAAGTAGCCGTTCGAGACACTGACGGTCAAAATGTGCACATCGTTTATATCTTCTATAGATAGAGATAAAATATATAATATATAGGATAATCTGTAGTAATAAATCTCACTCTCCAAACAACTCCAATGAAGCCAATTGTCAAAATCAAATGTTGTCATAATTGATTTATGAATGCAGATTATGGAGTTATGAGCTACAGTTAATACATGTTTAGTACAGTATGGATGTTAATTCGTTTTATACAACTACTACACGTTGAAAAATTAGTTGTTTAAGTTTTAAAACAAAAAATCTGTTGTGGCCATCACAATACCTCTCGCCATATCCATTTTACATTAGTATCGTATTTAACATTTATTGTATTCTTTGTTACTATTTAATTTTTATGTTATAATTTTAAATCATTGTATGATAAAGTTATATATATATATATATATATATATATATATATATATATATATATATATATATATATATATATATACAGTATTGGACAAAATAAATCATACACCTAACATTAATTTCAAATTTCTGTTGTATTTTTTTTTATATTATATGCAAATTTATTAATACATACAAAATTGTAAAGGAATTTTAATGTACTTCAGTTAAATATATAATATAGAATAAAAATATTGTTAAATTATTTTAATATATTATTTCTTCTCCTTAAAAAATAATTTGCCTTGGACAGAATAAATCATATTCTTTATAAAACTATTTATTTAATTATTGTGTTATCATTCATTATTCAGAAATTTATGTTATAATACAACTCTGGAATCTATCTTTTTGGTAATGTGCTCTGGGTAAGTATTAGTCGTTAAAACAAAGTCAGTAAGACAATTTTTCATTGATTTTCGTAACTTGGTCATTCGTGATCGACAGAATGGAGTATCTATAAGAAAAATTGCTGAAAAATATTCCATTTCCATTGGAGTAGTTCAGCATATTTGGAAGAACTTCGAAATTCATGGAATTGTGACGAATTTTTGTGGTAAAGGTCGAAAGCGGGCTACAACTCATTGCAATGATAATAATCGTAAGAATATGGTTAAACAAAATCCAAGTTTATCATCACCAAATATTGTAGAATTTATGGACCTGACTATTGGTAGTTAACAGTGCGTCGTCGACTTCGTTAATCTGGGCTAAAAAAACTGTTTAGCTTCAAAACGTCCCTTCATAAGAAAAAATAAATAAAAAGAAACGACTCGAGTTCGCAAAGAAGTACGCAGCGATGTCCTTAGACTTTTGGAAAACAATAGTATGGTCGGATGAAAGCAAATTTGAATTATTTGGACATAAACGGCGGTGTAGGGTGTGGCGAAAATCGAATGAATCTCTAAAAGAAATCAATATTCAAAATACAGTAAAACACGGCGACGGTAATATAATGGTTTGGGGGTGTTTTTCATGGTCCGGTGTGGATAATTTATTAAGAATTGTAGGCAATATGAAGGCTGAAGATTACATTAATATTTTGTGTAAAAATTTGGAGGAATCTGTTGGGTGTAGAAAATAATTTTATCTTCCAGCAAGACAATGATCCAAAACATACAGCAAAGAAAACTGCTGCCTTTTTCAAGTCGAACCGAAAAAAACTGTTCGAATGGCCACCACAGTAACCGAATCTAAACCCAATTGAAAATATATGGGGTTATTTTGATCAAAATATTAAAAATCAAATGTGACGAACAAAACGTCATACCTTGCAGCACTTCAACAGGCGTGGGAGGAAATGGATCAGCAATATATGAAAAAAATAAGTAGAAAGTATGCCTCGATGACTGGAAGTAGCTATAAGAGCTATAGGTGGCCATACGAAATATTAAGGATTTTTTTAATATATTTTATTTGCATTTCTTTTAAATGTATGATTTATTTTAACCAAGGTAAAATGTATTATTATTGGGAAAATAAAATATAAAAAAAAAAATCAGCAACAATTTTTTCATTTCATACATATATTATAGAAGTATTTTAAAATGACTTTATTTTCCTTATATACCAATGTTTTTTACCTTCCGTCACCTATAGGTAAGGAAGGTATTGTCTTTGGTCAAAAAAATCGGTGGTGAGTTTCCATTGAATAAGCACGTTTTAGGGTCTTTACAATACGATTTTACTATTTTTACGATGATGTCTGTATGTGTGTGTGTGTGTTCGTATGTGCGTGTGTGTGTGTGTGTATGTGTGTGTGTGTGTATGTGACCGTTTTTTCCTGCACGATATCTCCAATACTAGAATTCCAAAAATTACAATTCTTGCGTATTCCTCTTCCTTACAACCATATGCAGACTTGATTAGATTTTGGTTATAATTGGTCAACCGGAAGTACCCTCATTTGAAGATTTTAACAGTTTTTCTTGAAAAACTCAGTTAAATGTTATTATAACTTAAAGAATATATTATTGTCTATACGATTTGATTGCATTTTATATTTCATATTTAACAGATATAGGATTAAAGAATAATAAAGATAAAAAAATTCATATAAATTTCATAATTCAGCCAGCTATGCTAACTTAACCATGGAAACTGCTAATAAATTCAGGTAATTCAAATTGACAGATGTCAGTATCAATAAAATGTAAATCAATGACAGAATAAGGGAAGTAACTCTAGTGTTAGAAGTTTCTGGATATAAGAAAGACGATTACATTGGTTTGAACATGTCATGAGAAGCGATGAATATATTAATAGAAGGTGGAAGAAACATAGGAAGACCAAATATAAGATGAAAAGATTGTATTGCAGAAGACTTGAGAGAAAAGGAACTGAATGAGGAAGACACGCAAACAAAAATGAGTGGAAGAAGAAAATAAAAAATAGCGACCCCCTAACGAATGGGAAAAACTAAAGAAGAAGAAGTAGATGTCAGTGTCAAGTGCAATTTGCATAGTTTGTTTATGAAATAACTTTACTGGAAATATAGCATCTTTTGCAAAAAAATATGTATAGGGCGCGTGCCTTTGGCAAGCAGATATGGGAACCCGTATCAAAATGACAGCAATTAATTATGTCCATAACTGACAAGTGTCATAATTTTTCATTCAAAATTTCATGATTTTCTTATTTCATGTGGTTTGTTTGTTATCAGGAGAATGGAATTCAGTTGCCGAGAAAGGGAATCATAAAATACCAAAAAATTAGAATCTTTTAGAAGAAAATTTATGTATGGAATTTGTACATAATACACAGGATTGACGGAAGGTATTGTGCTGGCCACAACAGATTTTTTCTTCTAAGGTTAAATAGATACAAGGAGAAATTGAAATTAATGCTAGGTGTATGATTTATTTTGTCCAGTACTGTATATATATATATATATATATATATATATATATATATATATATATATATATATATATATATATATATATATATATATATATATATATATATATGGTTTGGATACGATAAATAAATAATACCAATCCCGTCAATGAATTGGAAGAATCTCGAATATTTAGAAGAGTATATGAAAACTTTATCATACAATGAATTAAAATTATAACATAAAAATTAAATAGTAACAAAGAACACAATAAATGTTAAATACGATACTAATGTAACATAAAATGGATAAGGCGATAGGTATTGTGATGGCCACAACAGATTTTTTTTGTTTTAAAACTTAATCAACTAATTTTTCAACGTGTAGTAGTTGTATAAAATGATTTAACATCCATACTGTACCAAATATGTATTAACTGTAGCTCATAACTCCATAATCTGCATTCATAAATCAATTATGACAATATGAGTGCAAATTAGAGTACCGTGTTGTCCGCATGTAGAGAGCTATTGAAACTTTTAAAGGCTCGTTTACGTTCTAGTACCATCCATCAATCACCATCCTGATCTCTCGTTGTTGGTATTTCAAGCAGATTTATCCTGCAAATATCCTGCGATAACTCATTCCTAGCCGGAAATCATCTCACAACCCGTGCTCGAAAATTAGATTACCCAATTGCCAATTTTATTTGACGTAAACGTTTAGGAAACGTGGCAGAAATTGATTTCACGGCTAAGCTTGGTATATAAAATTGTGTACTTTTTATACAAAACTTAGTAATAATAAATCGTATATTACATATCAAGTCGCAAATTGCAATTTTCTTGCGTGAAGCAGATATATTTTATGATAGCCGAATGCGAGGGAAATATGATTGCTAAAGTTTAAGCTATGTTCATTGTTGTAGTAATAAACAAATTCAATATATTTTCCTTAAACCACATTATTGTGCATTTATTTTTTCCCAAAAACTTAAGTAACACATGTTACAGATTGGCCGCAAAATATTACTTTATCACCATATCAAATATATTATTTTATTCAATTTTGACGTTTTAAACTGGGCATTATTAGCTCCATAGCCACAATTATAAGTAACTGTTTATTTGCTAGTGAATTAATTTATTTTTCGTTAGCTCTATATTAATAAGTTAATTAAATGTTAATGTATAGAAAATCATACATTAATGACATCTATTAATGCATGGTTTTTTTAATAAACGATTTTAGAGGTAACCATAGAACCACATACTACTGATGAACAATTGCCAAATTTTGTGTCAAACTCTACTAACCTAAAAAAATTGTCATTTAATTAAATTAAATTTCCAATTCAGTAAGATACGGTCAACTGATAAATATTGGAACTAGCACGCATGTTAACTGGCGATTAATGATCTGAACCATTAATCGTACTCATTAACACACTTGACACTTAAATAGCTATTAAGTCCCTCTCACAGAATATGTCACTCTGCAACAAATACAAATAATGTATTTAAATTAACATCAGGCACAAAAATACTACTTTTACCACAGTCTTTATGAGATAGATCAGCCATTTTCATTATTTTTTACGATGCAAATAAAAGAAAATAAAGCTTGTTTCTAATTTATAAATAAACAACTTGACGTCTATCAACGACAATAATTGTAATGCACAGCCTACTAATTGAAGTTTTTTTATTTTGTAAAAATTAAATATTATTTTTATTATTATTCCATCAAAATTGAATAAAATATTGTATATACCACGTGAGTTACGAGTGTTTTTTTTACTCAAAGAATTTAACCCATTCGCCGTATGGGCTCGTGGCTTAAACTTTATTTTCGTGAATAAACATTATCTTAACTCACTGATATAAATTTTACCTATACCCATATATACATTTTTTATGATTTTATGATATGGACTCCTGTAAGCATGTTCGTTAAATTTTCAAATTCATGTTTCCCTATATCTAATTAAATTAAATATGTTTTTTCTATTTCAGGGTCTTTATAAGTCGTTAAAAAGATCTATAAACGCACTCTTTTCGGCGCTTTTTGTTTCCTAGAGGTGATACGACTGTTTTCGAAACTACCAGATAAGTGACATATAACAATCTCAAATTACTGTCAACCAACAATAATTTTTCATCTGTAAAGTTAGCGGGAAACGCTAGCAACATAACTAATAAAAAGCACCAAGTCAAATTTTTGGCGTCGCATTTTCCTTCCGTCATCTTTAGGTAAGGAAAATATTGTGTTTAGTCAAAAAATTCGATTGAGTTTTTAATGAATAAGCACGTTTTAAGTTCCCAAGGACACAATTTTACCATTTTTACGATGATGTCTGTATGTGTGTGACGATTTTTTCACAGACGATAACTCCAACAATACAATTCTAAAAATTATCATTCTTTCGTATTCCTTTTCTTTACATACATATGAAGAGCTGATTAGATTTTGGTTATAATTGGTCAACCGGAACTACCCTCATTTGAAGATTTTAACAGTTTTTCTTGAAAAAACGCTTTTCAATATCGTTTTTTGACATTTAATGTTATTATAAATATTAAAGAATATTCTATTATCTATAAAAATTTATTACATTTTATACTTCATATTCAGTGAATAAAGAGTTAAAGAAATTAAATATCATAAATCAGCCAGCTAAACCATGAAAACAGCTAGTATATTATGAAAATTTTAATTGACAGATGTCAGTGTCAGTAAAGAGAAAATGAATGTGGCAGAGAGATGAAGATGTTGAGAAGGATGTTGGGGAGACACGGAAAGATAGGATAAGGAATGAGATGTTAAGAGAAATGGCTCGATAGAAGTTTCTAAAAAGATACAGAACAGAAAATTACACTGGTTTAAACCTGTCATAAGGAGAGATGAATAATATATTGGAAGAAGAATGAGCAGATTAGTAGCAGAAGGTAGAAGAAATAGGAGACAAAAGAGAAGATGGAAGAACTGTATTGCGGAAGACTTGAGAGAAAAGGATCTGAATGAGGACGACAAGCAAAACAGAAATTAACGGATGAAGAAAATCAATAATAACAACCCCTAACGAATGGGAAAAACTAAAGAAGAAGATGTCAGTTTCAAGTGCAATTTACTCAGCTTGTTTATAAAATAATTTTATTAGAAACAGAATCTTTTGCAAGAAAATTTGTACATAATGCAAAGAATTGACGGAAGATAATGTGATGGCAACATCAGATTTTTTTAAAAATATAAAGAAAATATAAAATATCCTCAGTAAAAAAAATCTGATGTGGCCAATACATTAGCTTCCGTCAACTCTGTGTATTATGTACAAATTCCATACATAAATTTTCTGTAAAAGATTCTATATTTCCAGTAAAATTATTTCTCAAGTCTTCCACAATACAGTCCTTCCATCTTATCTTTGGTCTTCCTCTGTTTCGTCTACCTTCTATTTCTAAACTATTAATTCTTCCAACATATTCTTTATCTCCCCTCATGACATGTTCAAACCAATGTAATCGTCTCTCTTGTTCTGTCTAGAAACTTCTATCACTCGAGCCTTCTCACATTCTTTCTGTCCTTATCCTATCTTTCCGTATCTTCCCCAACGTCTATCTCAACATTCTCATCTCTGCCCCATTCATTTTCTTTAAATTGCCACTAACATCTGAGGAGTGTCTGTTGTCAATTTTATTAGCAAATTGAAAGCTTGTGAAGGCCATGATAATAGACAAAAATCTAAAAGAATATATCGAAGCGCTGATCTTAATATTAATAAGTTAGTTCTGTCAGTTAGAATTTTCTTAATATAGTAGCTGTTTCTATAGTTATTAGCTGGCTGATTTACAAAATTTAATTTATTTGTAATTCTTTAACTCTAACCATTGAATATGAAATATAAAATGCAATCAAATCGTATAGATAAGAATATTCTTTAATATTTATAATAACATTAAATGACAAAAAATAATATTTAACAGCGTTTTTTCAAGAACAACTGTTAAAATCTTCAAATGCTGGTACTTCCGGTTGACCAATTATAACCAAAATCTAATCACGTCTGCATATGGATGTAAGGAAGAGGAATACGTAAAAATTATAATTTTTGGAATTCTATTATTGGAAATATCGCAGCCGAAATTATAGTCACACACACGCACGCACACACACACACACACGCTTACACACGAACTTTTTGACGAAAGAAATTACCTTCCTTACCTAGAGGTGACGGAAGGTACAAATAATATAAAAACATGTTTCATAAGGCTTGTTATTGCATTCGTTCTTTGTAAAACTTTGACTCGTGTTTTGCAAAAGTATTCACACAATTGAAAAATACAAAGATACAAGAAGAATAGACAGGGTAGAAATTGATAAGACGACGATGGATAGCTTGATTTAGCCTAGAAAGGTATGTACCTATAAAGAACACTAACAATTTGGGGCAAAAACGTTCTGGTGAAAAATGCAACCGTGACAAATTCAATATTAATGCATATAGCTGTTAAATATTGTATGCTGCTGTTACCTGCGCAACTCTGCTTCTAATTTATTCCTTGCAGTTTCCATTCCTATTTATTAAGCTTCTCAGGTATTTGAAGGAATTTACTTGCTGTTTTCTCTCATCATTCAACCATGTCTGTACGGGCCCATCTTTTTTAGCTATCCTCATTAGTATTCATTATTAATACTTATTTTCATTCCAAAGTTATCACGGCTAAATACTCTACACATTTTGGCTGCTGGTACCTTCCCAGCTAAAAACAATCAGCAATAGCATGAGCACCGGCTTTCATAATATCTAACTTTGAGATGTGTGCAATAATGCTGTATTCTGCTTTGCCATACGAAATAAATAAATATTCGTAAATTCCAAATTCTTCACACTTCACCCAAATTTTATTCAACATCCTTTGAAGTTCTTTTCCATTTTCTGCAATAACTGCCTGATCATCAGCATATTTGATACATTTAATTCTCTCATCTCCCACCACAATTATTCCACCAGTACCTTCCAATACTTCCTTCATCAATTTATCTGCATACGCGTTGAAAAGACTTGGTGACATGCTACAACCTTGCTTGACTCCCCTCCCTATTGTTGTTCTTTCTGTCTCCTGTCTTCAATCCTCACTACTACTTTCTAGTATGTGTACAGCTGTTTCAACCTACGTTAGACGAGCGGTCTACACATGTAGACCACACATCTTTAAACAGTAATAATGCAAACACCACATTAATTGAGTAGATGTGGCTTTGAGTAGTTGTTACTTCATCATGCTAAATGCATTTTATAATGGCAGTACTTTGAGTTTTTGCAGTCTAAATAATAGAAGCCTACCATTGTAGACTGCGCGACTAATCGTATTATATTTCATAACTGCACCGATTTTTATTTTATTTTTGTTACTACTAAATTGTTGGAATAAGCGGTTCTTCTTGAACTGAATATTTAGTTATTTTCTTGTTAAAATGTTTTTGATGTTAGTTAGTTTTCGTTTGTAACAGTTGGCAGAACTGTAGTGGAAGTGACTGGCCGCTGGCATGTTGTATGTTTTATACTCTTGCAGAGAAGATTTTGTGTAACAACTGTGATGTATAGTAGTATTTTGTGTGGTTCAGAATACAGTACTTTTTTCTTCATGCACGTATGTTTTATTTAAAATACCGAACCGGGACTCTGCATTAAGACGGGTAGTTTTTTTGGCGTGGGTTCAACATTTATTGGCGACCGTGACAGGACATAGTGTGTGAAATCCATCACAAGTGTTGCGCAGTACAAATAAGGAACATTTCACGGAACGGGTAAATGTGTGTGTCCAGTCGTGTTTTGTTGTTAAGATCCAAACTGTGAGTAAAAACAAATATTTCAATTGCTCTACCGTAACGTAGTTGTGAACAGCGAACATTTTGTACGCATCGTTGCGGAAAGTAGTTTTGAGTACATTGAAAGCGTGACGCTGCGGAACGTGCCGGTCGTGAAGTCAGCGGAAAGCAATTTTGAGTACATTTCGTATTGTTTATTTCCATCTGTTGTGCGTTTGTTTTCCTGATGGCAAAATAGAGAACCTGATGAAATGGCGAGGTGTATACCGCACTGTATTTACGAAAACCGCAAAAAAGTTAGAAAAGCAGATGAGCGAAGAAGAACCCAATCTACAAGATATCGAGGCGCAGTCGATGGTTCTCAAGGACAAAGACAAGGTGTAAAAGGAACAAGACACGAAGATTCAGGATCTATTGCTGAATAGTGACTTTGAAGAAGATGATTTAACGCAAGAACTGAATAACTGTGAGTCCTATAACGTAACATTTCTCAAGTTAATCATTTCTTGTAACATTTTATCGTATAAGAAGCAAGAACCAGTCAGACAGGCTCACAATTTGGCCGAAGATAATAGTCAGCAGAAATATAAGCTTCCGGTAATAAAATTTAAGAAATTTTCGGGTGATATGAAGGAATGGCTAGCGTTCTGGGCACAATTCAAGAAAATAAACCAAGATATGAACCTTGATAAGGAAGACAAGTTTCAATATTTGCTGCAAGCTACTTTCAATGGCTCGAGAGCTCAAGTCTCAAATCACGTTTTGGTCAAGATGACATACTTGTTGAGGTGTATGTGAGGAAGTTGCTTAAAATAGTTTTGAACAACGCTGCATTCGGCAAAACCAAAGTGCCATTGGACAATCTTTATGACAGAATTGAGACAAAATTACGTGCGTTAGACACTCTCGGTGTCACATCGGACGCCGGAGGACATACTGAGAGTGTGGCAAAGATCAAGTGATTTTTGTGCTACGGAGATTAAAACTCGGAAAAATCGTTTAACGGGGTTAATGAATTTCCTGAAGACAGAAGTTCAGAACGAGACACGAATTTCAATGGCGGCTGAAGGTTTTGGATTTAGTTACTCAGATGCGACAAGTACAAACAAAGGTAAAAGAAAAACATTAGTTGCTCCATCCGTTCCGACGGCCATGGGTTTATTAAATAGTGTGATAAAATGCATATTTTGCGACAAAGCACATCGCAGTGAAGAATGCTTTAAAGCGTGAAAATTATCGTTAGAAGAAAAACGCAAAGTAATGATGGAGAAGAAGACATGTTTTCGTTGTTTGAAGACCGGGCATCAACACGAAAATGTCACGAACGAGTTAGCTGTGTCGCGTGTAACGGTCAGCATTATACGTCGTTATGTCCTGACATTCCAGTGAATCAAGTAGAAAACAAAACAGCAACTAAATCCGCCGAAAATCGGAAAAGTGAAACGCAAGACACGATTCTTGCAAATTACACAGACAAGCTGGTGTTTTTACAAACTTTGCAAGTGAAAGTACTTGGTGAGGATTCAAAACGCGAAGTGCGTGCAATAATAGACACTGGATCTCAACGGTCCTACATTTTGAAAGATCTTGCGGAAAAACTTTGCTACCGTGTGAAGAGTACAGAAGAAATTGTTCACGCTTTATTTGGAGGCGTGGCTAGTGAAAAACAACAGCATTCCTGTTACGAAATACGTTTAGCAAACTCAGACGGTAGTTATCGATGCAGATTTGATGTTTTAAGTCAGAGAACAATTTGTTCTAGTTTACCGCATATCACAGAAGGAAAGTGGATGGAAGAATTAAAAGCACGCACCATAGAAATCTCCGACAACACACCCGGGCCAATAGAAGTATTAATTGGTTCTGATATTGCCGGAAAGTTATTTTCCAGGAATAATGTGGTACTAAATTCTGGATTGGTGGCAGTACATACATTCTTGGGCTGAACTGTGATGGAAAAGGTTCCCTGTCACCGTAAAACAAAGCATCACCATGAATGTCACTTCTTTGTTTGGCAAAGACATACCACTGACGGATTTATGGAACCTCGATGTCTTGGGAATAACAGATCCCACTGAGAAGCAGACCAGACAACAGTTGGAAGAGGCGGCACAACATTTTTTAAACACTGTGCCTGTTTCTGACTGGGGTAGATACCAAGTCAATCTACCGTGATCAGAAGAACATCCCGTACTATCCGACAATTTTGAGCTTGCAAGAAAGAGACTGAAACTTACTAAGAAGATGATATCCTCCAAGACTATGAGAAAGTATTCACCGACTGGCAAGAAGAGGGAATAATTGAAGAGATGAACGAGTCCGACGACAACGTTCCGGCTCATTATTTGCCTCATAGAGCAGTGGCGAAGGAAGAATCGACAACCACGAAGATCAGGCCTGTATTTGATGCTTCAGCAAGGGAGAAGAATCAGCCCTCTCTTAATCAGTGTCTTGAGAAGGGACCTAATCACATAGAACCCATACCAAAAATTTTATTGGGTTTCGGATTGGAAAGATTGGTGTGATTTCAGATATTAGGAAGGCTTTTCTACAAATTGAAGTTCACGAAAAAGACAGAGATTTCTTGTTCCTGTGGATGACATCCGACAGTCAATTGAAGATATATCGACATACAAGAGTCGTCTTCGGTGTGTGTAGTAGTCCTTTTCTTCTTGGAGCTACATTAAATCTCCACCTCAAACGTATACAACAATCTTGTGAAGATGGAGAATTACAGTTTTCAACGCAAATTATCCAAAAATTGCAAGACAGTTTCTATGTCGACAACTGCGTCGCTAGTGTCAATGACATTACAGAGTTGAACGAGTTTATACAACAAGCGAGTGAAATGCTGAAGTTGGCCGCGTTCGATTTAAGAGACTGGGCTAGTACGCAGAGCGACTCACAAGATTATTGTCTAGAAACACCAGTTTTGGGATTGATGTGGAATCGAGCAGCAGACACGACGTGTGTACGTCAAGCAAGAAAACTTTCCATGTCTACAGAGAAAATTCCGCAGAGATATATACTGTCAGAGACCCAACAAATCTTAAAATAAAACAATTGTTTTAGTTAATTGTTTATTTCAAGCCATAATCATGGCTCACTATTCTCTTTTCGACTAGGTGTATATAAAAGTGCCCGCCATTTTACTTTTTAATAATGTAACATATGGATTATTTTACATGATTTTAAAACAAATTTGATATACTTTTCAAATTTGTAAAGAAATATAGTATGTTCTATTTGAAATTTCAAAGTTGATATTAATTACTAATAAACCGGAAGTGGTATCATGAATGTACATCCGTCATCAAGTAGCGTACATGTTGCTGTATAAATCATGCTATATGAAAGAAATTAGTAACTTAATAAATAAGCGAGATATTTGCTGGGTCCATTAAAATATAACATCCTGTATATATACGTCAAATGCGGCACATATTCATGTAAATTTCATTTGAGAAATATGTGTACCGCATGTTTGAATAAGTTAAAATAAGCCTAATTTGGCATTAATATTTTTGTTAGAATTTATTATAATTTTTCTTTTTGTACTTTTTTTATTTTATTTTTTCTTTATTAAGTTACAAACTGTCGTTCAGTAGAAACGTCGTGCCTCAGTGGTGTATAAATCGTATGTTTCACTTGTGTTTTATAAGTTTTGTCTAAATTTTGGTGTCTAAAGTATAGTTTATAGTGCATCCATTTAAATTTAAGTATAAATATGCACATATTTGCTCTATTTAATTGAAATTTAAGAGAATATATGGTTTTAAAGTAAGTGCATACCAATATTTTTTTTCTACATCTGTAAGTGCGAAATTATATACAAGCTAAAACTATTAATTACTCCAACATCGGCAGTCAATAACCTACAGTTAACCATATAAATAAGTTACAAATACTCGCAAATCGAAATACGATGGTCAACCATTGTACCAAATGCAAAATCAATGTCAATAACCGAAGTAATCCAGAGCATGTGCGCCCTGTACTACAATCTCTCCGGTTAAAAAAATGTACTAACTTCATCTCCATCTCCGAATATTCTATGGATGTGTACAAAATGTAGATCAGATGCTTCTCCGGTTCAACAATTAACTGGCGGAAATCAACCCACGCTAGCAAATGTAATTCGTGCTATAAATGAATTAAAAACCTCGGTAGAATTTTACTGTATCAAAATCGACGACTTCGAGGTAAAAATCAATATATTTTCTGATAAAGTTAAATTAGTTGATAAATTACAAGCAGAATGTGACCTACTGAAAACAAAAGTAAATTATATGGAGCAACGTTCACGACTAAATATTGAATTCACTGGATACTTAGAAAAACAAAGTGAGAATTTAATTCAAACTGTATGTAATCTTGTAAAGCAATTGACATAAATAATCCGACAAACATTATCGTCACCTCACGAATTAAAAAGGATAATTTCGTCTCTTGTGCTCGTAAAATTAAAAAAATTAAATTCAACACTGATAAATTACACAGAAAATAACAAAATATTGTAAATTATCACATGAGCCCATACAACAAAAATATCTTAAAGCAAGCTACGAATAAAGCTAAAGAGAACAATTATAAATGTACATGGGTAAAATTGGCAAAACACAGAAAATGATATTCATAAAATAAAATATTTTTTCCGATTTAAAAAAAAAATCTGCATATTAAATTAAAATTGGTGAAACTAGACGTAACTTTGTAATTTTTATTATACCGTACTATCATGATGACTAAATATTTATTACCAAAAACCTCCGAAACTTAATATTATTTATAATGAAATCGCGGCTAGTAAATACGACTTAATAATTTAACAGAAACATCGTTAAACAATAGTATTTTGAATTCAGAAATCTGTAACACTAATAAATATTTTGTGTATAGACGGGATAGATGTGATAACACTAAATTACAGGATAGTGGAGTGCTAATTTTAGTGAAACATGATTTAAAATCATTTACACAGTGTTCTTGGTCATCATCAGCGGAAGATATTTGAGTAACTCTTTCACAAATCAACTTTAAAGTGCACATGTTGTGTCTACCTAGCACCACCAACAATCTTTGATGTCTATGAGGAACATCTTAACAAAATATTTGATCTTAGACTAAAAAACCCAAATGACTATTTTTTTATTTATCGGCGACTACAACCTTTCACAATTGGACTGGTCTCCTAATGATAATTTTTATGAAGCAGTTACTTGTAATAGAAACTCAGTTAATTTATAATTTACTAAATCTGTAAAGTAAGTCTATGTGATTCACTCATTTCATCATATCAAAAATAGAATCTCAGCATTCCCCTCTTGTAATATCTTGTGAATTAAATAATTTTAAATTCCTTAAGAACAATAATGTAACAATATATAACTTTAATAAATGCGACTAACAATACTTAATTTCCAAACTCGCTGGAGTTAACTGGAAAAATTAATTTGCTTATAATGATATAAACGAAAATATTAATACCTTTTATTCTATATTAAAAAGCTTGATCACTGAATATGTATCTACTGAACCATTACTTAAGAATAAATACTCAATCTAGTTCTCATTTTCATTACACAAATTAATTAAACAGGAAAACAAATATCACAAGAGGTGGAAGGTGTATGGAAGACAATTAAATTATAATTCCCTCACTTTTGCACGGAATAGAGTAAAACAAAAAGTAAAAGAAGATTTTAGCTCATTTGTAATTAGTACGGAGCTAAATTTGGAAAATTTTATCGGCATAATGATTGCAATGCGCATTCCAGCCAAGAAATTAGCAATTTATTTGCATTGAATCGGTATTTGTAAATAATAATGCATCTACGAATTGCCCTAACATTATAAATAACCACCCAAATGTAGTTAACTTACACGAACTGCATTTAGATCATGTACCAATTTTTTAGTACCTGGATACAGATAAAGGTCCTGGACCCGATCATATTTCAGCCAAATTTATTCGCACATGTGCGTATTATTTAACAGAACCGCTATATATTCTATTCAATCAATCACTTGTTGCCGGAAATTTTCCAGATATATAGAAGACTTCGTACATAACACTATTTCATAAATACAGTGACATAAATGATAAAACTAATTATCGGCCTATATCTATTCTGCCAGCATTCAGTATTTTTTTTTTTTTTGATGCTCTTATAATAAAAGTAATTAAGAATGATCTTTATAATATAATTATTTTGGAACAAAAGGGATTTTGTCCCAGTAAAGCCATTATATATATATATATATATATATATATATATATATATATATATATATATATATATATATATATATATTGTAACGTTTTTATTTATATGGGTGAAGTGTAAAACATAGACAATTATTATTAACTAAAAGAATACGTTTATTAAACGGTAAATAAATATTAGAAATATAATTAAAAGATTATAAAAGTAACTAACACTATGATGAACAAATATTAACACTAATTTAAAGACTAAGATTATTATAAAACAATTAAACACTACGATTATTTATTTAAACAATTAACACTACTCTTTATGTCACTAATTTATGTTTACTTATGTTCACTTGTCGACTGTTCTTTATATCACTAACTATTCACTACACTTATTTATATCAGACTTCTGCACTCGTTGCTTGTATATTACAGAGTGTCTTCGCTGGCTTTCGCGGTGGGTTATATACCTGGCGGAATTATTTCTAGGCTCTTCTGTTCTAGAGGTAAACAACATGAACAATAGATAACCTCACTGCGACCTTATCCTAAAAAGTTCGAACGTGTGACTCTGTGACGCGTAGTAGCGCGGCGGCGGCGGCCGCGGGGGTTACGTTACAATATATATAAAATATATATATTTCATCACGGCATATTACCCATTGCTAGGTGTGCCAATCTGCTTCGTACACAGATATAGGTAATGACGGAATATTTGTACCGTGTGGGCGCTTACCAGGCGTCACCTCACGGGCACTCATTGCTGGCGTGGAGAGTGCGCCACAGGGGTCAATTTTGTGCCATTAAAATGCGATGTAATTTTTGGCGTCGGTCGGGATCGAACCCGGGTCCCCAGATTCGCGACCAGACACTCAGGCACACGGCCACGAGACCCCTATATATATATATATATATATATATATATATATATATATATATATATATATATATATATATATATATATATACGGATTTTAGCAAGGCTTTTGCTTGTGTCCATCACCTTACACTTATTCGCAAACTAGAGTTGCTGGGAATTCATGCATCATTATTGCGCTGGATGCAGTCTTACATAACAAACAGATCTCAATTAGTTAATTGTAATGGATTCAATTTACGATATAGTTATACTGCATCTGGAGTACCCCAAGGGTCGTATTTGCACCCCTACTATTCATTTTGTTTGTATATGACATAACAACTTGTTTCCAAAATTTTAGTTTCCTTCTATACGCCGATGATCTAAAAAAAAATCTGTACTATAAAAAATAGAAATGATAGCATTTTTCTTCAAAATGACTTAAATAATTTACAAAAATATTGCGAATCTAATTACATAACACTAAATGCATCAAAATGTTATGTAATGCATTTTACAAGATACCATGAAACCATGATTTTGATTATTATATTTATATTATTGTATTGGAAAGAATGTTATTAAAGATTTGTGAGTGTATCTTGACCCGAAAATACTTTTTAATGACCACATACTTCTGTTAAGCAAGCATACAGGACACTTGGATTCATATTTCGCAGCTGTAAACATTTTAATAACTCTATTCAACTATTCAACACTTTGGTTCATGCTAAGCTAGAATATGCATCTGTTGTTTGGAATCCTTACTATCAAAAATATGTATATGTTACAGTTAAAGTTTCAACTTAGTCAGTGCATACACTGTCTAGTTGATGTATGCTTCCACTAGCTGTTTTACTGAAAGTATACATTATTTTATATAGTGCATACTTTATCTAGTTAATGTATTCATTGACTAGTTAGTGTATACACCTTCTTTTGTCACTATCTACCTAAATCCGAGTTCTGTGCGTTAGGTATTGTTTCTGTTTGTTTTTTTATAAAATTTATACGCCTAGATTGTTGGGTGGGCATGTTGCGTGGGCAACGCAATAATTTATACTTTCACTAAAACAGCTAGTGGAAGCATACATCAACTAGACAGTGTATGCACTGACTGAAATGTATACTTTAACTGTAACATATATATTACTTATAGAAAGAATTAAAAAAAAAATTGTCACACTTTTAAACTACAAATTTAATTTAGACGACAATAACAACTTACTTTTGTTAAAACATTTTAATATGCACTCGTTGGAAAATAGAAGAATTCAAGCTGACATGATTTTTAATCAATAACAATACACCCTCAATAACTTTTTTATTAAGATTTGCTAAAAGTACGCGATCAACTAATCTTTTTTCATTACAGACAATTAATTCTTACAATTACGAAAATTCGCCAATAAGAATCATGTCAATTTATAATTCAAGGTTTTTGCATAGTTAAATAGTTTACTTATTGCCTATTCATACAAAGAATTATATAATATAACTGGTACACTGTGTAATAAACGTCACAGGGAAGAAAACCAATTAAGGATGAAAATGGAATTATGCTAACCATAACCAAATATCAACAAAAAAGATAACATGAGCACTTTAGCATGGTAGTAGGCAGTGAGCAAAATGCAATATCGCGTGCCGAAGAAAAAAAAGAACCTTCACATGACAATGAAACAAGAATGCTAAGAATAAGCAAAGCGACGCCAACCAAACCGGTAATTAAACAAGCTATCCTAGCACTTAAAGCAAATAAATTAGCAGGACCGGATAACATTCCAGCCGAAATTTTCAAAAAAAGGCGTAAGGCAAGGATGCGTGCTGTCGCCTTTTTACCTTCCGTCACCTTTAGGTAACGAAGGTATTGTCTTTGGTCAAAAAATTCAATGATGAGTTTTTAGTGAATAAGCATGTTTTAGGGTCCCTACAATACGATTTTACCACTTTTACCATGATGTTTGTATGTATGTATGTGTGTGTGTGTGTGTGTGTGTGTGTGTGTGTGTGTGTGTGTGTGTGTGTGTGCGTGTGTGTGTGTGTGTGTGTGTCTGTGTGTGTGTGACAAAAGTTTCGGAACGTATAACTTCAATACCACGATTCCAAAAATTATATTTTTTTCGTATTCCTCAAGTTTACATCCAGAAGAAGAACTGATTAGATTTTGGTTATAATTGGTGAACCAGAAGTAGCCTTGATTTGATTGCATTTTATACTTCATATTCAATAGATATAGAGTTAAAGAATTTTAAAGAAATTAAATTTTATAAATCAGGCAGCTATGCTAAACATGGAAACTACTAATATTTTCATATAATTCAAAGTGACAGATGTCAGTGTAAATAAAAAGTAAACTAATGTGGCAGAAATGAGGATGTTGAAGTGGATGTTGGGGAAGACACGGAAAGATAGGTAAGGAAATAACTCTAGTGTTACACTTTTCTAGAAAGATACAATCAAGATGATTACATTGGTTTGAAAATGTCATGAGGAGAAATGAATAATGTATTGGATGAAGAATGAATAGCTTAGTAATAGAAGGTTGAAGAAACAGAGGAAGACCAAAGATAAGACGGAAGGACTGTATTGCGGAAGATTTGAGAGAAAAGGAAATGGAGAGAACGATACGTAAAACAGAAATGAGTGGAAGAAGAAAATAAAAAATAGCGACCCCTAACGAATGGGGAAAGCTAAAGAAGAAGAAGATGTTAGTGTCAAGTGCAATTTTCATAGTTTGTTTATGAAATAATTTTAGTGTAAATTTAGAATCTTTTGCAAGAAAACTTATGTATGGAATTTATATATAATACAAAGGATTGACGGAAGGTATTGTGCTGGCCACAACAGATTTTTTAAAATATTTTATTATACCAAATAATGCGTAAAGCAACAATTGAAAGACGAGGCATATGGTGGACACCGTTCACCAGACTCGACTATGACAGGGTAACAACATCGCAAAGAGAGCATTGGAATGGAACCCACAAGGATCAAGACGAGTTGGAAGGCCCAGAATGACATTGAAAAGAACCATATACCGGGAACTAGCAGAGAAACAGAAAACATGACAAGAGGCCAAAACAACTGCCCAAACTCAAAACCGAACTAGGTGGAAGAAATTCACTGAAGCTCTATGCTCCTTGGAGAAGTGAAATTGTTATTATATTACTACGAAGAAAAACGTCTCCGTCCACATAGTCAATCGACTGGAAAGAATGGCTCCGCGTTACCTGTCGTTAATTATCAACGAACGCCGACTACGTCTACAATTAGATACTGGTTCGCAGCTAACTCTAATCACGCCGAGTTTATGAAGGAGTCTCGGCAGCCGCACTATGCACAACGGATATTCCACGGGATGTCGATGCCAATAGAGACAACATCCACATGTATGGATGGTTCACTGCAAAAGCCTCTTATCATGAAGAAAGCGGCAATGGACGCTTCTATATCTGCGACAAAATTAATGTTGCCGGGTTGGATTGGTTAGAGTACTTTTTCAATATTTAAAACATTTCTAGATAATGTACTCGTATGCCGCCATATCAAACTGGTACAAAAATGAAGAAAAACAAAATTCTACAAAGAGCTGCAAACCCAGTTCCTTGATGTATTTAGCTCTTCGCTTGGACGTTGCACAAAAGCGAAGGCTTTACTCCAACTTCTTGAAGATGCGCGTCCTATCTTTCGTCCAAAGAGGCCACTGCGTTACGCCTCTTTGGAAATGGTTGAAAAAGAGTTGGATCATCTAGAAACTAAGGGAGTTATAGAGAAGATTACGAGTTCCCGCTGGGCTGCTCTAACTGTCCTCATGGGAAAGAAAAATAGGAAACTTTGTGTTTGCGCCGACTATATCACTGGGTTGAACTCGCAGCTCAAGAATCATAGTTATTCATTACCGACGGCCAGCGATATCTTCACTATACATTCAGTGGAAGTTGTTTCTTTACCACCTTGGATTTGGCAGATGCCTACCTGCAAATCGAGATAGGCGACCTCTCCAAGGAACTCATTTTTATAAACACACACCGTGGATTGTATCGTTACAATCGATTACCTTTTGGAATAAAGACAATCCCCAGAATTTTTCAGCAAATTATGGATCAGATGATTTCTGGATTTCCCGGAGTATGCGCCTATCTTACCGACATCGTTATTATAGGTAAACCACTCGAAAAACCTAACGCACGTTTGCAGGCTTGTTTGCAGCGCATCTCAGATTTTGGTTTTCATCTCAACTTCGAAAAATGCAGCTTCGCACAGAAAAGCATTAAATATCTTGGACACATTATTTAAAAAATAAATATTGCTCCACTACCGCATTTGGATATGCAGACGGAGGACTGAAATGCGATACTCTCTCATCTGGCAGTGAATTTCCAGCAAATTATGCAGCATAAGGGAACAGATGTTGCTATATCACATGCTGTTTGCTGCATTTCTTCCGGTAAATGGCCAATTAAAACAGAAGACCGCCATTTCCGCGTTCAAGATATTTTTATGAATGATGGACTACTACTATTCCAGAATCGAGTTGTCATTCCAAGAACCCTAATATAACCAGTATTAGAACAGTTGCATGAGAGACACCTACGTGTTGTTCGTACCAAACAACTTCCACGTACACTGGTTTACTGGTCAAGAAATGACGAAGATATCAAAAATTATATCGAGTTCTTCTTGTTGTTGTATGGCACAGAAAAATCCAGTTAAAACGAAGTTGTACTCTTGGTCAATGACTACTCGTTGTTTTTAACGAGTGCATATAGCTTATACTGGATCACTAAATGGAAAATTCTACTTCGTACTTGTTGATGGCCATTGAATATGGCCAGAAGTGGTAGAAATACAAAGAATTATTGCAACTGTCACCATTGCCGTGTTGAAAAATATTTTTATTCAGTTTGGAATGCCGGAATTAATTGTATCGGATAATGGGACTCAATTTAGTAGTACCCAGTTCAAGCAGTTTTGCAACCAGAATGGTATTGAACACAAATTTTCACCACCGTACTATTCAAAATTCAAAGGACAAACAGAACGCGTTGTAGATACTTTTAAGAAAAGTTTTTTAAAAATGAGAGAAGAAGGAACTACTACCGAAAATTTGCAGAAGTTTTTACTCCACTACAAAATCACATCGTCGACTACAGTACCTAACAGTTTGTCTCCTGCTGAAGTCTTCTTGGGACATCGTCTACGAGCCTGCTTAGATTTGTTACGACCTCAACCAACGAAGATTAAGTTTCAGATAAAGAAATGGAGATACTATTTAATAAAAGGCACGGAGCCAAAAACAAACACTTCGACGTCGGGGAGCTAATGTTTGCCCATTCTTTTCGTAATTCTGCTAAGCCGCTATCAACACACGCAAGATTGAAGTCCAATTTATAAATCGATGTGTGGCTATGCATCGTCACACCAACCAGTTGATCCCTCGCACGGTTTCGTCACAGTTGAATCCGTCATTAATCTACATTTCATTAATACCTACGATTTGCCTCTATTAAATAAGAATAGTCCACAATGTATCGCGCCGACACAGACTTCAACATCCTCTTCCATTCCGGAAGCGCCGATTATCCCAAGAAGATCTATTAGAATTTCGAAGCCCACTACAAAATTGAATATCGACTTAAACTCCAAAACCTACTAAAATAATTTGATGTGGCCAGCACATTACCTTCTGTCAGTCCTGTGTATTATGTACAAATTCCATAGGGCGCGAGCAGTCACGTGGCTTTGATGACCTTGGCAATCAGATATGGGGTTCCGTAGCAGAATGACAGCTATTAATTATGTCCATAACTGACAAATGTCATAATTTTTCATTCAAAATTTCATTTTTTAAATAAGAAATAGTAGCATAAGAAATAAGAAAATCATGAAATTTTGAATAAAAAATTATGACATTTGTCAGTTATGGACATAATTAATAGCTGTCATTTTGACACGGGCCTCCATATCTGCTTACCAAGGTCAGCAAAGTCACGTGACTGCTCGCACCCATACATAAATTTTGTTGCAAAAGATCTTATATTTCCAGTAAAATTATTTCATAAACAAACTACCTTCGGGTCGCTATTTTTTATTTTCTTCTTCCACTCATTTCTGTTTTGCCTGTCGTCCTCATTCAGTTCCTTTTCTCTCAAGTCTTCCGCAATACAGTCCTTTTATCTTATCTTTGGTCTTCCTTTGTTTTTCCTAGTTTTTACTACTAACCTATTCATTCTTCTTCCAATATATTTTTTATCTCTCCTCATGACATGTTCAAACCAATGTAATCGTCTCTCTAGTATTTATCTCACTGGATCCATTTCCCTTATCTTTTAATTTCTTACCCTACCTTTCCGTGTCTTTCCCAACATCTATCTCAACAACCTCATCTCTGCCACATTCATTTACTTTTCATTGATATTGACATCTGTCAATTTAAATTATCTAAATATATTAGCAGTTTCCATAAGTAGCGTAGCTGGCTGATTTATGATATTTAATATCTTTATAATTCTTTAACTCTATATCTATTGAATATGAAGTATAAAATGCAATCCAATCGTGTAGAGAATAATATATTCTTTAAGTTATAATAACATTAAATGTCAATAAATGATTTTTAACAACTTTTTTCAAGAAAAATTGTTAAAAGTTGCAAATGACGGTACTTCCGGTGGACCAATTATAACCAAAATTTAATCAGTCTGCATATGAATCTAAACTTGACTTCGAAAAAATTATAATTTTTGGAATCGTGGTATTGGTGTTATGCGATCCGAAACGATCGTCACATACTCTTTCTCTCTATCTCTCTCTCTCTCTCCCTCTCTCTCTCTCTCACACACACACACATACACAGACAGACGCACACACACTTACAAACATCATCTTAAAAATAGTAAATTCGTCTGCTATAGTCTGGACGGCGAACAGATTCGGAAGAAACTCCTCCCACTAACGAGCGCTAAATTAAAATGGAACATTGCTATTGGTAACACGTTTTTACACAGCTGCATGAATACGACTACTGAGATCGGTAATAGCGGAATTGGTACTAAGTCCGCCATTACGTTTGGTATTTGCATTCTAACCTATCTCTGTGAAATCTCTGAATTTTGTGAATAAATAGTCTGCCTTCCCATAAGAATAGTATTATATAATTCTTATTAGTTTCAATTTCCTTTTTAATTTGTACATTAACTTACTTCAATTCAAATAAAAACAGAATGGTTTCATATTTCTTAATTCGTAACGTGTAAAGCTGAATTCTGCGTGCACTGTACTGCCCTAGTTAGGCCCTGCCCATTAATTTAATTACCGAATCTGTTCGCCGTCCAGACTATAGTGACCCCAAAACGTGCTTATTTATTAAAAACTTACTATCGAATTTTTTGACCAAAGACAATACCTTCCTTACCTAAAGGTGACGGAAGGTAAAAAAGGAATGTGTTATAGCAGCGATCAAGTTTTTGACGAGATGTATAAAATGGAGTTAGCTACAATAGGTGAATGATTGTTTTGGACATACATATAATGTCAGAATATAATGTCTAATAATAATACATACGTTATCTTTGTCCTGTGTAGTCCCTTGTTTAAGTAATTACCTAGACTTAACTTATCAACCCACATACACAACATGACGTAATAACGATTTCTGGTATAATGTTAGCAAAAGAACACTAACGAAGCACCAAACAATGACACCAAGTTCATTGATTTATTTTGAAAATTGTTTGCTGGCGTAAATATCGACCGTTATATATGCCGTAATAGAGATTCCTCCAATAAATTTTCCCAAAGGCACTAAAGAACACTAATGAGGCATTAAGCAATGACACCAAGTTCATTGATTTATTTTAAAAATTGTTTGCTGGTGTAAACTTGACAAAAAAATATCGACGTAATTTATGATTTATGACGTAATAGTAATTCCTGCAATAAGTTTTGCAAGGGCGCTAAAGAGCACTAACGAAGCACTAACCGATCGTATAGTTCATTTTGTTAGTACCTGAATGAGAGTCATGCTAATCTTCGAATCCAACAAAATGATTTTCTGAATTTGGTGCATATAATATGTTATCTGTAATGGACAATATATTTAAAAGTAAAATAATTACTTTGCGCATTTTTTATCAGATTAATAATATTAAAAAATTCAAATGCTGCAACCAACATCAATCAAATATTTCAATTCTGTAACTAAAAACACAAAATTACAGTTCTGCAGAAGAAGCAAAAAACAAATATACATATCAGTTTAATTTCTTTATTGACAAAAACTACTAATAAAGGCAAAAGTGGATATCCGCCCTTAGTGTTGTCAGGCACAGAATTCACCCACCAAAGACGGGTTGTATCTTTTTATTTCTTAATTAATGGACATAAATTTTTGAACATAACTGATATAAAATTAACACAATATAAAGAATAGGTAAGAGTAGATAATACATTTATTTCAATATTTATTAAATTAAGAAGTAGGTTATTATTATTATTAGTAATATTATTATTAATATTTGTAACTTTATAGAATATTCTGTGTGTTTATATAACTTATGAAAGTAAGAAGTTTGTATGTAATGTATAGGAGTATGCATAAATAAATATAAAGTGTGCAAGAATGGAAAAAGAGATAAAGTCGAGGCAAACGCGACACAAGCTTACTATTTTACGAGAGTCGTTTATTATTCTTGTGCTGTGACTTTTGCAGAATATAAAAGATACAGAATGTCCAGGATAACATGTCAAACATGGAATCTCGAGAACTATAAGAGGTGCGTAGTCGTTTAATATTATTTTCAAAAAGAGAAGCACGGGACCGTAGTTAGTTTTTTCAGGAAACCAGTACTATTTACGCTGTGGTCAAATCTGCGTACCACAGTAACCGCGATCTAAGCGCGGTTTCGTGATAAAGCCTTAAAATTTCTTGTCTGACAATTCACTAGATTCGTAATCGTAGTAAACAACAACAGTTCTTCTGATCTAAAAGATTCTTTTATTATGGAAGCATATTTCATTTTAATTAGGAAAATAAAAAAATTACATTTTTATACTTTTTGCGAATATCTTCCAAGTTTTAAATAATTCTGGATTTTGGTCTGTATGTCTACAGGGCACTTTTTATGTTGCAAAATTGCAACAATATTTGAATGTAACAGGGTAAAAACCAGTGGCCGCTTGTGGGTTGAAGAGTTGGTGGGTCAAATTCGGTAAATATTGATAGTATGTACTTACTGTAGCATACATGATATTATTTCATATCACTGTTGGTAACATTGAGTATCGTAACATTGTACGAGATGAACTTGAATAATAAACGACACAGTTTTGTGAATGTCTTATTGAAATGATTGTTTATTTAAAAACCCGATATATCATGATGCAGTTGAGCGAAGAACGATTATAAATAAAAGAAATAAGTATTTTTGCGTCGCAGTAAAATTACAGGGGTAATTTAACCCAAATGAAGAAAAAGCGCATGGTAATTTGAGGTTTATTTACGAAAGATCTTTACGGGAAGTCGAGTAAAACTAGGAACAATTAATGAAAATGAGTAATTTTATCCCGCCCACGACTCTTGATTTGGGAAATGGAAATATTAGAGAAAACTGTAGCAACTGCAAACAACAAAGAAGATGAAGAAAGGCAAGTAGTTATAACATTAAATATTATTCGACAAAAGGCAAAAGGTGTACACAATACATTTACATACGATAAACAAGATAATGAGAAGAAATTTAAGAAGGTTATAGCAGCATTCTAGGCATGCTGTATATCTAAGAAAAAATTGTTGCATGCAAGATGTATACTGAAAATTAGAACCCAAAAAGTTCTGAGTCTCAGTACATAGAACAAAATAATCAAGTGCAACTATAAGTGAATATACGAAGTGACGAAAGTAGGTATATTCGAATATGCAAAGGTTCGTATATTCGTTACTTATAATAATCGCTGAAATACGTGGTAACTAAGAAAAATCACCCATTCTTATTGGTACTTAATGAATGATATAGTCAGTAATATACCCAATGTATTAATTTAAAATTAACAAGAACGCGACAAAATATTAAATATGGTACTAGACAGAGCTAGACAAATGCATATAATTTTTAACAGGAAAAGTTTCGATATAAAAAATAAGAAATTAAATATTTGTCATATTTTTAAAAATGGTACAATTGAAATTGAACCGGAAAGAATTCAGGCAATTATAGATGCAACTCCTTGTAGGTAAGAGCTCGTGAACAATAGTATATTATGTGGCAAGTGTGTGAAGCTGAAATTTTTACATGAGGGTGGAGATTGCGACACGAGCCAAAGGCGAGTGTTGCAAACCACCCGAATGTAAAATAAGCTTCACACACGTGTTACATACTATACTTTTTCTACGACCTTGCAATAAAATATTTTTTTTTATAAATTAATATATATAAAGATATTCATTGTATGTGTTAAAACAGAATTATTTACTTCACGCACACTATGCGTAAAGTGATTCACGCACAGTGTATATTTACTTCACGCACACTATGCGTGAAGTGACACTTCACGCACAGTGTACAAAAGATCAAGCTTCGCACATAAAAATTGATACGTGAAGTACTCACTTCACGCATGGGAGTAGAAAAAATATTTTTATTATGATATTCCAAGAAATAGGAAAGCATTGGAAATTCTTTTAAGTTTATAAATTATTCGCGTGAATATTCCAAATTTATAAACAATGCAAACAAATGATACAGGTAGTAGTAGTTCATTTGTTATTATGAATTTCTTAGTAAAACAAGTTATGGTTGTTTTAAAGGAAACACCCTGTATATATATATTTATACCACAGAGAAAGTTTCTTGGATTTTCAATAAATTTATTTGACAGACATATTGTGTAAATTATACCTTACACTGACATCTGTCAATTAGTAATATTGAATTATTGAATCTGTTTCTATGGTGACGCAGCAAAGATTGTAAGATTTATGAAAACTAATTTCTTTATAAATCTTTACCTCTGAATACTGATATTAGATTTTAAATTGAATCAAACGTGTAGTGACGAAGTTCTATTTGCAACATAGTACATAAAGAAGGAATTTAAAAGAAGTATTACCTGAGCCAACGGATCTAAAAAGATTCAGAAATTAGTTCCGAGAAGCGAAATACTTTGAAAATAATGATGGGCTGTAATGACTGAGCAAAACCAAATAGAGTATAAAACAATATTAAAATTAAATTAGATTTTTTTGCAATGAGAAATTTATTGTTTTTTATTTACTTTAGAATTGTTATTATTTCTAACTCATAAATTTATTATTTTCATGGTTTAGTAATAAAAATAAATAATAATTTTCTATATCATGTTCAGTTCTTTTTTACCTCTCGCTAAGAGAGGTAATGGATTCATGCTAAAAATCGCATATCCAGATTTTATTGAATAAGCATGTTTTAAGGTCCATACAATCCGATTTTAACATTTTTACGATGATGTCTGTGTGTGTGTGTGTGTGTGTGTGTGTGTGTGTGTGTGGATGTGTGTGTGTGTATGTCTGTCTGTGTGTGTGTGTGTGTGTGTGTGTGTGTGTGTGTGTGTGTGTGTGTGTGTGTGTGTGTGTGTGTGTGTGTGGGATGTTGGAAGGACGGTTACTCAAAAACTATAAGACTTTAAATTTGTTTAACTACGTATTTCCCAATCGGACATTCATGGGAAGATGTGAAAAGGTTTTGGTAACAATTGGACAACCGGATGTAGAAGATTCTCTATCTGATACATTTAAATATTTTATTATATATTCTATAGATTTAGAGATAAAAGAAATATAATATGTAAAATAATCTGTTATAATAAATTTTACAGCCGAAAAAAGGGCCATGGAAAATAGTTGAAAATTTAAATTGTTTGTAACTGACAGATAAATGTCAGTGTCAGAAATCCGGAGACATTACTGAAGACTTTTTCTGGGAAGTACATACATTATATTATTTCTTAAAGTATTAATAGCTAAATATTTAGTATTATAGTTATATTACATATATCCTTCAAAAATACTGTCAATCCTGACAATGAATTGGAAACATTTCGAAAAATTAGAAGAGGACAAAATTTCTTCATAAAATGAATTTAAAATTAAACAATCTAAATATAAGGAATAGATATATGCGTAAGTAGAATTTTTGGTGTAGAGTGTAGGTATACAAGAAATGTTAAATACAATAGGGCGCGAGCAGTCATGTGATTTTGTTGGCCTTGTCAAGCAGATATGGGGGCCCATGTCAGAATGATAGCTAGTAATTATGTATATAGATGTCAAATATCACATTTTCTCATTCTAAATTTAGTGATTTTCCAATTCCATGTGGAGCAGAATTAAATGTTAAATATCTAAGGCATACGACAAGTAAATTTTAAATTCCTGGTGATAAATTAACTACGTAAATTTAGAAAATCTTGAAATTTTTAATGTAAAATTCTGACATTTGACATCTATGTACATAATTACTAATTATCATTCTGAAACGGGCCCACACATCTGCTTGTCAAGCCCAAAAATGTAACATTACTGTTCGCGCACTATACTTATGTAACCAAAAAAAGGAAGTGGCGAGAGGTATTGTGCTGGCCACAACAGATTTTTTAAAATATGCTTGCATAGAACGTTGATCCCATGAAAGATGTAAAAAAATTGAGGTACATAGTTGTAACTGCTCATTTTCTAATATTTTTTCGATAACTAAGCATCTCATTGCAATTTTTCTTCCATATTCTTATAATAGAATTATATCCATTATTAGAGATAAAATATGGTAATTCGCTAACAATTATATGATTAATAACAGCGAGTTAAAAATTTTAAATCAGTTTCTTCGCCATTTTACTCTCTTGCAGTTAACCTTGTTATTCTAGATCCACAAGATACATCAGACGCGCACAATATTCTGCAGAAAATTAGAATAGAAACTGAAAAGGACGAAATTTAAAAAAATATTAAATTATCTCGAAATTTATCTATAATTGGTTGGCCAAATTCAAAAACAAAACTAGATGAAAAGTAATGGAAAAGGATGAACAATAAAACCAATTGATATATTAATTCTATAATACGTCTTAGTAAAATTTAGAAACATTTAATTTTGCAAAATATACTTAAATTCATAAAACAGGAAGATGTAGCATACATGATATTCATAACACGGTTGATAACATTAGGTATCGTAACTTTGTACGAGATGAAGTAGAATAACAGTTTTGTGTATGTCTTACATTATTGAAATGATCTTTTATTTAAAAACTCGATACATCACTTACCACAATATTTACTTGTATAATTGTTCTTTATTCGGAGCAATGTAATTAAAAAATTGTTAAATGTACATATTAATTTGTTAAACGCAACTCGTTAAAGGAATATTTTTCCCGAACAGAAAAAGACCGCCTTATTTTCATAACGACTAAGAATTTTAGAATGTTCGTGTTTGTCGACACCGCAAAGCAAATATAGATTTTCAGTAAGATTTCCATGTGTTTCGGAGCTTACTTATGAAACGCACACGTCACTTGTTTTATGTGGTGTTTGTTTATTTATCAACACAGGCATCAAAACGAATTTATTTAAAATATGTGTGTATGTGTAGGTATAGAGCTTTAGCTTCAATACGAATAAAGCAGCGAAGGTCAAAGTTACTACGCACAAACCTAATAAAAACTTTTAATATACTGTTACAGATTGCTGTTTTAAAAATATAAATCTGATAAATGTTCAGTTAAATAACTTACTTTTTATGCATTTTTTCTACATGCGTTATCTAGAATAACTTTTTTATTGAGATACGACAACACAATACATCAAAAGAATTTATTATGTTTAAATGTCACAGTGCAATACCCAAGTTGCACGCATACTGCAACACTGACAGCTAAATTAATGCTATTTCAAAACAAATGGTTCTAATTTTGCTGTAAATGAAAACAGAATTTAGATTGTACACGTTTTACCTTCCGTCACCTTCAGGCAAGGAAGGTTTTGTCTTTAATCAAAAAAATCGGTGGTGGGTTTTTAATGAACAATCACGTTTTAGGTTCCCTAGAATACGATTTTACTATGACAGATATGTAAAAGAACGTATATGTATAATATTATAGAAAATATAGTTCTCTATCGTTTCGGCCGCGGTAACTCCAAAACTACAATTCCAAAAATTTTTTTTTTATATTTGTCATTCTTAGATCCAAATGAAGACTTGATTAGATTTTGGTTACAATTCATCAATCAGAAGTACCTTAATTTGAAGCTCTTAACAGGATTTCTTAAAAAAACTCAGTTAAATATATTTTTTTGACATTTTATATTAAATATTAAAGAATATTTTATTCTATGCACGATTTAATTGCATTATTTTCTTCATATGCAATGTATTTAGAGAAACAATTTATAATGAATTTATTTTTTATAAATCTTGTAATCTTTTCCGCGTGGCCATGGAAACAGTTTCAATAATTCAATATTACTAATTGACAGTGTCAGTGTCAAGTACAAATTTACATATGTCTGTGAAATAATTTTACTAAAAAAAGAAGAAACTTTCTGCGTGAAATTTATATAAAATACATAGAACACGCTTCGATTTCTATCAGAGAAACTTTTGAAATCCACATTACTCAAATAAAATTTTGTGATATGACTATTGTGGAACGTCATATTTAAAATTGTTTTATGAAATAAATTACAAATATTTTTTTCAACCGTATAAATATGGATTAGAAAACCTAACCGTTACACTGGCGCTTCGATCCGTGTTGCCTCCCATCGATGTTTAATATAAACATCACTAACTTTCCAGGGACGGCAAAAACTACATTAACCGTGGTTTAAACTATAGGATGAAGGAGGGGCTGGGATTTAATGTTGGAGAAAAACTAGTCCTGTTGGACCCAGTAACCCTAGTAAATATTTTATTACTATATTTGTATATATGACAAATCGCTAGATAAATTTCTTTTAAGAACAGGAGAGACATCTATTTCCTGAGTGAAGTATGTGTTTCTTAGTCAAATGATGTTTATTTCTTAAATTTATATAATTATGATATTAATATTTATTTTAAATAAATTTGCTCCAAGCTACAAAATTGTTTTGTTTTTACCTTCCGTCACCTCTACGTAAGGAAGGTATTGTCTTTGGTCAAAAAATTCGGTGGTGAGTTTTCATTGAATAAGTACGTTTTAGGGTCTTTAAAATACGATTTTACTATTTTTACGACAATGTCCGTACGTGTGTGTGTGTGTGTGTGTGTGTGTGTGTGTGTGTGTGTGTGTGTATGTGTGTGTATGTGTGTGTGTGTGTGTTTGTGTGTGTGTGTGTGTGTGTGTGTGTATGTGACCGCGGTTTCGGCCGCGATATCTCCAATACTAGAATTCCAAAAATTAAAATTCATGCGTATTCCTCTACCTTACAACCATATGTATACTTGATTAGATTTTGGTTATATTTGGTCAACCGGAAGTATCCTCTTTTGAAGATTTTAACAGTTTTCTTGAAAAACTCAGTTAAATTTTATTTTAACTTAAAGAATATATTATTCTCTATACGATTTGATTTTATTTTATATTTCATATTCAAAAGATATAGAGTTAAAGAATTATAAAGATAGTAAATTTCATAAATCAGCCAGCTATGCTAACTTAACCATGGAAACTACTAATATATTCAGGTAATTTAAATTGACATATCAGTAGTTAGTACCAATAAAAAGTAAATGAATGAAAGATTAAGGGAAGTAACTCTAGTGTTAGAAGTTTCTAGAAAGATATAAGAGAGAAGGAACTGAATGAGAACGACACGTAAAACAAAACTGAGTGGAAGAAGAAAATAAAAAATAGCAACCCCCTAACGAATGGGAAAAACTAAAGAAGAAGAAGGTAGTGCCATGTGCAATTTGCATAGTTTGTTTATGAAATAATTTTACTGGAAATATAAGATCTTTTGCAACAAAATTTATGTTTGCAAGAGAATTTATGTATAGGGCGCGTGCAGTGACGTGACTTTGCTGACTTTGTCAAGCAGGTATGGGGACTCGTGTCAAAATGACAGCTATTAATTGTGTCTATAACTGACAAATGTCATAATTTTTCTTTCAAAATTTCATGATTTTCTTATTTCATGTGGTTTATTTGTTATCAGGAATGTGGAATTCAGTTGCCGAGAAAAGGAATCATAAAATATCAAAAAATGAAATTTTGAATGAATAATTATGACATTTGTCAGTTATTGACAGTCCGTACCAGAATGACAGCAATAGCTGTCCTATACATAAATTTTCTTGCAAAAGATCCTATATTTCCAGTAAAATTATTTTATAAACAAACTATGAAATATTATTTACACATTTAATGTTATTATAAATATTTATTAAAGAATATTCTATTATCTATACGAATTGATTGCATTTTATATTTCATATTCAATGGATATAGAGTTAAAGAATTATAAAGAAATTAAATTTTATATATCAGCCACCTATGCTATAATCATGGAAACAGCTACTATATTAAGAAAATTCTAACTGAAAAGAAAATGAATGTGGTAGAGATGAGGATGTTGAGATAGATGTTGGGGAAGACACGGAAAGATACGGTAAGGAATGAATGAATAAGGGAAATAACTCGAGTATTAGAATTTTCTAGAGAGATACAAGGGAGACGATTACACTGGTTTGAACATGTCATAAGGAGAGATGTAGAATATATTGAAAGAATGAAAAGCTTAGTAGTAGAAGGTAGAAGAAACAGAAGAAAACCAAAGATAAGATGGAAGGACTGTATTGCGGAACACTTGAGAGAAAAGGACCTGAATGAGGACAACACGCACAACAAATGAGTGGATTAAAAATATAAAAATAGCGACCTCTAACAAATGGGAAAAGCTAAAGAAGAAGGAGATATCAGCGTCAAGTGCCATTTGCATAGTTTGTTTATGAAATAATTTTACTGGATATTTAGATTCTTTTGCAAGAAAATTTATGTATGGAATTTTTACATAATACACAGGATTGACGGAAGGTGTTGTGCTGGCCACATCAGATTTTTTCATATTGACACAGTTGTAATGTGAAAGTATATAAATGTAAGTATTTAAATAAAATTGCAAAAACATATTGTACAATAACTAATAGTCGTATTTTTATATTTAATTTATTTAATATTAATTTCCTCTATTTTATTAAATATATATATTTTTAAATATATAGAATGTAAGTAAATATAAATGTATTATCGAATAATAGTATATTATGTTATTAGGAGTAGAAAGCGGTCTTTTTGCGTTGAACCCAGCTATTGCGGCCGAGGCGTTAGCCAAGGCCAGGTAAGCTGGGTAAAACACAAAAAGGGCGTTCTGCTCCGAATAACATATACTATTTTTTCTTCAAGTGTTTCAAAGAAAACTAGGGATTTTTTTAAATATTTTTCTAGAATTTTTAAATTATAGCGTTTGCAATTTCAGCCTTAGTTGGCTGTGTACACTACAAAACACAAACGATACAACTGTCAAATAACAATTTTTCAATATGGTCTGTGTTGCTGTGACGACTGCTGCCGCCAGCGGTGAACTAAGAAGCTAACATTTTTTTACTAGTACAACAATGTTGTTCATTGTTGTACTAGTAATAAAATGAATATCTTCTATAGTGTGTGTATAGTAGCATAATATGAATATTTTTGTACACTTGAAGAAAAATATTATTTTTCTACTCCTGTAAAAAAATATTCCCATTATTTCAAATATAGAAATATTTCATTGAAGTGAGAATTTAACAATGGATATCACCACCCATCTCTAAATCTTGGCAATTGTACAAATTTTACAATACATCTTCTAGTTCCATTAATAGTAATCAAACGCAATTAATTGTTCTGTTTGATAAATATTGTTCCAATAAATTGTAAATTTGTAAGGTTGTTTTTAAAATATTTATTTAAGTTATTTCCAAATTTGTAGGAGTAGAAACAATACAGTATTACATTCGGGATTATGGTCATTATTCACTCGGATGATTTGCATCACGAGTCTTATCTTCGTGAATAATGACTATCAATCTCTCTTAAAATTATATAATATATTATTATTTGTAATTACGAACGTTTTTAATTTTTTTTTTATAAAAACGCATTTTAATAACCAGTTAATAATATAATAATTTTTATTTATATTAAAATACAAAAAAGTAAACAATAACAATATTATTTATTAAAAATCATTAGTTTTATTCACTTTATACAACTTTTCCTGTTTCCTTAAGGTAAGTACAAATCGACAGAGTTTTTGCAAAATGGGACAAACTGTGACGAAAAATTAATGTCTTAATTACTTTTAAACGACGTTCCGCAATTTTGTTAGATTAACAAAATCACAAAATCTGAGTTCAAAAAATTCTTTGTTTGGTAGCTTCAAAAATTTCCAAAAGGAGTGCCTTATTAACATCACCGTACACATAGCGATGTTTTCCATTGGAAATGGGTAACACGGATACAAGCAACATTCAACAAGTTTTCTTGATATCATGCCCCATGATGAGGGATACATGTTCACAACATCAATATAAACTTGTATCCCGGCTATTGTTGGCCGGTCTGTACTACGCTTGACAGAGCGTAGACGCTAGTCACGTGGTAATACCTCCTATCGCTTCCCCACTATAGAATTTTGTATATAGCTATCTCTCGAATGTTGACCAGACAGCACACTTCCATCCAAATGTATTTATTAGATTTAATTTTTGTTAATAGAAATCATTACTTTTTATAAAATAATATGGATTTTTTATTGAACCACCATTAAATACAATGAAAAATACCTACAAAATAATATTTTAAAATTTATAACCTGAAATACTACGCTTCAATATGTCGCGCAAATAGCTCCCAGTTTAAAATAAAACTGATGAGCCTCTAAGGATGAATGCAAAAATTATGAAATAAATGTAGATTTTTTATACACAAGTTTCTTTAGTAACTATTTTTCATAATTAAATTACAGGTGGTATTCGCAACGGTGTAATTAAAGCTCAATTTTGAATTGAATTTAATTGTGACAACTGTAGAATGTTATTGGATTTTGGAGTTCGACTGAAGATTGTAAAATGGTTGAAAGTTAAATCAATCTTTTTGAGCAGGGCTCCAATCTTCTTCTCTGCAATTTACAATTTCTTTTCTACGGACCTGCGGAAAAATGCAGTGGCTCACAAAATTATTAGTATACCTTGTCCAAAGATATTTCGTTATGGCTTTAACTTACTAAGCCTGTGGTAAACCTCACACAGCAAGAGATTCTACCTGTTGGCGCACAGGGTAGGATTGCAAAATAAATCGTCCTTGACCGGTATTAATACATATTAGGGAAACAAAGATACCTAGTGAGTAGGTATATAAATGAGTTTTCAAAAATTTAAAATCAGTAGTAATACTAACTTTCGTACTGAGAGGTCAACAATTTACGTAATAGTGGCGACCATTTGAAGAAGACAATACTGATATTTTACCAATTGAAAATTGTGATAAAATTAAACGGACGTTTTTGCCGCAAGAAGCGAAAGAAATAGTTTCAAATGTGTATAACTATTTAAAAGAAAAAGATAGTGAAGGTGAAAATTTGGCTCTGATAAAAACATCAGAAATGACGAAAGTGCCGTACAATACTGTTCGTGATATAGTAAGTGGAGTGAGAACTAGAAAGAAAAGGCGTGACGCGGGTAATTCGAGAATAGTGAATTCTTTTCAAGAAGATACAATCCGACGCAAAATATATGCAATGTATGCCGAAAAAATGTTGCCGTCTATTCGCATATTGTATCAGAGACTCAAAGACGATAAATGTGAAATAAATTGTTCTTTGAGTACTCTGCATTCAGTTATCCATAAAATCGGTTTTCGTTTCAAAAAAATTGATAAACGGCAAACAATAATGGAGACTCGAAGAAATACGCGAATGACGCTTCAAGTTCTTAAGAGAAATTAAAAAATATCGTGCTGAAAATCGTCCGATAATATATTTGGACGAAACTTCATTTGACACCCACGACACAGTACCAAAAACTTGGACAGATGATACAAATGATTGTGCAATAGATGTTCCACCAGCACGAGGCAAGAGAATTATAATACTTCATGCCGGGTGTGACCAAGGATGGATAAATGGTGCGCGATTTTTAGCTGGCCATAACGCTAAAAATTTGTGTTTTGATTATCATGACAATATGACAGCTAATATTTTTGAGACGTGGTTTTGTGATAATTTACTGCCGAATTTGCCGAAAAACAGCGTTATTGTTATGGATAATGCCAGTTACCATTCGCGGCAAATCGCGAAAATACCATCTACTTCCATGAAGAAGGTCGAGATTCAGGAATATTTAATTAACAACGATCTATACTTCGAAGAATCATACAATAAAAAACAATTGTTAGAAGTTGTTCAAATTAAACCTCCTGTGAAACAGTATGTGTGTGACAATTTAGCAAAGCAATTTGGACATGATGTACTTCGATTGCCTCCTTATTATTGTATTTTTAATCCAATTGAATTAATTTGGGGGCAATTAAAATGCAATATAAGACGGAAGAATACATCACCGACTGTAAGTGACGATGTTATCGAACTAATAATAAGTGAAATGAACAATATAACACCAGAACTTTGGGCTAACAGTGTGCGTCATGTGATTGATATAGAAAATCAATATATTGATATTAATAATATTACTAAAGACTTTATTATAAATATTCAAGACTCAAGTGACGATAGTGAAATGGATTGTGATAGTGAGAATGATATTGTCGAATAATTACATATGTATACCAGTGTAATATTATGTATTTATTGTTATGTATGGCACTATTGTTTAATTGCATTATTGAATTAAATGACGAATTGTTATACAATGATACTTTTATGTAACTTTTTTTTTCTTCATTATTATTAATAATATTTGTACAAAATTCTCTGTTTAAAAATAAAATTAAATTAGGAAATATTGAATACATACCTGTCCTTGCACCCCTATAAATCAGGCTTAAATCCCTAACAATAGACCCGCTGAGAGGGCCATAACGAAATATCTCTGAACAAGCTATACACTTTACTTTTATTAGTAAAATGTAAAATCGAAAGGGTTTCCAAAAAAGAAATTCATTTAAAAAAATCATCATAGTCTGTTTTCGATATTTCAGAATCAAATGATAATCATCAAATTTAAAAAATGTTGAATTTTACTTTAAGTACAAATTATTTGTTTCTAGCTCGGTATTTAATTTTCTCCAAAGACCTACCATCGAATCGAAATAAATTAAATTTACTATTTTCTGCGAAAATAATTCTATTCCAAAATTCAGGGCTTTGATTAACATATTTTTACTCGAAGTTTAGCTAGATACAAATAATTTATGTGGCACGATAAAATACAACCTTGTAAACATTATTGTTTGGAGCTGTATGTCTGCTGACGGGTTTAGGAATTTATGTTTTATTAATGAAACTATGAATAAATATAATTATTTATCAATTTTAAAAGAATATTTGCAATCTTCTGCGGATAAACTTTGGACTGGGAGAGGATTATATATTCCAGGAAGATAATGATCCCATACAAACAACACTTATTTTTTTAAGGAATGGCTGTTCTAAAACATACCCAAACAATTTAAAAACCTCCCCAGTCTCCTGATTTCAACCCTGTTGAGAATTTATGACCGGGACTAGATAGGCGACCCAGCGAAAAATATTTTTCACTGTTTAGCAACTCCGTACGAATCTGACTGAAGAATGGGCAAAAAATCCACCTTCCATGTCATCTAATTTAATAAATTCAATGCCTAGAAGTCAATGAGTATCCCACTAAATATTAAAATATAATATTATGTGATAAATAATTTTATAAATATAGATGCACGAATAATTTTGTCGCAATTCTTGTATATAATTTATTTGAGCACAATTAGATAAAGTAAATTAAACATTTTTTTTTTTTAATTTGATGACTATCACTTGATTCTGAAATATCGAAATAAGTAAAGTGTACGAATAATTTTGTGAGTCGCTCTGTACATATTTAAAATAAATAAAAACATATATCATCACGGCATATTATATGGCTGTGCCAATCTGCTTATATGCAGATATGGGTAATGACGAAAATATATTCGTACTATGCGGGCGTTTACCAGGTGTTACCTCACAGACACTCATTGCTAGCATGGAAATAGCACCACAGGGGTCACTTTCGTGCCATTTAAAAATTCAAAATAATTATTTGGCATCACTCGGGATCGAAACCGCTTCCACAGATTCGCGACCAGACACTCAATCACGCGACCATGAGACCCCAAAAGATTATCAATTATATGATGATTATTATTTCGTATACCAAAATATTCCAAGAAAACAAAAGAAAGAATGTGGTTTGTTAAGAGTTTTCAGACTAAAAAAATATGTATATTGCATAAGTATAATAAAACAAATTAAAATATTTACATGTAAAAAATATAATCATTTCTCAAGGTTATTTTTACGGGTAAATAAACAAACCTAATTTTGAATTTGGAATAAAAGATTAAACAATAATTTTATGGATTCGGAGGGCAAGACGAAATAATCAAAGGCAATAATGACTAGTTAAATTATATTACAAATGAATAAAGGGAATAAAAAAATAAAATAAAAATATGTACAATGAAAATGCAATGGAAATATTTAAATTGTGAACAACGAAAAGATACGTTACAATTTAGAAAATTAGCTGCAGAGCGGATCAGTTACATGATAAATAATTCTCATTATTAAAAACTTACATAGTTACGACTATTTACACCATATACACTTGGTTTGTTTCTCTCAAGCCAGAAAACAAGTTAAGTACATCTTACTGCTTATAACTTCTAACTATTCGTCAACAACTATCTAACGATGAGTTTCAAATCTTCGTCAACAACTCTCTTCTTGCTTTAGTAATTTCTATAAAAAGGGTAAATATCCCTTGAGAAAAACAAACGTCTTTATCTACACCAAAACGTCGTCAACAATCTATGAATCATGACTACTGAACTTGAAATGCAAATGAATAACAGATAACATCTTCAAATATATTTAATATCGGAAAATGCCGCTTGTTACAGTAAAATTAAACTATATTCCGTTTGTCACACATATATATCACCCTATATGTTGTCATAGTGTTATATTCTACTGTCTCAAAATTTTAAATTATAAGTACATATGTACGTATTTACGAGTAGATATGCATAATTAAAATATTAAAAAAAAAATTACAACAAAATCGAATATCTGTCTCATTACTTATATACCTAATAAGCCCCACATCTAATATTATTGTAGGTACACAAATTTAATAAATCGTTTAAAATTTTAATTAAATTATAATTCTTCGTTGGTAAACCTTCTATTATTAATTCATTTCAACCTATTTTAATTAAATAAATATCATCTATCGTCCCTTAGTTTGAGTTAGTGCGTCAAAATGCGTAATTAATGTACTTTGAACATGATGAACATGACGCACTTCTCAAGCAGTCTGCGCGTTTCCATTTCCCAGATGCGTACAGACTTCGCAGTGAATTGATTGTATAATTCCTGTGAGATCATGGAATATTTAGTGTCCTAGGAGGGCAATTTGATCTTGTTACGATATTCCGATGAGTTAATAATGCATATAGTGGATATCCGGGGCGTAGATGAATGGAGATGAACATCTTGATGATATTGCATAGGAAAACAGTTATAATATTGATTTTCAGATTGTGGAGATAATAATGATAATGTGGTCATTGTACTGAATATAGAAGTGTTTTTAGAGTGTGCTAAAATTTTAAACACGCATTATAGTAAATTTAAATGAGAAGAACATGTTAGGTTATACTATACCTTAGTTTACAAAACATTATTTAGTGATGGTAATTTCGCATATACATAAGTCACAAGCTGCACAATAAATATTCTCTTTGAAATTAAAAGCTATAATGTACTCTCTAATACATATTATTATGCAAGACTTTCTAAATTCTACAAAATATTGATTTTGTATTCAAAATTTCACAAGCACAAATTTATCTCTATCATGTTTTAATTATATTCGAAGATATCTAAGTGCCAAATAATAGTACATTAAAAAACAAGTTTCATTAGGCAATCTGTTAATGTATAAGTTCGTCTTTTACAAAGGACGAGTACGATAACAGGCCTTATGAAACATGTATTTTGTACTATTTTTACCTTCCGTCACCTTAAGGTAGGGAAGGTATTGGTCTTTGGTCAAAAAAATCGATGCCAAGTTTTTAGTGAATAAGCACGTTTTAGGGTCCCTAGAACAAGAATTTACCATTTTTACGATGATGTCTGTATGTGTGTAACGATTTTTTCATAGACGATAACGCCAACAATACAATTCTAAAAAAAATTCTTTCGTATTTCTCTTCCTTACATCCACATTACGACGTAATTAGATTTTGGTTATAATTAGTCAACCGGAATTTCCCTTATTTGAAGATTTTACCTGTTTTTCTTGAATAAACGCTGTTAAATATCATGTTTTGACATTTACAGCGATAATAATAAATAAGGGTTATATTCAGAAAACCTTCTTTTAACACAGATATAGTTTATTACGAGCTTAACATGGAATAAGACTTAACCCTCCATAAACGTCATTTTACCACATGGTTAAGAGATATTCTCGGAATACCTAATCTGGAAATAGGAAATTATTTATTATTACCGCTGTTGTAACCAACCCTAAGACAGGTTATTGTAAACTAATGCAACCACTTTGTAACCCGCCTTAAGGGATGAGTTACCAAATACTCCCAGTAAACATACTCGTATTTTGTTTTCTACAATGTTTCTGGAATGTGAACATTTCGAATGTAAAATGTAATGTTATCTTATATGTCTTCAATTGGTTCCAAATATATATATATATATATATATATATACACTATGTCCCCGGATTGAGTTTACAAGAGGAAAAGTTCTTATTATTGATTTTACGAAAAAATGTCAAGAGAAGAAAATTTTTTGGATGTTTAAAAACGCATGTTTCAGTTATTAAAAATTTTAAATTTACACCATTACGGAACCAGTTCTTAAAAATTTTTGTATAAGCTTCTGTACACCCATACGCGACACAAAAACACCAGGAAACTTTTCATTAAATTTTTGAATTATGTAACGGTAACTTTTGCCCCCCATACCATAACATTGCACTAAAAAGATTTTTTGTTCTAATGTTAACATTTCTTTAACAAACTCTCACTATTTTAAACAATAACTTCTTACTTTATGATAATACGAATTACTTTTGACATTTAATCATTTGTTTCAAAGCCAACTAAAATAAGGTTTGATTGAATGTAATAACTATTATTAGGAGGACAAAACACGAAAAATCGCTATAATAAAAGAACCATGCATTATTTAAAAAATTTAATAACTGAAACATGCGTTTTTAAACATCCAAAAATTCTTCTTCCCTTGGCATTTTTTCGTAAAATCAATAATAAGAATTTTTTTCCTCTTGTAAACTCAATCCGGGGATATACTGTATATGTATTTATTTCGTAAACGGTTACCTACAAATTAACATATTATCAGATTCACAATATACTTCCGTTAAAGTACAACGATATTCACAAACAGACTGTGACGATGTGGATCTGTCACAAGTTTTTAAGGGTTATATAGTTCAAAGCCGTGTAGCACAGCCCTGGTAAATCTGCGGATCGTGAAAACTTTTCTTCTCGGCTTGGAACAAGACACATAATTTGACCGGGAAATAACTAGGGCCGCCAATGCCGTGTTCCATTTGAAACTTTTTTTGCCCTGTTCTTTTATGCAGTTGTTGCTATCAATAAACAAACCTAAGCCGGTTTAATTAACACGGCTGTATAAAAGCAGGGCCCGCGATTGTAGAAAACATAGTTGTTGAATGCGAGTATTCCTTTCAACAATTAAAGAGTCGATTGTGAGTACTCCATCAACACTTGACAGTGAGTAATCCGTCAAAGACGCCGAAACCGACAGTTTCTATTTCTCTGTAAACTCGTACCGTGAGCTCTCCGTTCGAGTTGTTCAGTTGTTTACTAAATTCACCAGTTGCGCGTGTCGTTTTACAGTAACTCGTTGCGAGTTTTACCGACTTGACGTTTCGACGCCGCCGATGTGTAAATCCGGACGTTACAGACGTTACAGACGTCAAAACCACGGTTGTATCCAGAGTGACTGTAAAACGACCCGTTATCCCAAGGCGTCTATTTTATCGTAGATCGACCCAATGCGTTTTTCCGACTCTGCGCCGCGACGCCTCAGTGCGTAAGCCGGAGCACTCAAGGCCCAAAGTCTACGAGTTTTGCATGGGCCGACTTTCTCGTCATACGCCGCGTGTATTTCCACATATTCCAAGAACATTCGGTTACGAGCGTCGCCGTCGCGACGCCCAGCGTTGATCTGCTGATTACAGTAGAAACGCGTACCTACGTCTCTTCCGTTATTACCGACGTTGGCCGTCAAACCAACGCGACATCAGCATCGCGACACCTGGCATCGATCACGCCAGAATCGTCCATACACGTTTCTATATAGATCTTTAAGATCCCCACATCTACCGCTTACCCGATACCATCACCGCCGTCGCGACGCCTAACGTCGTTCACACCGAAACCGTCCGAACATATTTCTATACTTATTTTTGAGGACCCCGCATCTACCGTTCACCCACCGCCGTCGCGACGCCCGGCGTCATTTTTCCGAAAACCCGTAATTCGGCTAATTCGCACACCCAGTCCCCAATTTTACTTATCAACGACCATCATACTATACACTCGTGGCAAAAAAAACGAACACTTAAAAAAAGTTTTTATTGACTTGAAACAAACAAAATATGGTTTTATTTGTTATTTTTTGTAAAATATAAACAATTGATCTGTAAAATAAATAGCAAATACTTTATTTATTACGGAAAGTTACTGAAACAGAAAAATGAAGAAAAGTAGCAAAACTATTTACAGCTAAGGTACGATTTATTTTGAGTAAGTAATAATGTGTATTGCCTCCCCGAACTGTAAAGACTTCTACCACATGGTTTAGTACACTTTTAATACAGTTGATAACTCTTCATGGTAATTAATTTTCCATTGTACAGAAAGAGGAACTGTTAGATAATGAATAGTTTTTGGTACGGAATATCGTTGCTGAACAATTTGTCTTAACGTAATCCAATATTTTTCGCATGAATTCAAGTTAAGGCTACGCTCTCGCCATTGTAATATTCTAATGACTTATATTAAATGCTGCTTTGTTATGTGTGCAAAGTTAGGACGCATTTTAACAACTATTAAGATAAAATTCTCGGGAACAAATGAAGCAAAAAATACTATGGATTCAGCTGTGCATTTTCTAATTTATGGAACTTCCGTCACCTTTATCTTCATCTTCACTACTTTATTGTTTAAAACGATTTTATACTAATTTGACTTCAAAGCAAAGTAGTCATGGGAATTCTGTTTTTGTGAATTAGTTTTTAGATTAACGCAGAAGGGATATCGGCTAAATTTCTTAATGTTGCATTCAATAAATGAAATCTTCATTAAATTCATTATGCGTCGATTTTTATGTTAAAAAGATTATTAATGATCTATAAATTCTCATTTATCATCATAAAATATTAAAAATAATTTCAAAATAATCGTTGTTTTAGCAGGAAAATTGTAGCTGATGGCGCTACAGGTTGTTAAAGGTGCTTCCACACTATGCTGAATGATGCCGATGGACCTGTACTGATTGGCGGATAGATCCGAATCCAACCCGAATCAAATCGGTCCTAATCAAAGAAAGCCGAACCGAAGGGTGTAGTGTGGACGTGCCAACCGGCCTCCTGAGTTGGCATTCTCTGAAAGAGGTATTTCTTTTGGAGATTTTAGACTCAATCATATTCCGTAAAATTTCTAAATCCGAACTTTTGATTTTGAAAAAGTTGCTGAACCCCACGTTGTTCCTGTACTCCAAATTCAACTCAGCTACCTCATCAAGTTCTAAGTCTTATAAATTCGCTGGGACAATACTTCCTTCTACCATTGAGGATACTGGGGCGAAAACAGCGACATTGATTGTCAGGTACTCTAATTATATAATTCCAACAGAAGCTGCTGCAACAGCATCATCGTTATCACTCACTCACTAGGAACGTAGGTACACCCCGGTGGAGAAAATCGCATACACTACCTGATGACCACAGAACTCACAATGCCTTGGTTCAGGACGTCCACACCCACAATATTGAAGCAATGTAGACGTCATGCTGACTCAAAAGTCCAGACCCGCGACCCGAACGTGCCGCCCGACACAGGCCGACAAGCATCTTTCGGCATAGTGTGAACGCACCTTTATCCAGTAGTTTTTATACTCTAAGGCCCAGAACTACAAAAACACGCTCTGTCATTTTAATACATTTAGTTAGCTGTGCCTATAGGCGGTGTGTACAAAAGTAGTCAGCGCCGACAGCGGACAAAAATGACATCTTTGATTCGTTTTGGTAACGGGACAAGGTTATGTTTTATATCAGAATAACTTTACAATTTCTATTTTATAAAATATTTGCAATGAATGCAAATGATAGGACGTCAAATATTATGTGATGCAGTGGGGGATGTAATAATTATTACAAAATTACCAATTGAAGTATCAAATTTTATAAATTTCCTTGAAGATGACCTATATGAAGAATAGATGCTTAAGAAAATCTTTTTTCATCAGATATCCTCTACTAACATGAAAAATTCTTTAGGTTATTATTTTTTCATTGTTAAAGATACTTATCGTATGAATAAAATTCAAACAGTTCTATGAAATAAAAGTATATTTTTGTCGTAATTCGTCTATTTATAATACATTTTGTACCATGTAATGTTAATAGCCAGGTAGAAATTCACAGGGTTCGTATTTTTCATGTGTTTTCGTTTGCCGGTTTGTGCCACTAATTCCATTTAGTACCTGGTATATTTTCAATGAAGAATATTCTTAATTTATTTCGAATATAACATAGAAGTTCAACCGAATGATAAATTCATAACAGTAGTTTTTATTTTATTAAGAAAAAACAATGTCAAAAATTTATTTTATTTCTCGACATACTCCCCTTCTTTCGCGATGCACTTTTGCCATCTTTCCGGTAGCTTCCTGATTCCCTTTTCATAGTAGGTTTTTAGTTGCAGTCACAAATACACAGTTTCAATAACAGCATTGTTGGACTTAAAATTTTTGCTGTATACAGCAAAAAGTTTGGTCCAAACAGATAAAAATTACATGGCGACAAATCTGGAAAATAAGGTGAATATGGTAAAATTTCCCAGTGTTGAAGTAAAGCGGTGCAGACTTGAACTCGACGGGCTTTCTATTCAGGGAACAGTTTTTTGGAAACCCAGCGAGCACTGATTTCGTTGAACTGCAGTTTATTATGGAATATGATGATTACCACACTTCCAACACTTATTGAAAGAGTATCAGCAATAGTTCTTACGGTTATTCATCGATTTTCAAGAATTAAACGGACAGTTCATTCAATATGGGTTTCAATTACAGTGGTGAAGACATGCGGAATGCGTGGACCGTTTGTTACAAATTCTCTATCATGGTTTTTGAAAATTTTGAACCAATCGTAAATTGGCTTAGGCCGAAGGATTGCATTTACAAGCAAAAATCAGTAGGATTCTGGGATAGAAAAGATTTGTTTATGAAAATGCGTCTGTCTTAAAAGGCTCGAATTTTTTGTCTAATTTTCTTTATTGTTTCCTTTTCATTTCTTTTGTATGTAGGTATATTGTTTTTAAGTATAATATAAATAAAAAAATCCATGGTTTTTATTTTGTTTTTCTATTGGGGCGCCAAGATTGAAATCTTGTTATGGCGCCAGAAACTTTTGGGCCGGCCCTACAAGTTCTCCAACTCTTTAATCGCAATTTTCGTATATACTACATCTTGTAATATTTGACTAATTTTATAAAATATGATACTAAATATGATAATATGGTTTACAGAAATCGCACATATTATAAAAGAAAATATATTTTATGCCACAGTATCTTCACTTTTTGAATTAGACACATTACATATAGCATTTTCAATAATTTCTTTATTCATTTCAATATATTATGATGTATGTGTATAATATTCATATACAATGGCAAAAACTCAAAATAAAATTGTATCACGCAAAGATACCAACATAACCATTAGAGACGCTGACGCTCAAAATGTGCACATCGCCTATTTCGCATATTTTTTGTTCAAAATATAAAAATATCCATATTATATTTTTATATTTATTTTCAATTTTTTAATTCAAGTATATGGGTTATAAATCAATTGCTTTTTAAGCTGAAAGCTGACCATTCTCAAATATATTTAATGGATGAGCAACCAATATTTTATTGCAAACATTTCATACTAGGTATGAATATGTAGGTATATGCCTGCGTACATATTTTCATTACGGCCGGTGATATTATTTCACGTGCATATATTACATTACATGTCATGCAATTTGATGTATATCTAAAAATAATTATTACACAATTTGTTTTTAAAAGTTAATTACTTCTTATATATAAAATGAATAATTATAAAATGCTGACGCCTGGAACGCTGAACTAATTCTGCAATTTGTGGCAAAGACAACTAGTACTTAAAAATGGATTTCGTCATGGAATGTAATGAATAGTGTAACAATTTCAAACAAAAGACTGACGAAATGGAACAATCCAATTGCTAATGAAACACAGATTTCAGGTACAAAACCAAAAACAACAGCGTAGAAACTTAAAAGAGCACTGCTTTCAACGTATTCAGGCAACATACGAGTAATTCAAAGAGTGTAATTTGCATATGTTCCGAAAGTGATTTAACCTAATACGAAACTATCTAAAGTTGTTGCACATGCTGTAGCTATTAACGTCACAAATTTGGTACAGGATAAAGTTCTGTATTTACATCCAAATCTAATAAAATTCTTGACATTAACATTTCTACAATATACACATAATATATACGTTTAACATTAACCTACCGAGATAGTGCATCGACAGTGTTGCCGTTTCGTGTACCGAAGGTCTCGGATCTCGGCTAGAGTATAGAATAGATGTTGTTTGCGTCTGTATCTGTATCATTAACAAACCACAAGAAAAAAACGGTTACAATACAAGAAAAACTATGTTATCTCTATCACCGCTTCCAAGCTGGATTAGGCCATCGCGGAAGTGTAGTCAAAATTAAGGTATTTATTTTTCTAGAATCAAATCTACTTAGTGATTATTGCCTAGGAATACATATGATCATTTTTACATTATTAAACATTAGTAATTATTGTTCGCTATAAATGTTGGAAAATAGTTAATCCTATTAAGTACTCATATGCCAATTAAATTTAAACAATAATTATTAGGTTCTGAAAAAATCTCATAGTGCAAAGTTAATTTTGTCAAAGATTTTATATCCCCACAACAATGGTGGCTTGACTGAAAAGGCAAATGGGTGCGCATTAGTGACTGCATATTTTTTGAGTTTTTCTTTTGTAGAAATACGAATATGTGTATCTTATAAAAAAAATTAAATCACGTTAATGATAATTTATTTGTCTCTTACACCCTTCGAAAATGCAATTTTCGCATCACTGTAAGGAAGCGAAAATATATTGCACGGCTAGCCTGGTAAAAACATATAAACGGCTAGCCGCGAAAAAAGTACGTTGATGTTCGCCAGTAGATGGTACTGGCGTCACTGGCACTTCAATTATATGTCCAGGCATTTGTCAAAGCAAAATATTCTTGCTTTATTTATATATATGGTCAGAAAAATGTAACTATAGAAGAGCCCCTCACTAGGGAATATACCACAGACACTGCGAATACATTTATTTCGGAAACGATTTCAGATATCAATTTTTTCCAAACAAGGTATTTCTTTTCCTATTTACCTATACAATTAATAATCTGTATTTTAATATTAACATTTCAAATAATTAAATTTCCATGTAAATTCTTCATTATGTAGGACTGTTCTCAAATAAAGTATTTTTGTTATAATTTATCTTTGTCGTGTAGGATAAAAAATATTGTGTAAACCACGATGGGAAAGTGATTTTCCGGGCTTCAAGAAATAGCCAGCCTCGGCTACGCCTCGCCTGGCAATATTTCCTTTCAACCCGGAAAATATACACTATATATATATATATATATATATATATATATATATATATATATATATATATATATATATATACTATTTTTTCAAGGTTCTGGACCTTATACAAAGAGAGAAATATACATAAATATTCAAATGTAACAATGAACAAACAAAAAAAAGTAGATATACAAACTATGAAAGTAAATAATTACCCATAGCTATCACAAATTATTTTCTATTATTAGTACTCGTAAAGTATTAAAGAATAACAAAAAATCTATGATATGAAAAATTACATAGGTGAATTTTACATTGTTAAATAATATGATATAAAATCTAAATATTAGTTACCTTTTATTACCTCCCGCTACCCTTGGTAAGGGAGGTATAGGGATCGTGCTAAAAATCGCATATCGAGATTTTGGTAAATGACCACGTTTTAAGGTCCCTACAATCCAATTTTAACATTTTCACGATAATGTCTGTGTGTATGTACGTATGTATGTGTGGATCCTGTTTACGCTCTAACTCAAATCCTATCATTCAGAAAGTTTTGAAACCATGTATTTCTACCTTATTCTAATATGGAAATATCTGATTAGATTTTGGTGGCAATCGGATAACCGGAAATGGCAGTTTACTTGAAGCTCAAGATAGTTTTTCTTCAAAAAATACCTTTAAATGTATTTTTCTCAATTTGTTATCATAAAAATTAAATATTATTCCATTTTCTACAAGTTTGCTTTAATACTTTTTCTATATATTGTATGGATAAATTTATAAAGTAATATAAAAATTATATACATAGTTAAATGGCGGGAGGTACTGTGTTGGTCACATCAGATTTTTTTTATCAGTGAACATGGGCGTATGTCATTATAGTTGCATTTAAAATGATTGACAATCACCATCTGTCAATTTCAGAAATTCTTTTTATCGAAAGGGTATTGTCATTTTCATTTAACTGTATAATTTAATGTTTCTTATTATTACATTATTTGTTCTGATTTTCTTATAATGCTATCCATTAAAGCATCCTGTAGTTCCATGATTATCATAGATTTTCCTAATAGATGCTGGACTGGGTCGCATATGAAAAATAGCAGCAAATAAGTTTGAAACTTTGTCTCATATTGGACTTATACCACGTTATGATTTGTACTACTTTTTCTTCAATTAAGTACATCATTTTTAAAAATTACATTTTGATAACTGACAATTCCCTATGTTCAGTTTAAAATAAAAAAACGCGGTAATACATTGCTGTCAATCATTTTAAATGCAACTATGGTAATGACATACGCCCATATGTTCAATGATAAAGAAACTTCCTAGACTTCAGGTTACAAAATAACACAAAACATTACATTTTTTACACAAATTATTTAATAGTATTGCCTGTGGGTTAGAGTTAAATATTTGATGAGACAAGATATTGAAATATGTACACATCTCTGTAAAGTTTGTAGGTTGGGCAATGGAGAAGAAAATGTTTTAAATTTTCTTTAGCATTTAAATTACACGCGAGACATATAGTGTCAGCATCCCAAGTATTTCTAATGTTATTATAGAAGAGTGAAACAAATCTTTTACCAGTTAATCTTAGACATGCAATTATTCGGGTTTTTGTCTAATTATTTTTATCTACTAAATAATTCTCAAAATTAGGATTAGTGTTGATTAATTTGTAATAATTGTTGTAGTTCCCATTTTCTAAGTTAATAAGATCAAGATTAATGAATTTTTTGATAGTGCTATCAACTAAATTTTTCATTATTTTTTTTTGTTAATGGAGCATCATGTTTACGACGTTGGTAGTAATCCAACCTTACCCTGGTTACTTTCGACGTTCGACTTACCGAATTTCGCAGGTGCCTTTTTATGATTACTTGCAAATAAAACTTCTGTTTATTCAACCGACTTAATTTACTTTCTTGACCATACTCCTGGATACGTGGAACTTCAACATATCCACATTCCATAAATCCATTAATTCATATTTACTTAAAAAAAATTCAACTAAGAAAACCATTTAAGCTCAGTGCAACGTTTAGTATTCGTATCTACGAGTAGTTCTTTTAAACTTTTCAGGATAATACAGGGATATGGTGTTATTTTGTATAACCAATTTAGATCTCTATTTAAGATTTTACAAACTGTATATTGGGTGCCTGTTTCCAACCTTGACCTTGCCTTGTAACTTGTAACCGGGTGTAGTTTTAAGACACTTAAGAACAATTTTGATAAATTTTAATTGACATTGTTCGAAGATTTCCCAGTATCTCAACCCCCAAATTTCGGATCCGTTAAGAGCCGTGGCTTTGACTATCGATTGTAAAAGAAGACATTTTTCGTTCCAACTCTGCGATTTTCCTTTATATAATATATTTTTTACTTTAGCAATAGCTACCGTTCCTTTTTTCAGCTGTAGTAGCCTTTTTAAAAATTTCTCCGAAAATGAGAATGTTACAACCAAATAAGAAAACTTTTTGACTACTAAAATTATATTTAAAAGAAAGAGGAATTCCAGGTAAACGCCCCCTGTGAAATAGTAGGATTTAATTTTAAATGAAGTGAAATTGGCGAGCACCAAAAACCACAAAATCATAACGTAATAAGATCACGTCAGTGCGGCATTCAATATTTAATACCTTTTTAGCCATTACTTCTTAAGAAAGTTTCTAAATCATTAATAAATAAAGCGAAAAGTATTGGACTGAGTATTTCGCCCTGTAATACGCTATCTTTGAGATAAATTGGGATATTCGAGGTTTCATACCCTGGACACTTGAAAAATATTGTTTACAGTGGCAAAGGATCTTTTGAAGTCGATAAATTCAGTATAAAGCCATCCTTTATTAAGTCGCAGTTGTAAATAAATGATTAGAGGATACAGTAAAAATATTGTCTGTTGCACTTCTTCACTTCTTAAAATCTGCCTGATTTTCGCAGAATGTCATTGCGTTTTATCCATTTTTCCACCTTTAATTCAAATATTTGTGTAAATATTTTGTTTATATAATAAACTATATAATCTTTTCCTCACTTAATACTTTATTATAAAATGTAAATTTCGACTACTATGTAGTCATCATCATCAGTTACGTACTAATACATGAAATTAGAAATCCAGCATATTGCAGTACTTATGCTAATTTTTTCATTTATATAGCTTCTAGCATGTTTAGTTTTTTCTTATCGTTACATTTTTTCATACATTTAACTTTGTCTAAACTAAAGGTGTTACAATGGTGTTACCTGTGTTATGTGTTAACGCATTTAGTTTCAATGATAGCTATTACAAACAAACCTTTGGCACATCAATGGGTAACTCCTTATCTCCTTTTTTAGTAAATTTGTTTCTAAATAATTTGGAAAACATTCTGAAAAACGAACTACCATCTTTTCCTAAAACTTGGTTTCGCTAGATTGACGATATTTTTGCCATCATATAGATTCTAAATTTGATGTAGATAATTTTCTCTATATACTTAATTCAAAATACCCCACTATTAAATTTAGCAACGAACTAGAAAAAATAATATACCATTTTTAGATTTAAAAATAATACGGGACAATACTCACATAGAATTTGATATACATAGAAAACCAGAAACTATATTCACTTATCATCAAACCCTATCAAATATAAACTAGAAGCTTATCAATCCATGATTCACAGACTTTTAAACATACCACTTAACGAAGAAAGATATAAAACAGAACTAAATCACATCATTCATGTAGATGAAATAAACGGATACAAGAGATTCTTGATTTACAAAATTTTAAATAAATAAAAATTCGCATTAAAAGTTCCACGACACTTAGATCTGAAACCGAACAAAATTATTATAATAAATTACTTTTGACAATAGGCTACAACATAAATTTAGCAACCTTTTCAAAAAATACAACATTAATTTAGCCTATAGCAACAATTTCAAAGTTAAAAACCTACTTAATAATTACATAGATAAATAACAACCGTTATGCCGGCAGTACATTCTCGCCGAGGCAAGGCGAGCGTAGACGAGCACGAGAGTGTACTAGCAGTACTCGGCTCGCCTCGTGGTGTCTCGCCTCGCCTCGTAGTCGCTCGCCTTCGTGTCGGTTTTTCTGGCGCGAGTCAAAGGAACCGAGCGGCGTGCGTAAGAATACACAGTACACTCTCGTTTGTCGTGTTGATCAGCCTATTAGCGTGCAAGCTAAAATAATATTAAGAATTATTTTATTATGCAAAATGGGAGAATGGAGTAATGAATTCGTTTTAAATTTTTTGGAAACTTATCAGAACGAGCATATTTTGTGGGACCCTGTGCATATATTTCATAAAGATAAAAAAATATTAATGATGCATGGATTCGTTTAAGTGAACTTCTAATATATATTAACATAATTATGCAATTGCACAATAAGCTGCAACAGCAGCAACTCAACCTCAACGTCGTTCATGACGGTTAATATTGATTATTGCGCATGCGTATTGTGTAATCCGAGACGAGGCAAATCGAGAGTGTACTGCACTCCACTCGTGCTTCCTCGCCATAACAAAAGTCTCGCCGAGACATTCGGCGAGCGGCCTCGGCGAGAGTGTACTGCCAGCATTAGAATCTGCAGGAATCTATTCTGTTACATGTAACAATTTCGATAAAAGCTACATCGGACAAACAAAAGTAAAAATAGCATTGCACAAACGTAACACAGGTCACACCTTTAGTTTAGACAAAGTTAAATGTATCGAAAAAATGTAATGATAAGAAAAAACTAAATGTGCTAAAAACTATCCAAATGAAAAAATCTCAAATTCTCGCTTAAATACCGATTTATCCGCTTTAGATATTTTGTTAAAATTTTACTTAAATTTTGTTAGTACTTTAAAAGTCTGTAAAATTAAAAAAAACCTAACGGTACCTTTGCTCTTCGAAGGCATATTCCTACAGTATGTTCAAATAAAAACCTAATTCAAAGTAGACAATGAACAGAGGAACGTATGTCTGATTCCACGTCAAGTGGTCAAAATTGATTATGAAATGTAATTTTCCTGAAATATATTGTAACAGTCAGCAAAAGAATATTGCCATTCGCTTTTCTAATTTATTTCCATTACTAAAATAAAATTCAGGAAGAAAAGCTTTGATTTCTTTAAATAAAATTTTTGACAAAATCTCGTGTTAAATTGACGTTTAATTAAATACTTTCATAGCCTACTCCGAGTTAGGTTTTTTTTAACACGCTGTACCTACCAGCATTAGCATGAGTACTGCTATATAAGCTGGATTTTTAATTTAATGTGTTAGTACATAACAGATGATGACTACATACTAGTCGAAATGTACATTTTACAATAAAGTATTAAGCGAAGGATTTTTTTTACCTTTTACAGGTTATTATCTTACATAGTTCTTCACGAAACTCAACCCGTTTCATTCGCTTAGGTATATTAAACAGGCTTTATAGATTACAGAACCATTTACACTTGTATAGAATGAAATAGAATAGCACAGAATAGAGTATCAAATTTTATATCTTATTCTATTCCATTCCTGTTCCTATTCCATTTGGATTATCCCGATGCTATTTTTGTGATTTCGGTGTAAGTTTTTGTAGTAAGTTCGTAAATAAGGATACACTCATGTGGGTCTACTTAAAAAAACTGATCGCTATCCGTACTGTAACGTTCATTTTTACCTTCTGTCACCTTTAGGTAAGGAAGGTATTGTCTTTGGTCAAAAAATTCAATTATGAGTTTTTAGTGAATAAGTACGTTTTAGGGTCCCTACAATTCGATTTTACCATTTTTACGATGATGTCTGTATGTATGTATGTATGTATGTATGTGTGTGTGTGTGTGTGTGTGTGTGTCTGTGTGTGTGTGTGACAAAAGTTTCGGATCGCATAACTTCAATACCACGATATTCCAAAGGTATAATTTTTTCACATTTCTCAAGTTTACATCCAGACGAACAAGTGATTAGATTTTGGTTATAAATGGTCAACCGGACGTACCCTTATTTGAATATTTTAACAGTTTTTCTTGAAAAAACGCAGTTAAATATCATATATTGACATTTAATATTATAACTTGAAGAATATATTATTCTTTATACGATTTGATCGCATTTTATACTTCATATTCAGTAGGTATAGAGTTAAAGAATTATAAAGATATTGGCCGTCAAATAGCCAGATATGCTAACCATGGAAACTGCTTATATATTCAGATAATACAAATTGACAGATGTCAGTATCAATAAGTGCATTCAATGAAGTAAGCAGTTCAAGCAAATTCTAGGTAAGCAAACGAGACTTGTTGCTTAGTACACTGAAAAATTTGCTAGTTATATGACGAACTGATATTCACAAATGTCATCAAGAAAGTTATACAGTTGTCAAATATAACAACTGTATCTCTCATATCCCTTTTATTGGTCTGGAAAGTTATACAAAATGAATTTATAGGTAGGTACAGTTATTTTCAGATAGTGGAATTAATTTTGAACATTTTTTTAGGCCTAAGAAAATATTTCAAATTTAACAATGTTATGAATCTTCATCACAAAACTGTGAAAGCCTTTTTGACATGTAATTGATATAAACATGTTGAATATGGACTTTTTCTTTAGCTTTTCGTCACTAAAAGAAGCAATCCTTGAATATTGTTTCAGTTGTTACTTTTTACTTTTTGATTGATTGATAGATTGTTTGAGATGTCAGTTTGCATATTTTTCATTTTATGTATTTTGTAAAATAAAAGATTATTTTGCGTAGTACAATTTCTTCAGTAGAATATTTGACTTCCACAGAAAAATTCAACAGGTTATGGGTCCAGAACGATTCTATTGAGAAATTAGTTTTATTTGGTGACTCATATTGGCTGTTCTTATTCATTATGGAATCTAAATGGAACATTAAACCATTAGAAGGGAAGAAGAACTGGGCTACATGGAAATTTAGAATAACTATACTGCTAAGAATGCACGAAGGCGCCCTTGAAGTTGTTGAAAAGAAACTTGTCAGGCCAATGAAGCCAGAGCAAGGAGCGACTGCGAAAGCATTAGAAGAGTATGACACCAAATTATTAGCATTTTCCAAGGGAGAGAATAATGCTATGATGATATTAACCAACAGTATGACAGAAGAGATTTTACGTCAAGTGATGAGATTTACCAGCGCACTTGACATCTGGTTAGAATTACACAGACTGTTTGATGGCATGTCGGAGGATAAGGCTTATACCCTGTGTATGCAGTTTTTTGGGTATACGGCCGCATCGGGCCAGAATATGGCTTCCATGATCTCCGAGTTGAAGACAATTTTTACAGACTTACAATGTGAAATTGCAACATCAACAGAAGCAACGAAGTTACCAGATTTATTTTTAATATGCAAAATTTTGGATACGCTTGGTGAAGAATATTTTTCTTTTAAGTCAAGTTGGATGTTGCTTAGTAAAGCCGAACGGACTGTTGACAATTTAACGACACAACTCTGCGCGTATGAACGTTCATTAGTAGCGAGAGATAGTCGAGTTGAACAGGAGGCATTGTTGACGAAGACAGATTCAAAGCAAACATTGCCAGTTTACCGTGGACAATCTAAAGGAAAATTGAAGAAGAATTACGAATGTCACTACTGTAAGGTGAAGGGACACTTCGTCCGCAATTGTAGAAAGTGGATTATGGATGGGAAACCAGATTTTTTGAAAACTTCCAAAAAGGGGGCAGAGACGAAAAAGGATACTAGTGACGGGAAGAAATCTGTAAATGTTTCAGAGAAGATGTTCGCTACGGTATCTTCAGTAGATGCTACAGGAAGAATACAGTCGGATGATGAAAGTTGGTATGCAGACAATGGTGCCACAAGTCACGTCACGAGTCATAGAGAATGGTTCACTAATTTTACGAAGTTTCATGAGCAAAATGGGGTCTCTACCGCTTTTGGGAATAGCGAATCAGCCATAGGCAAGGGATCCATTGAGATAGAAGTTTACCTTGATGGGAAATGGGAAGCAGCCACTCTGAGCAACGTGTGGTATGTTCCTGAGATCAAGAGTAATTTATTCTCAATACTTGCGGCTCAAGATTTGATCAAAGGAAGCAAATTTGAATCCACTTCCGAAATGTGCACCCTGCAAGACTCATCGGGGAATCCTCTACTGTATGGATCTAGAAAGAAAGGTGGTGGCCTTTATAAACTAGCACTCCGAGTTCGCAAACCTAACAAAAGACGAATGGAGGTCAATGCAATATTAAGTGGAAACCAACTACAGTTGTGGCATGAACGACTGGGCCACCAGAATAAGAAACATGTTCAGAAATATGTGGAACGTGAATATGGCATTCGACTTCCTGGGGATGGAGAATTCTGTGAAGGCTGTGTATACGGCAAGAGCCACCGACTAAAGTTTGGTGATCGTACTGCTTATCGAGCATCACAACCAGGTCAACTGATCCACGCGGATGTGTGTGGACCATTTAAAAGCTCAACCGGTGGATCAAGGTATTTTGTATTGTTCAAAGATGACTTTTCAAGATATCGTACTGTCTACTTTATGAAGAACAAATCAGAAGTTCCAGAGAAACTTCAGCAGTTCCTTAATGAAGCAAAGACAATTGGTCATACAGTTAAGGAACTGAGGTGTGATGGGGGCGGAGAGTTTGACAATGGCGAAGTACGACGAATTCTAAATCAATCTGGGATACAACAGCGAATCACAATGCCCTATACTCCGGAACAGAACGGATGTGCGGAACGAGAAAACCGTACTATCGTAGAATCAGCGAGGTCAATGTTATATGCCCACGGAAGTCTTCCTCAAGGTCTTTGGGCTGAAATGGTGAACACTGCCGGATATGTATTGAATCGTACTGCAAAATCAATGGTTGCAGAAAAGACGCCATTTGAAGTATGGTTCGGCCACAAACCTTCAACGAAACACCTTCGTGTGATTGGTACTGTCTGTTACGCCCATATTCCTAAAGAGAAAAGACGGAAAATGGACAAAAAGGCAGTAAAATGTATTCTTATGGGCTATGATGCTGATGATGGGTATAGATTATGGTCAAAGGAAGGATCAAAACTTATTCGGTCTAGAGATGTTATCTTTCAAGAAGAAGTTATAATCGAGTCGCCTGTCAGCTTTGAGCCAACGATGGAGTCGATTAAAAGAAGATTATGTGATGGCAGTTTTTCCAGAGGTCCAAGATCCTGAGTCGTTCGAGGAAGCTGTCAGTTCATCCAATCGAGCTCAATGGAAAGCGGCAATGGATGCTGAGTTCAAGTCATTGTTGGAGAATTCGACCTGGACATTAATGAAGCTACCAAAGGGTCGCAAAGCCATCAAGAGTAAATGGGTCTTCAAGGTAAAAACGCATCCTGATGGGTCAGTTGATAGATACAAGGCGAGGTTAGTTATCAAAGGATTTTCACAACGCAAAGGATTGGAATACAATCAGACATTCAGTCCAGTTGCAAAGGCACCTACTATAAGAAGTCTAATTGCCATGGCAGCAAGTGAAGGAATGAAGTTAACACAGTTTGATGTTTCTACCGCCTTCCTCTATGGTAATTTGGATGAGGAAATTTTTATGGTGCAACCACAGGGCTATGAAGATGGGACTGATTTGGTATGCAGACTCAATCGGAGTTTGTATGGTCTCAAACAAGCTCCGCGGTGCTGGAACAGAAGATTCGGAGATTTTCTTGCCAAACTTGGTTTTGTAAAAAGCGATGACGACCCATGCTTGTTCATTCGTCGAGAGGGCAACCGAAAGACTGTTTTGGCACTATATGTAGACGATGGACTAGTCGCGACCAGTAATGAAGAAGATGCGAGACAGTTTATAGACGAATTAAAACTAGAGTTCAAGATAACAGTTAAACCAGCTAATTATTTCCTGGGACTGGAAATTCAACAGCGTAATGATGGGTCTATTGGGATTGGACAAGCAGGCTATATTGCCAAGATACTTCAGCGATTCAACATGGCGGGTTGCAATCCTGCACCTACTCCGATTACAAATGATGTAGCTGAGGAAGCTAAGAATTCATCTAATGAAGATCGGGAATACCCTTACCGAGCAGCTGTGGGAGCACTGATGTATCTTATGACCAGTACAAGACCAGACATCGCATACGCTGTTGGTGTGGCATCGAGGACACTTGAGAACCCGACGTACAATGATTGGTGCAAAGTTAAGAGAATCTTTCGCTACTTAAAGGGAACTCAAGAGTACGCCTTAGTCTACAAGCCAAGGCATAACTCTGGTATTTTGGAAAGCTACAGCGACGCAGATTTTGGTGGAGACAAACAAACTGGTCGCTCAACAACTGGTGTAATTACACTTTATGCAGGGGCAGCTGTATCCTGGCTAAGTCAACGTCAGACTTCAGTGATGTTAGCCACAACTGGCGCAGAGATTGTGGCTGCAAGCGAGGCTGCAAGAGATGTAGTATGGCTGAAGAGACTACTAGAAAGCATGGTGGAACTTCAGAAGTTGCCAATTATTCGAGTGGATAACGAAGCTGCCATTCGTCTTGCTCAAAACCCAGAATATCATCGGAGGACCAAACACATTGCACTGAGGCATTTCTTTATTCGTGAATGTGTCACAGAAGGAATTTTAGACGTCGAGAAAGTATCTACGGAAGATCAGTTGGCTGACATGCTTACGAAACCTCTGCATGGACCGCGATTGAAGACTCTAGTCTACAATATTGGTCTTAATACAAATAAGTAGGAAAAGTTAAGAAAAAGGGGAAGTGTTGAATATGGACTTTTTCTTTAGCTTTTCGTCACTAAAAGAAGCAATCCTTGAATATTGTTTCAGTTGTTACTTTTTACTTTTTGATTGATTGATAGATTGTTTGAGATGTCAGTTTGCATATTTTTCATTTTATGTATTTTGTAAAATAAAAGATTATTTTGCGTAGTACAATTTCTTCAGTAGAATATTTGACTTCCACAGAAAAATTCAACAAAACACACCATAATATGAGATAGAAACAGTACAAGTTAAATTCATATATGTATAATTTGCATTTACCGCCATTATATTTCATAAATTAGCAAGACAAGCGAGAAATTTGGCGCTTGAATTACTTGCGAGCAAATGAAGCAAATGTTAGGCTAGCAAAGTCGTTCAACACATTTTACTTCCGATTGCTTGTTTTTGATACGGTAAGGAATGAAAGAATAAGGGAAATAACTCTAGTATTAGTAATTTCTAGAAAAATACAAGAGAGATGATTACATTGGTTTCAACATGTCACGAGGAGAGATAAAAAATATATTGGAAGAATGAATTGCTTAGTAATATAAGGTTGGAGAAACAGAGGAAGACCAAAGATAAGATGGAAGGACTGTATTGCGAAAGACTTGAGAGAAAAGGAACTGAATAAGAACGAAACGCAAACAGAAATGAGTGGAAGAAAATAAAAAATAGCGGCCCGTAACGAATGGGAAAAGCTAAAGAAGAACAAGAAAATGTCAGTGTCAAGTACAATTTGCATAGTTTGTTTATGAAATAATTTTACTGGGAATTTAGAATCTTTTGCAAGAAAATTTAGGTATGGCATTACACAGGATTGACGGAAGGTATTGTGCTGGCCACATCAGATTTTTTATATTTTTATTTATTTCGCAAACCCGGCAGCGACGACTACTACGCTAACATTCAATACGTTCAAAATAAATTATTAAAGTATCAGACTCTCAACAGTTATAATCAATTGGCTGTCCATCTCGCAGATATAAATAATAAATATTTATTAATCACAAACAAATGTCAAAATAACATCTACTTCACAACAGTAAAATGAATATTAAATTTACAGTAAAAGTGGCATTTTATTCCATTCCATGCAAACTAGAAATGGTCTTAAAAATTTCTATTCCTATTCTATTACATTCCTTATTCTATTTTATTCCATTGTGGAACATATGAATTTTACACCACTCCTCAGGTATTTTTTCGCTTGTGCGAATTACATTAAATAAATGAAGTAAATTCTTTCAAGAAAATACCGGGAATTCTATATTAAAAAAGCCCGCTTAAAGAAAGTGTCGAAATTCTTATTGTCGCTACGTTGGCACAACTATCCTCTATGCTCACGCGGAGTTTGAGCGTCATCTGTCATTTAGTCCATTTGTCAGTTCATCTCAAGTGTGTTTTACGATGTTTACAATGGATAAAAATATCGAACAAAGAATCTGTCTCAAATTTTGCATTGCAAATGGAATTTCGTGTGCCGAAGCGCTGAAAATGTTACATAAGGCTTAGGGTGAATCGACTTTATCAAAAACACGTGCGTATGAGTGGTGCAGTGTGGTACAGTGCATTCAACAGCAGTCGAGATGTGGTGGAAGATTTGCCTCGCTCAGGTCAATGAATTTAGTACTTTTTGTACTCATACATTGAAATGTGTAGTTTCGCGTTGTCTGAGCAATGTCCGAAAGGTCAATTTCTAAAAAACACTCCTATTTTTAAAACGCTTCTTAAAGAACTATATTTATAATAAAAAATCTGATGTGGCCAGAACAATACCTTCCGTGAATCCTGTGTATTATGTATAAATTTCATACATAAATTTTCTTGCAAAAGATTCTAAATTTCCAGTAAAATTATTTCATAAACAAATTATGCAAATTGCACTTGACACTGACATCTTCTACTTTAGCTTTTCCATTCGTTAGGGGTCGTTATTTTTTATTTTCTTCTTCCACTCATTGCTGTTTTGCGTATCGTTCTCATTCAGTTCCTTTTCTCTCAAGTCTTCCGTAATACAGTTTTTCCATCTTATCTTTGGTCTTCCTCCGTATCTTCAACTTGCATTCTTCTTCCAATATATTCTTCAGCTCTCCTCATGACATGTTTAAATCAATGTAATCGTCTCTCTTGCATCTTTCTAGAAACTTCGTACATTAGAATTATTTTGCTTATTTATTCATTCATATTTCCGTGTCTTCCCCAACATCTATCTTAACATCTTCATCTCTACCACATTCATTTACTTTTCATTGATACTGACATCTGTCAATTTGAATTATCTGAATATATTAGCAATTTCCATGGTTAGCATAGCTGGCTGATTTATGAATATGAATTATAAAGTTAAGCTACGCTATTCATTCATTAATCACAAAAGTAATAATTCTAATATTAAACTTTTAAAACATACTAATAATGAAATATATTTAGATGCATATGAATTTAATAATAAATAAATTTAAAAAGAATTTGATGAACGCATACCAAACTACAAACTATTCAATTTAATATTATATTCAATATAAACTTAAAATTCTATTTGTTTTCGGATGATTTAAATTTTAAAGGCTCAATATCATTGGATGAAATCTTAGTTTATAATTATGACTCCTCTCCTTATATAATCCCAGTTCTCTACCTTGTTTTTCAGGGTTGTCAGGACCTATAGCATGGTTGATATGTTGAGTAATCCTGCCTACTCGGTTTAACTTTTCCTAATTTTGTACTATTGATGATGAGAATTTAGTTCTCGAAATACGTATTTATTAATTTTTAAAGTTAAGGGGTAATTGTATTCATTTTCATTATAATTAAACTCTAGACTCCTATTATTACTTAAAAGTAGACTATCCGGGTTTCAAACTCATGACCATCACACTATCTACTCGTATATTACTTGGCTGGCTTACTAGTCTACACTATTAGATGAAATAATGTGTGTAATTAGAGTAGGATTTTTGTAATAAAAAATATCTTATTTAAGGTGAACGATAAGAAAAAAAAATTACATAGACTGCTTGTATTAACATTCTTGAAAACATTAATCTACGTAAAAATGTGCTATTGTTACTCAATCAGAAAACATCTAGTTAATTCTCCTATCACAATATTTGAATTAGTTCACAAAATCACTGTGAAAACTAGGTCAGTTTTTTATCGTTCGTCTGTTATATCTACAAAATTTATTCAAGATTTTTTTTCTATTTCATATTTAGGTAGGTATTGTGATATGAACCAACTTAATTATTTAGTATCCATGAACTTGAAATGGTGTTACAAGTATCATACGTTATCACTACAAATAATTAACTGCAATACATAACTGAGATTTTACAACTGGATTAAAAATATGTAAATTCAGAAGTGTTCAATTAACATACATTACCACAAGTTATCTCATTGTCATAGAATCTAATAGCAAATCCTTGTTGAATCACAAAGTATGGCATTTTAATTAATGTTCTGTTGTATGATATAGTACAAACTTGATTAATTAACAACATGACGAGCTATTCTCTACGCAGCTAACACTGCCGAGCCAACAGATACTGGAAATGCAGGACAAGTGACTTCTCGTTCCTCAAAATTTAATTGATTTAGATCCTGACGGAGAGGCAATTTCACGCCAATAAGAAAAGAATATTAAAGAGATTTCTCTACTATAATTTTTCTTCTGTTCTGATAATTCAATCATTGGAAATGGTATATTAGTAAAATGCATTTCGATTAATTTCCAAATTGAGTAAGAAAGAAATTCGCTTCTACTTTCATAAAAAATCTGATGTGGCCAGCACATAACCTCTCGCCGTATATTTTACCTGGCTGTATGCATAAAGCAAAGAATATTTTTATAAATACAAATAATATATTCATATAAATCTATGACGTATAAACTTCTTTATTATTCAATAATAGCATGTCTCAACATAAAGATATTTACCATAAATTATGTTACAATAAATTACAAAGTAGAGTTTACCATATATAAATATTAGGCTGGTAACAGCAATTTTCAAGTCGAACAACTTTGTTTACTTTCTCTTCATATTCTTCTAGTAAAAACATTAATTTTGGGCGGTCTAAAATGTATATATCTGGATTGTGCATCTATTCTTACATATCTTCTTTTACATTTTATTTTTTCATACTTGTTATATCTAAATAACACTAATTCCTTTTAATAAAGTGACGGATAGATTGCACTCCGATTATTCTTATATCGATGTGTAATTTTGTCAATATTTACAACTTACTTGAGAAGAATTTGATAGCTTTTTCGCAATTCAAAGTTACTCTAGTCTACAGTACTGGTGTACATTGTCCCATAATGTTTGAAACAAATTTAAGTCCTTCAACCTAGACTTGTCATCTCCATAATAGTCACAGATCAAGAACTAAGGGATTCTCCAAGTACATTTTTAATTCATTACTCATTATTTCTGACACTGACATTTATCTGTCAGTTACAAATAATTTAAATTATCAACTATTTTTCATGGCATCCTTTCGGTTGTAAAATTAATTACAACATTATTTTATATATTATATTCCTTTTATCTCTAAATCTATAAAATATGTATAAAAATATTTAAATGTATCAGAAAGAGAATTTATTTTTCTTTAATATTATCAAGAAAAATTTTCAAAAAATAATATTTAGAAGATTTTTTTTCAAGAATCTTCTACTTCCGGTTGTCCAATTGTTACCAAAACCTTATGTATCAGAAAGAGAATTTATTTTTCTTTAATATTATCAAGAAAAATTTTCAAAAAATAATATTTAGAAGATTTTTTTTCAAGAATCTTCTACTTCCGGTTGTCCAATTGTTACCAAAACCTTTTCAGATCTTCCCGGGAATGTCCGATTGGGAAATACGTTGTTAAACAAATTTTAAGTCTTATAGTTTTTGAGTAACCGTCCTTCCAACATCCCACACACACACACACACACACACACACACACATCCACACACACACACACACACACACACACACACAGACATCATCGTAAAAATGTTAAAATCGGATTGTAAGGACCTTAAAACGTGCTTATTCAATAAAATCTGGATATGCGATTTTTAGCATGAATGCAATACCTCTCTTAGCGAGAGGTAAAAATCAAATACATGTCCGTTTTCTTGTCACATTTTTCAATAACGGTAGTGAATATCGTTTATCAAATTTCTATTTATAGGAATAAAATTAATATAACATAATTATAATAATTTCATTCGCAACTCTTCTAAAGACTAATATTTAAGAATTGTCAGGCATTAAAAATGCTTCACATTTACGCAGTAAGACAGTGTTTTCCAAACTTTTTATCCTCACGACTCCCTTTAGACTTAAAATATTCTATGCCCCAAGCCAAGACAAGTGTTTCAAAATATGTAGATTAATGTGTTGACTAATCATCATAAAAATTCAAAAGTACAAACTTTCATTTATTTGTCACCAAACTTTTATTTTTTTATTTTATCCTTAATTCACCACTGCATTCACGGATTATTCTCTCTCTAGTAATATTTTCTCTACTCCCATTCTTTAGTTTATGGCCCAGTTGCATAAAACATTGTTAACTTTAATCACGTTTGACAAAGCTTATTTTCCAATGTATTTTTGATACGTATCCACGGTAACAATATGCAGTTAAACACATGATCAACTAATAACGTTTTATGCAATTATTTTTCATTTAACTTTTTTTTTTTAAGCCCAGATCAAATATTCAAAATTATTGAACTTCACACAAATACTAAGTTCAGTATAAGTAATTTTTATTAAATGTCGTAAATAATACCACTAGTGTCTAGAATTTTGCCGTCATGGTCACGATTGCTGTCGTACTCGTTTCGATTTTCTGGCTGCGTTCGGTTTTACGTTCTGAGCGCTCGATGCCGTTCGGTAATTACATTTGAGCGATCTTTTTGTTCAGCTCTACGTTCGGTTATTAGCGCACGGAGCGCACAGAGCCCGATCTGTTCGCTCGTTTTTTAACCATGGAGCGGCTTGAGCAGTTGTCTGGCGCATGCGTATTTAAGCGCAAATTTAAAATGTTTGTCACCGGCAATGCAGTGTCTAATTCTATGAATGAATGTTCATTACTCGCGCACAGTACACATGTTAACAGTTCTTTATTATTTTCCGTTTTTATTCTGGCACAAATTAATAAGTGTCAAAATGGCAGCTAAACACTCCATCCGTTCGGTTATTCAAGCTACAGATCGGAAATCGCAGATAAATCTGTCACGTGATCAGACTGCACAGAGTGCTCGACAGATTTAAATACCGAAGGCACCCTCTAAAACTACAATCAGGAGCTAGGCATAAATTACAAGAAAAAAATCTAGCCACGAATGGTATTCGGCATGACAATTCCTCGGAATACATTTATTCAATAGGCGATGGGAAATAAGCAATGTGTCTCTCGTGGTATTTCGTGAAACTATATTTGATGGGATAAGTTATACACGCGACATTTTCCTGATTGTATAAACACAAATGTTATCTATTATGTTTATAATATTTACGTTTACATATCTAATATCTCTTAATATGATACACGTAATGCATAAATACAATTAGTAAATGTCAAATTATCCCGTTAACATCAATTTCTTTAAATGCCACTTTGGCGCTACGATCTTATTTCCCATCGCTTATTAATTTTACTACTGAAAGATTTGTCATTCAAATAATTTTGAGAGATATGTCTAATATCTAAGCCACGCCTAGTCGTGAAATTACAGCGGCAATTTTCACTAGTGAAAATAGGGGAATATCAAAATTTTTGAAAATTTTATATACTAATCTGATGTGGCCAGCACATAACCTCCCGCCAAATTCCAAGTTTAAAATAGCAATGAACTTTAAGTAAAGTATCACTTCCGGTTGATCATTTGTACACAAAATTTAATTTGATGTTCCCATAAATAGAAAAGTCTGTAATATAAAATTTTAGATTATATTTTATTGATTTCCTCGAAAATCTCTTAAGTATCTAGTTCAAATCTAATATGTTTTTTTTTTCAAATTATATACGAGTTTTGAATACCAAATTTTTGGATTATATTGTAATATATTTTTTCAAGAAAATCTGTTTAAAGCTGCCAGTAATGTACCACTCCCGGTTTATCAATTTTAGAAAAAATCGAATAGGTTATTCTCATTAATACTAAAGTCTTAAATACCAAATTTGAAAAGTTTTGGATTATATCATAATATATTTTTCAAAAAATCTGTTCAGAGCTTCAAGTAAAGTATCACTTCCGGTTTATCAATTTTAGCCAAAATCTAATATGTTGTTCCCCTTAATATAAACACATACATTTTGAAAATAGTAAAAACATGTTGTGAGGACCCTAATTCGTGCTTATACACACACGCACGCTCAAGCGCACATACACACACACACATTATTGTGAAAATAGTAAAAACATGTTGTGGGGACCCTAATTCGTGCGTATTCACCGAACACTCACTATTGAATTTTTGGACCGAAAACGTTGCCTCCCTTAACGCTATGGCGGGAGGTAAAAATATGGGATACCTACTTTTTGTTTTTTCTACAAAGTATCATTTACTGCGAAAAAACTAATTAAATATTAAGCACCACCGGAAGTATGACGTATGCGGCCTTAGAATATGTATGTGTTTGCAGCATGACAAGCGACAGCGATTAAACAGAGATAGTTATACCATGTTCCTATGGCGCAGAAAGAGACAAAATATAATTGAAGCGCTTAACATAAATCTGTCATATTTTATCCAAAGTGTCAGTTTACTGGCTATTTAACGTTTATTTTATTGCGAATCAACGTGCATTCCACAATTCTCATATTCGATATTTTTTTGCCACTTTGCCGGTGTGTTAACTTTACGTACATATAAAATTGGAATTTAAGTGATAAGTTTTTTACTTTATTATAATTTTACACCAAAATGCATGTTTTTATTTTGCAGCAAAATGATTAAATATTGCTTTGTCCAGGTTGTGCAAATACATAAGAAAATAATTAATATGTCCTTGTATATTTTTGATTCGCCTCTATACATTTGGAGCCACATTATTGGTTAAGAGTTGCAGTTTAAATTCATTCGATATACCCATCAATGCAATTTAAGAAGCTTTCGAACGTTTTCTTCCAATGTAGTCAATAGGTTTGTTCGAACCGGCGGTTCCAGTCAGTTCGGAACTGTTCCAGAATTGGGAGTTCTGCGCATGGCATCTAGAAAAACAAATTCTGAACTGTTCTCTCTTGGACAGGTTCGAACGCTCGCATAGATTTAAATTTGGCGGTACAATATTAGTAATTTGGCACGTGCATTTATTTTGACTTTTGAATAACCTAAAATTATGTTTAAAAATGACTGATCAAGCAGAAGGTATACATAATGAAATAATAAATTGTTATTAAGTAATTATAAATACGGTACTCGTTAATTTCTTCATCAGAAGAGCTTGATGAAATTGAATCTTCGAATAGCATTATAGTTTTTCGAGTGTAAATCCTAATAAAATATTATTCAACATTGATAATATCAGACATTGCACATAAAACTTACCTTAAGAAAAATAATTGACAATAAAAAATGAAGGAAATTAGTACATTAATCTAGCTATTATTTCCTATACAGCATTCAAGCTTCCAAATGTCAAACAAAATTCCTATACTTTTCATTGCGCATGGTCAGAATTTGAAATACTTGCTGTCTAGCAAGAACTGGTGGAACCGTTCCATGAGAATTTGAATTTAAAATTCCAACATGTCCGAACGCCGAACTGATAGTTCTCAGAATTTCGAATTTAAGAACTACAGGGTCCGAACGCTTTTAAGTGAAATGCGCATGCTCACTAGTTCGCGAACTGCTTAGAAATGAAGGTTCGAACAAACCTAATATCTGCCCACGTAGCAGTTCGCTCCACATCGAATCCTTTCTGGTCTCAAATATTTATCTATATTTCACTAATAGAATATTATATTAATAGTTTATTAATTTGTAATAATTAAAACATAGATTGAAACAGACACAGATGAAGTAATGCCATCTAGCGCCCATCTTCAGATATAACCAGGGGCGAATACATCATAACCGGATTCTTATTTGGTGACCGTTTTGAATATGTGGTACTGTTAATTTCGATATTTAATTACATGATAATTTGACCTTTATATTTACTATTAGGCTACTTGTATGATATACTTTTAGTATGCATTTTCAAAATATGTAAATTTCACTTAGTGACATTCCTCTATTATCAGTGTAATTCGAATGTGCTATGTGCTTGGTTCAATTCACCAAAATACTGTTATTTAATTGGATAACAAGTTATGAGTGGAATTGTCCACAAAATTTCATAATCTACATACACTCAGTTTTGAATATTTCATATTATCAATACGTCAATATTGTTTCGCTACTCATTTAATAAAAAAAAATCTGATGTGGCCAGCACAATACCTTCCGTCAATCCTGTGTATTATGTACAAATTCCATACATAAAATTTCTTGCCAGAAGTTTATAAATTTCCAATAATATTATTTCATGCAAATGGCACTTGACACTGACATTTTCTTCTTCTTTAGCTTTTCCCATTCGTTAGGGGTCGCTATTTTTTATTTTTTTCTTCCATTCATTTCTATTTTGCGGGTCATTCAAAATTTCTTTTTTGGTATTTTATGATTCCTTTTCTCGGCAACTGAATTCCACATCCCTGATAATAAATGAACCACATGAAATAAGAAAATCATAAACTTTGAATGAAAAATTATGGCATTTGTAAGTTATGGACGTAATTAATAGCTGTCATTTTGACACGGGTCCAAATATCTGCTTGCCAAAGTCAGCAAAGTCACGTCACTGCACGCGCCCTTCACATATTTTTTTTGCAAAAGATCCTATATTTCCAGTTAAATTATTTCATAAACAAACTATGCGAATTGCACTTGACACTAACATATTCTTCTTCTGTAGTTTTTCCCATTCGTTAGGGGGTCGCTATTTTTTATTTTTTTCTTCCACTAATTTTTGTTTTGTATGTCGTCCTCATTCAGTTCCTTTTCTCTCCTTTCATTTTATATTTGGTCTTCCTATGTTTTTTCCACCTTCTGTTATAAGCTATTCATTCTTCCAATATACTCATCTCTCCTCATGACAATGACATTGACATGTTCAAACCAATGTAATCGTCTCTTTCTAGAAACGCCCAACACTAGAGTTATTTCCCTTTTTCTTTCATCATTTACTTTTTATTGATATTGACATCTGTCAATTTGAATTACCTGAATATATTAGCAATTTCCATGGTTAAGTTAGCACAGCTGGCTGATATATGAAATTTTATAATTATTACAATCTTTATAATTCTTTAACTCTATATCTGTTGAATATGAAATATAAAATGCAATCAAATCGTATAGAGAATAATATATTCTTTCAGTTATAATAAAATTTTCAAGAAAAACTGTTAAAATCTTCAAATGAGGATACTTCCGGTTGACCAATTATAACCAAAATCTAAACAAGTCTGCATATGGTTGTAAGGAAGAGGAATACGCAAGAATTGTAATTATTGGAATTCTAGTATTGGAGATATCGTTGACGAAAAAGCGGTCACACACACACACATACACACACACGCACACACGAACACACACACACATACAGACATCATCGTAAAAATAGTAAAATCGTATTGTAAAGACCCTAAAACGTACTTATTCAATGAAAATTCACCACCGAATTTTTTGACCAAAGACAATACCTTCCTTACCTATAGGTGGCGGAAGGTAACAATAATAGTTATTTACATACTAAGTGCGGGAAGACACTCATCCCGCATGAGTGCTTGTTTGATGCACGAGCGAGCTTGCGAACGAGGGATTCATTTGCGCGAATGCGTGGATGACATCTTCCCGCAAGAAGTTTGTACAATACTTTTTGTAACGAACAAAATCATTATTAATAGAATATAAATGTCAAGATAATTGTACAAAATTCGCAAATATACAAGTAAATATCACAGCAGCAATTTCATAGCAACGGTTGTTAAGTAAATTGTTGATTTCGGAAACATAATTGTTTGCATATTTTTTCAGAATTAAAAGTTGTCAAAATGTCTAATTCTGATATTTCTTGTACGCCTCCCGAAATTCGGGAAGTTGCAAATATAGCAATTAAAAATTTATTACCAGAAAAATCTAAATCCAGATCCCAGTTGGTTTATTCTACATTTATGAAATGGTGCGAACTCGGGTGCGAATCAAAGTATATTCGAAGTTAGTCGGAAAATTATTATTATTTTCAATCCATATCGTCAAAAAGTAAGAAATTAAAAACTGTTTTAAAATATAATCCAAAACTTTTCAAATTTGGTATACAAGACTTTTATGTCAATCGAAATAACATAATAGATTTTGGTTAAAATAGGCTAACCGGAAGTGGTACATTACTTGAAGTTGTTAACAGTTTTTCTTGAATAAAATGATTTTATTTTGATTTTAGAAATAAATGCTTCAAATAAAAGTTTTAGAGAATTAATTTCTGCGTCTAGCACATCAAGCATTATTAAATTAGCCCTTTATATAAGCGAGATATGTAAATTAAAAATTATTTTTTTGTAATAAAGCTTGCTATGGATTAGAACATAAAAATTTAAAAAATGTTCATGTCAATTTATGTTAATTACGTGCAATTTTATGATTCGTACAATAACAAATATTATGTTTTTATTGTGAAATTAGTTATATTCATTGTTGTAATCAAATATTTTTCTTTGTTGTAATGAAAACTCTCTTTAAAAACTCCCTTTATCTTACTGTTCTGAAGTTAAAATTAATATTTTGTAATTTATTTATTAAAAAAATATGTATAGTTTAATAATCGTACAAGGAAGTCGTGTGGTGTCCACATCAGATTTTTTAAAATTACCATAATGGCAAATGTGTTAATTCACCTATAGGCATCAATACATTCGGTAAAATTCCATCAAAAATCGCTGAATATCTCAAGTTAAAAAGTCCTGCTGAGTACACCGGGCATTGCTTTCGAAGAAGTTCGGCCACTTTGCTTGCAAACCATGCTGGAGATTTATTGTCACTAAAGAGACATGGAGGATGGAAGTCTTCGAAGGTGGCTGAAGGCTACGTAGAGAACTCCCTTCAAAGTAAAATTAATTTGGCGGAAACATTAACACAATCACAAAAGGGAATGCCCTCTTCAGCTGAAAAGCATACAAAAACTTCAGTTAATGTCTCTACACGGTTTTTATCTGTTAGTGTTAATCAAGTACTAGAATTTTCCATTTCAAACTGTAATCTTTGTTCTATAAATATTAATGTCTATAATAACTGTTCCGGTCAATGTAATTCAGTACCTAATAAAATATAAACTAAATTAAGCAGAAGTTCTAAAGCATATTGTATGTTGTACTTACCAACTTTTCAAATAATTAAATTAACAATAATGTCCGGCACATGCCTCTATTTTACAGGTAGTTTCATTGTCAGTGTAAGTGTGCGTAAGGAAAATGGCTCGAGTGATAGAAGTTTCTAAACAGTTACCGAAGAGATGATTACAATGGTTTGAACATGTCATGAGGAGATATGAAAAATATATTGGAAGAAGAATGAATAGCTTAGTAATAGAAGGTCGAAGAAACTAAGGAAGACCAAAGATAAAATAGAAGGACTTTATTGCGGAAGACTCAAGAAAAGGAACCGAATAAGAACGACACCCAAAACAGAAATGAGTAGAAGAAGAAAATAAAAAATAGCGACCCCTAACGAATGAGAATAGCTAAAGAAGAAGAAGATGTCAGTGTCCAGTGCAATTTGCATAGTTTTTTTATGAAATAATTTTACTGGAAATATAGGGTCTTATGCATGAAAATTTATGTATAGGGCGCGAGCAGTGACTTGACTTTGCTGACCTCAATAAGCAGATATGGGGGCCCGTGGCAAAATGACAGATATTAATTTTATCAATCACTGACAAATGTCATAATTTTTCATTCACAATTTCATGATTTTCTTATTTCATGTGGTTTATTTGTAATAAGGAGTGTGGAAATCAGTTACCGAGAAAAAAATCATACAATAGCAAAAAATGAATTTTTGAATGAATAATTATGACGTAATTAGTAGCTGTCATTCTGATACTGGCTCCCACATCTGATTGCCAAGGTCAGCAAAGTTACGTGATTGTTCGTGCCCTATAGGGAATTTGTATATAATACACAGTATTGACGGAAGGTAATGTGCTGGCCACATCAGATGTTTTTTTTTATTTCCTCACTTAAAATAAAAACAAATACAGTTGTCCTGAAATGTAGGAAATTGAAAACGAAGATATTTGAATAGAAAACTATTTCCGTTAAACAGCTTGAATATTTAAACATTTGCATCACAAAAAAATCATAAACAATCAATTTTTTAATGAAATAAAATAACGATTTTTTTCTAAAATATTTATAAACATTATCTAGCAGAACATAAGCATTACAGATGATTGCATTGCAGGGCTTGCAAAAACCTAGGCTGTTTTAAAAAATCCTGGCCCAGTGAGTTTTTTACCTCTCGCTAAGAGGGGTACTGGATTCATGCTAAAAATCTCATATCCAGATTTTAGTGAATAAGCACGTTTTAAGGTCCCTAGAATCCTATTATAACATTTACGATGATGTCTGTGTGTGTGTGTGTGAGGTTGTTGGAGGTACGATTTCTCAAATTTTATAAGACTAAAGACCTGTGTAACTACGGATTCTTCAATCTAACAGTAATGGGAAGAGTTGAATAGGTTCTAGTAACAATAGGACAACCGGAAGTGGTAGTTTCTAAAAAAAATACTAAATATTATTTTTTTAAAATTTGTTACTACAAATAATAAAGATAATTAAATTCTCAATCTGACACATTTAAATTTTTTATTGTACCTCGTATAGGTTTAGAGATATAGGATATAATATTATAGAATAAACTGTTGTAATGAATCTCGTTGCCCAAAAAACAGTTGAGATATTTAAATGTTTTTAATTGACAGATATATGCAAAATGTCAGTGTCAAAAATCAGCAGTTTTAATAACATTACTGGAAGATTTTTCTGGGAGGTACGAGTACAAAGATTTTTCTGGGAAGTACGAGTACATATACAGGATGTATCAAGATAATGGAACAGTGCGATTTATTCATGAATATGAAAAGCTACACAAAAAAGTGATATTTTATAAAGCATGGAGGGGGACATATTTTGACATAATCATTATTATTTTAAAGCCAGTCGTACTCAACTTATGGATCAATGTTACATTTTTTTAAATGGCATTATATATTTTTTATTAACTAATTAAATAGAAAAATTAATTCAAAGTTAGTATCTCATTTCTATTTTAGTTTTTTTAAGTAGGTTGTGTAAACATTTTATCATTAAAACAAAAGAAAATTATCTGTCATTTTCGGATTTGACTGTTACCCATTATTATAATTAAGGTAATTTTCGTTACCTTTGTAATAATTAATTTAATAAGGGCAGCTGATTTAACAAAAACTGATCTTATTTATTGATGCAAAACGCAGCAAAATGCATTCCTAGCATGCAATTTATTTGCAAAAAGTTATCCTAATTTCCCAAGACTAAGTAGTAATTACGCGAAATAAAAAAAATAACGAAATTTGGAACTAATATAATACGTAACAATCACATACAAAGTTTTAATAGTTAAATGTTTGCTTAAAAAAATTAAAATACTTTGAATTAACTTTTATCATATTTTTTTGCAATATAAGGGTATGATATTATTATATTGTTGAATTCAGAAGAAAAATCGCTATTTAATGAGTTAATAAAAATATATATCATTTAAAAAAATATAACATTGATCCATGTTGAGTACCACTGGCTCTAAAATAATAATAATTATGCCCTCCATGCTTTACAAAATATTTTAATCACTTTTTTGTGTAACTTTTCATATTCACGTTTTATTAGGCTTTTTTTGAGTATGAGCGGGCTTTTTTGGGGTTTATTAGATATTTATTATAAACTTAATGTTATAATATTTTTTATATCTATTAATTATACATTATAAATTAAATAACACATTCAAAATATTATTTTACGTACGCATTAGTGCGTTTTTCTGTCACTTTTTCGCAGTAATGCAAAAGTGATACATAACCTCTAATTTATGATAATTTATTACTTACTTCTTGTTGAATTTAAACGGAATAAGAAAAAACCTAGAATGTATTTCGTTGCAAAATTATGTTTATCGTACATGGCATCTTGACGTCTAGTTCGACAAACACCATCATTTTGCAACTAAACACATAAATAGCATATTTGGGTTTTATTGTATTTTTTACAGTTTCTTAAGTGAGTTTTTTCAAGAAAAACCCGGGTGCGTTTTTTTTTTCATTGGGGAAAATAAGAGCCGTAAGTTGCCTTGGTGTGTGTGTGTGTGTGTGTGTGTGTGTGTGTGTGAGTGGGCGCGCGCGCGCGTTTTGGAATGACGATTCCCGAAAAACTATAAAACTTAAGACTTGTTTAACTACGTATTCCTCAATCCGACGTTAATGGACAGAGCTGAAAAAGTTTTGGTGTCAATTGCAGAACCTGAAGTAGTAGTTTCTTTTAAAAAAATCTTCTTAACATTAGTTTTTGAAAATTTATATTATTACAAAAAAATAATGAACATTAAATTCTAAATCTGATAGTGACATTACTGAAAGCTTTTCTGGGAAGTATACTTAATAGTTCTTGTTGTTTTATTAACTATAATTTTAAATATTTAGTTAATAAAACAACAAGAAGAATCTCTGATATTTCATAGAATGAAAGAATAGGGCGCGAGCAATCACATAATTTTGTAGGCCTTGCATTCAGAAACGTGATAACATGTTTTCAATCTAGTGGCGTTTGAAAATATTTCCTGACCTTTTCATAGATGTCGTTAGTAGTACCTATTTTATAGTTTTGAAACTGCTGTAAATTTCCCACAATTCTCTATTGCATCTTTGACAATTATTTGACATTCAAAACTGTTATTTGTGAATTTGTATCCTTTTTGAAATATAGTGCTTTATCATTCAATATATTTTCGGTAAGTATCTTATATTTCATATTAGCATTGTTATACGAAATAATATAAAAAATTAACAAGAAATATTAATATTTAGAAAATATGTGTAACTTCTACGTAGTGAAGAGAAATTCTTGCAGAAGTTGACAGTGCCGTCAGTGCCCACTAGAAGATATGGAGTGTGTAACTCGACTAGCAAAATGTACATTATGGCGTTTCTTTTAAATGTTTACATCGTAGGAGAACAGCAAGATATCACATTCCTTGACAAAAGGACATGAAGCCAAATAAGATTCAACAAAGAATGTTGAAATAATATGGTGTTGTTAGTTTTAATACGAGGGTTGTCTCAAAAGTAAGTTACACTATTTTTTTATATCCGCGCGGTAGGCAGCACTGACGTAGCTATAGGTTTCTTAAGGGGGGGGGTTCTGGTAGGGTTTAATGAAAAATGTATGATAAAAAAAAATGCGCCGCAGGGTATTTTTTGAAAATTTTCAAGGTCAAACGTGTTTTAATGCAATGTAAGATAATATAGAGTTCTTTACAATGAAGCAAATTTAACAAATTCTTAAAAATTAAAATCCATATTTTATGACGAGAACGCGTATGTACGCTCCAAAAGCGTATAGTTGCCCCTTCTACTAGACTTTATGATGCGAGATGGGAGCATAAGCAATAACTACAAAAACAGAAAATACAATGTTAAATTAAATTATTATATTATATTACTGAGTAGTAGCAATATCATTATTCTATTGAACTGCTCAAAATAAAATGTATAATAATTAAATGTTAAATAAATTGCGTTCCTCACAAAATACGGGACAAATGGGCGTCCCGAACAGTACTTTACGGGACGCTCAAATGTTAACTGAAATAGGGGACAATCCCAAATATACGGGACGCCTGGCAATCGTGTTCCCACCGGCATTGCGGCCCATTTTTGGTTTTCATTTTAAGTAGGTACATAATCCCCCAATTTTGTAAGAAAATTATATCCAGCTTAATATCAAACGTGGCAAAATATAACCGATAGGGGGGGGGGTTTGAACCCCCTAACCCCCCCCCCCTCCCCCATATATACGTCGGTGGTAGGCAGGATACGTCTGGGATTCGCATGGAACTTTCGACCGAGTGTGGTGGCAGCACTGTAAAATTCCTAAGCGGCCGCCATGACCCATTTGTCAGTTGCGATCAAGCCACTATGGAGCTACCACTTACTTCTATCGCCGATTGCGAAGTACGCAGTGTGATTCGTTTTTTAACGGCAAAAAATAAAAATGCAACTGAAATTCACCGTGAGTTGTGCAGTGTGTACGGTGAGAACGTTATGTCGAGGCCAATGGTTTCTCGTTGGCGCCAATCATTTATTGACGGCAGGACAACAATACACGACGAACAACGAAGCGGCCGCCCATCCACTTCACGGGCCCCGAACATTGTTGAAGATGTCCGAAGAGTCGTCGACACCGATCGTCGCCTTACGCTCGACGAAATTCATTCACAACTCCCGCCTAATGTTGAAATTAGCCGTGCATCGCTTCACAGAATCATTTCTGATGATCTGCATCTGTCCAAAGTGTGTGCAAGGTGGGTTCCACGGCTCCTTTCAGACCACCACAAAGAGCAGAGAGTTGACGCTGCTCGTCAATTTCTGCAGTTTTTTGAGGATGAAGGAGATGGCCTATTCGACCGAATTATGACCGGGGATGAAACTTGGATCCATCACTGGACGCCTGAAACCAAAAGACAAAGCATGGTGTGGAAAGGGAAGGACGAGCAAACTCCAAAAAAGGCGAAAGTTGTGGAATCAGCTGGGAAGGTTATGGCGACGGTCTTCTGGGATTCGAAGGGGATATTGCTGATCGACTACCTACCACGTGGGACTACGATAACAGCTGAACGCTATTGTGAGGTGTTAAAAAAACTCAGGAGGGCGATCCAGAACAAAAGGAGGGGAAAGTTGACGAAAAAAGTGTTTTTGTTGCACGACAACGCTCGTCCACACTCTGCTCGTCAAACTCAAGACCTGCTTGAAGAGTTTCGATGGGATGTTTTCGGACACCCACCATACTCCCCTGATCTCGCTCCAAGCGACTTTCATCTGTTTCCACAGCTGAAAGAACACCTTGGGCGAAGACGCTTCGCAAACGAAGAAAATCTCAAAGAAAAAGTTCAGACATGGCTAACCAGTTTGGCGGCAGAATGGTATGACGCTGGATTAAAAAAACTTTTACCACGATACCAAAAATGTATTGAAATTCAAGGAGATTACGTAGAAAAATAACTAATATATTTAGTTTTCACAAATATAACCTTTTAAACAAATTCTGGGCGTTATTTTTTTTTTTTTTAAATAGTGTAACTTACTTTTGAGACAACCCTCGTATAAAAGGAATATAGAAGAGAGTAGATTTGTTAAAAATTAGACGAACATCGATGACGAGGTCAAAGAAGCAGAGCATTTCTGGCTGACATTTAACGTAACATTCCGTTTTTAAAAGAAAATTACCTTTTGTAACAATAATAATTCAAATATCTACTTCCTTAGTAGTAGTAGTATAAATTTTATAAGTTATCGCCGTGTAGTTATTTATTTATTATTTGATTTTCATAATATAAACTTATATAAGATATTAACTTGTTAAATAGTTTTATTATTATTTACAGGGCAACATACATTTCTCATTTCTTGATAATGTCTTTAATAAATTATCTATTTTCAATAGGTTTTTTATTAATTACATTATCAATAAATGAAATTTAATTTTCAGAATAATTCAAAATGAACAGAACAACACGTAAAATCAATGAATTAAATTTTATTTATTATTTAGAAAAGCAACTTTATTCATAATCTGATCATACGAGATAAAAAGCACATTTGCAACTACGAATAAATGGCTGTTCGAATAAGCACAATACCAGTATACATACTAGGAATCTAATTGGCTTTTAAAGCAAATATGGTCATCAATTTTAATAAATACATATGAGATAATTTTTCTCCTGTCAAATTAGCAAGAGATACATATTTTTACCTTTACCATTGTGCAGTATTATTAATTAGACATTCTAATTCTAAATAATGAATGTAAAAGGAAATTAGCTTTTACAACGTATATAGAAATTTATTTCCAAAATAAACACAATGGCAAGAAAAATTAATAGAAATGTTGAATATTCCGCAAATGTGGACGCAATTGTATGGAAATGGAATTGTTTTCACAAATTGAACAATATACTGTGCAATGTAAAACAAACTTCAGTGCTTATTCATTGTCATTTACTAATCACTCATGTACCTACCTAGAATAATAACATAGGTAATTTATAAGTGGAAATAATATTGCCTCCACAATTTGCTCGGAAATATGTATGCACTGTAGCTTATATTGAACGCGTAATCAAAACAGCATCCACAGGTTTAGATTTCATTAGATGCCCAAAAGAATTTTTGTACCTCCGCCCGGTTGAGTAGTTTTACATATCCTAAATCGTCCAGAAACATTTTGGTTCCTGCCTACGCCAGCAAAATATAGGAACTTTTATTGTTATGGTGATGTTAGTGTTGTGGTAAATGTCAATTTCTGACTATTTTCAACACATAAATTAGCAAAATGTTTACAAATTTTAGGGCTAAATCATTAACTCTTACTTAAATGAACATATTTTAAGCTAGTTATATTTTAATTTACATTGAAAACTCGATAAAATAAATATCTATTTATTTTTAAGGTTATGTTTACTAGTCCATATCATTATTCAAATTTTTTGATGTACACTGGCTTGCAAAAAAATCGCGTACACCTGTTTTTTGCTGTATTGAGTCGGTCTCGATTGTTAACTTGTCAGTGTCACAAGTCAATGTCATTACTGTCAATTAAGATGTCAAAATTATCAGAAAACGAGAAAGTTATAATACTTTCTAAGTTAGAAGAGGGGTGGTCAATCAGATCAATAGCAGATCATTTTAATATTAATAAAAGTACTGTTATGAGGGTGAAGAGTATGTGGGAAAATGAAGGAAGTATGAAAAGGAAAGAAGGTTTCGGACGTCCAAAAATTTCCACCAATGATCAAGATGAAGCATTTTTAAATCATTTATGGGAACATCCTTTTGAAACAGCAAGAGACGATGCGTTTGTAACAAATTTTCCAGGGTCATGATCAACACCTTGGAAAGCTTGAGTCAGGATGAAAATTATTTTAGAAATCTTATTTCCTCCATGCCTCAAAGATTAAATAAATTACTGGACGCTGATGGAGCGATGATAAATTACTAATGTTACTTCGTCCATAATTTGTTTCAGTCATAATTTTTACGTATTTATAATTCATTTAAAATAAATACTCGGTTGTTCTTTAATTTTATGGAATATATTTGTAATTTAGTAGCAACTTAGCACAATGAAGAACTTGCTCCACGATACCTAAAATAATGACATGACAATGACAACGGTGACAACTCCATTGACAGTTGATATTAACCTATTTTTAAAAAATCGTATTTACATAGCTAAAAAAAGGTAAAAACTCGGTTACTTGATTTTTAAGGTGTACGCGATTTTTTTGCAAGCCAGTGTACGTAAAAAAATCTGATGTAACCAACACAATACCTCTCGCCATTTACCTATGGGGTCTCGTTGCCGCGTGCCTGATGTCTGGTCGTGAATCTGGGGAATCCGATTCGATCCCGATCAAAGCCAAATAATTCGAATTTTAAATGGCATAAAATTAACCCTTGTGGTAAACGCCCGCCCAATATAAATATGGCATTATCATTACCGAAGTGTGTGCATAAATCAGATTAGCACACCCAGCAATACATAATATGCCATGATAATATATTTATTTGTTTCTTTATTTAAATACATACCTGCATATTTACTAATGCTAGAAATTATGTATTTTAAGTTTCTTTCCATAAAACTATTGTTCTATTTACAATTTTCCTTTTAAAACGTTACTATTATTAATTTGAAATTATTATTTTTTTGACAGTGATATTTATTATCAGTTACATACATTTGAGCTGAACTATGTAACCACGGAGATGTGTTTAAAGCATAAGCTCCGAGATATAATTTTTATATTACTTTATAAATTTATCCAGAAAAAGTATTAAAGAAAACTTTTAGAAAATTGAATAATCTTTAATTTTTATAATAAAAAATTGACAGATGTTAGGTTTGTATTAATATGAATAGGGAATTATTAATACTAACCTATGATATTGTTATGTACTCACAGATATAGTTTTAATATTAGACTTTATTTAGAAGTACCTTATACAAATTATATTCTTACATGACAGTTTCCTAACAACTATTGTTTTCCATTACTTCTAGATCTATCATATACAACATCTCCCTTTTTCAAGGATAAAAGAACAAACAAAATCAAAAGAGAAATAATAATAATTTGTACTAGATAAAATTGAGAACACAAACATAGTCTTTTAAATATTCAGGTTTTTTAATAATTCTGCCTGATCTAGTAGTAACTAATTGGTTAGAAGAATTTAAACAAGTATTATTGGAAATTTCAGGTTGTGAATGGGCTTCATCAATGATTTGACTCTGTTTCTGATCTAGCCCAAACTACAATATCATCATATGTATTTAATTTCTTCTGAAATTTAACTCCACTTGTCAAAGCTTTTCTATTTCTTAATATTTCTTGTCCTTCTTCTGTTTTAACTATACGATCTTGGATTTTTACCTTTACCAATTACTACACCAGACTCATGAGGAGTATTTCTTCTTTCATCATGTATTTTTACTTTTTCCCCTATTTTTAAATCTTTCAATAACTTGGTACCTTTATCATAGTATATTTTCTGTTTATATAGTTTATTTTCTAATATTTCTTTAAATTTTTTCCTTTCTATTTTCTCTTTTCTGGTAACTGGAATTAAATTTTCTACTGTTCTTGTGTGAGTGCTCTTGACCCATATGCTATTGGTCTATTTTCTTGAAATATTACACAACCCAGACCTTCACTTGAAGCATCTACGCTGAGCAATATAGGTTTTGTTACATCAAAGTAAGTAAGAACTGGTACTTTGCATAGTAATTCTTTTAATTTATCATATGCTTGTTGTTGAGCCTTAGTCCATAGAAAACTTACATCTTTTTTAATTATTTCTCTCAAACTAGCAGTAATTTGCGAATAATTTGGAATAAATTTTGTATGATAATTAATCATACCTAAAAATCTTAACAATTCTTTCTTATTTTCTGGTATTTTCATATCCTTTATAGCATCTAATTTTTTAGTATCAACTTGTATTCCATTTAAATATGTGTCCCAAATAACGAACTTCTTTCAAATTAAATTTACATTTATCTAAATTGAATTTTACATTGTATTCTCTAGCTTTATCAAATATTTTTTTTATCGTTGTAAAAAGTTCTGTTTCTGATCTAGCCCAAACTACAATATCATCTATATAAATTGCTACATTTTTAATGTCACTAAATATTCTACTAAAAACTCGATGAAAAACTACAGGGCTTGAACTTAAACCATATGGAAGACGATTATAATGGTATCTACCAAATGGAGTGTTAAATGTTGTCTCGCGTGTATCTTCCGTAAGTGCAATTTGCCAAAATGCTTTACTTGCGTCCAATGTTGCAAAATACTTGGAACCATTTAATTTTGTTGCTATCTCGTCCACTGTAGGTAGTTGTAAATGTTCTCTTCTAATTGCGTTATTTACATGTTGAGGGTCTAAACAAACACGTAGACTACCATCAGGCTTTCCTACTATAACAAGAGAACTCACAAAGTTTGTAGGTTTATCAACTTTACTTATTATATCTAATTTTTCCATTTTATGTAATTCAGCTTTTAATTTGTTTATTAATTTAAATGGTACGTGTCTGCATGGCTCTATTTTACCTACAGCATCATCTTTTAATTCTATTCTATATTCAAAATCTTTAATTTTCCCTATACCTTTAAAAACGTCTTGATATTCTGTCAAAATTGTATTCCATTTATATTTTTCTATAGTTGAAACTATTGCTTTTTCTTCTGGCTTTAATCTTTTAATCAAACTAAAATCACAAGAAGTTACGAGACCTATCACAGGTGCAACATTACCATCAAAAACTTGAAACTCTACCGGTTTCTCAATATTATCTATTTTACAATTCAATGTTACTTTACCTAATGTTTTTAATTTTTTACCATTATAATTAGATAAAGTGACATTAGATTTATCAATATTTTTAATTCCTAATTTATCTAATACATTGACTGGAATAACATTGCATTGTGCACCTGTATCTATTTTAAAATTTATTTTTATATTATTATAATCTATATAGCACACTTCTTGGAGCCAATCTTTTTGTGAATCTATAGTATCAATGTAAATTGAATCTACAAATAATTCTGAAATGTCATTAGTTACCTGATTTGTATCTACATCAGCATTTACTGCTTTGACATATTTATTTTGTCTACACATTTTTGCGAAATGATTAAGTATACCGCATACTTTACAATTTTTTCCAAAAGCCAGGCAGTTTCGATAATGGTGTGTGTATCCGCACTTCTGACATGCCCTTTTTCTATTTTCTTGCTCTGTGTGTTGATTTCTTGGTTTCTGTTTCTTTCTTCTCTCTGCTTCCGAAGTATTCTTCTTTTGCTGTACAGCCATTACTTGTACATTGTTTTCAAACTTCTTCACTTGTTGCTCAGCCAGTTCTGCAGCTTTACATATCTGAACTGTTTTCTGTAGAGTTAAATCAATTTCTCAAAGCAGTCGACCTTTCAATCTCTTGTCTATAATTCCTGCTACTATTCGATCTCGTATTAGTCTATCACGAATGTCACCAAAATTGCAATCTGCACTTAGTCTTTTTAAGTCTGTTAAATAAGCATCGAATGACTCTCCTTGTTGCTGATTACGTGTGAAAAATAAATGAGAATTCACATTTTCATTTTTGACTGGTATAAAATAATCTTCGAAACGTTGCAATACAGTTTCATAACTTTGTTTTTCTTCTTCTTTAAGATTAAAGGTATTGTAAATATCGATACAAGAGTCGCCAATGCTATGCAGAAGTACAGCTACTTGGACATTTTTATCTAACGTTGCCACTCCTGATGCTGTGCAATAAATCTGGAAACGTTGTTTCCTTCTCTTGAAACCTTCAGCAGTCATATCTGTGAGGTATCCTGGGGGTTTTAATCCCAATGATCCATACCTTGGAATCGTTTGTTCACCTTGATTATTTGTATTAGGCATTTTATCTATATTTTCAAAATTTAACTTATCTTTTAAGATATTGCGTGCCACAGCGCCATGTTATGTACTCACAGATATAGTTTTAATATTAGACTTTATTTAGAAGTACTTTATACAAATTATATTCTTACATGACAGTTTCCTAACAACTATTGTTTTCCATTACTTCTAGATCTATCATATACAACAGATATTATTAATACTAACCAAACCTAACCCAAGGTTTGTATTAATAATACCGGTAATTATTAATATAAACCAAATAATAGGGTGGTTGCACTTTTTTATTATTTTATGTGAAAGATTATACAAATTAATTCATAATGAAACCTATTCCTGTTGGCTGCCTGAACACAAGCAATTTTTCTTGTTCATCGCGTGCAATTACGTGTCTCTCTAATTCCGTCGCTTGTAAAAAAATTGACATGTTCTTTTGTGTTTGACATTTGAAGCTGTTTCCTGCGCAGCCGCGAGTGCTTTAAGACGTCACACTTTGTTTTTAATCACGTGATATATTTGAAAATGTACACATTTTTGAACAATTAATGATTTATTATCGGAATTATCATATTTTTTTCCAATAAATAATGTTTAAATAAGCAAATTATGAAGATATAATGTTATTTTATAAATACAGAAAATCTTGCAACCACCCTATTACTTGGAGGGCTATCATTTATACTTCGTTTCGCATAATACCGTGAGTATTTTTTAACATAAAACATGGGATTTATCATATCCATGGTTACGACTTGACATTTGATTGACAGCAATGTATTTGCCTGTCTCATTTAAAATGAAACATAGGGGATGAATTTGACAAAAGTATTATATTTAAATATTGAGCAGTAATATTCCCGTTAATAAAAAATGTAGATTTTCCCTGGACCAATACCGACAATTTTGTGAATTTACCTCGCCATGTAAATAAAAAGTTGCTTCGTCCGTAAAAAGTATATTTTGCAGCAAATCTGAATTGTTATTAACGTTTTCAAACATTCTTTCACAAAAATTTATTCTTCGTTCGTATCGTCCATAACTAACTCCTGGTGATTTTGGAAATGGTATGATCTGTAATGATCCTTTTTGAATAGTCTGTGTACAGTAGCTTTGTTCACAGCAGTAGCTTGTCCAATCTCTCTTAATGTTAATCTGTTCTTATCTTGTATTAAAGTCAGAATTTCATGTTCTTTTCTGCGCAGTTAATATGTTACAGGATCTATTCCTACTGTTATGTGCAGGCTCGATGCAACCATTTCCTCTAAAGGTATTCACTATTCTTAAAAAAATTGCTGCTCTTGGTGTAGACCTGTCAGGATATGAAGCGCGGAACAAGTCCGACACTTGCCTTAAACTTGGATTAAAATTCTAGTAATACCACTTAATAATCTGCACCTTCTCTTCCACAGTATAAACCATTGTATTTCAAATTGGTTTGTTGACATTGACAGAGTACACAAATGTCAAAATTGCCCTTATGTTTCATTTTAAATGAGACAGGCAAATTACATTGCTGATTGCTGTTAATTAAATCGTAACCATGGATATGACAAATCCCATGTTTCATGTTAAAAAATACTCACGGTATTAAATGTATTATGTAACCTACGTGAAAACCATATTTGTCCACTACTAAATATTTTTATCTTTAAAAATGAATCATATACCTGAATATTAAAAATTACAAATCAAAGCCATGATTAAATAGCACTTAAACCTGTTAATTTTATTTAATAACTGACAATTGAACATGATTTTTTTTCTCGCTTTTGTGAACTAGATGGTGACTAGATGTACTGTGCATTCTGACCAATTAAAGGCCAGAATTTATTTCCCTATCTAAACCAACACTTTTTATTACGTTTTTATCAATACCTACTAAATATTTTAATCTACAATACTTGAATATTAAAAAATACAAAGTGGATATCAAAAACATGGTTAACTATAATTTAACTTTCTCAATTTTATTTCTTAACTATGACAGCTTATTGGTGATATTTTTTCGTTTTTTTGAACCAATTAAATGACAGAATTATATCCTTATCGAAACCAATTCTACTTTCTTACGTGAGATTTGAATATATGAATGCAGCAATCATCCTTTTCCACAAATTTCTTTCCTAACATACCCCTTTCAGGGGTCTACACAGGGTATGCAAATAAACATTATAATAATAGTTTATTTTCTTTAGACACAAAACATCATAGAAAGAAAACTTCAAAATACACAAAAATTACAATAAATAGCAAAGAAACAATGTAGATAATAAAATATTATCAATTAAAAAATACGCTTGGATCACAATAATTGAGTTTGCAGTAAGAACATCTTTAGACCTTTTTTACCTTCCGTCACCTTTAGGTAAGGAAGGTATTGTCTTTGGTCAAAAAATTCAATGATGAGTTTTTACTGAATAAGCACGTTTTAGGGTCCATATAATACGATTTTACCATTTTTACGATGATGTCTGTATGTATGTGTGTCTGTGTGTGTGTGTGACAAAAGTTCCGGATTCCATAACTTCAATACCACGATTCCAAAAATTATAATTTTTTCGTATTCCTCAAGTTTACATCCAGAAGAACAACTGATTAAATTTTGGTTATAATTGGTCAACCGGAAGTAGTCTCATTTGAAGATTTAACAGTTAAATTTGATTTATTGACATTTAACGTTATTATAACGTATATAAGAATATATTATTCTCTATACGATTTGATTACAATTTATACTTCATATTCAATAGATACAGAGTTAAAGAATTTTAAAGAAATTAAATTTTATAATTCAGCCAGCTATGCCAAACTTGGGAACTATAGTCAATTTTTTTGACTCTGTCGGGTACAGTAATAAAACTATAAATGAACTATAAACATCGCAATTATGATAAAGCGGCATATCCTTCACTTTCTGTAGTATAATACTGTTTGGCATCGGTCCATATTTTTGAGCCGCTCTATTCATTTATGTTAAAGGACTGTAAGGCTATTTTCCTATACATACCTGGTAGACGTTTGATTCAATGCATGAATAGAGCGGCTCAAAAATATAGGCCGATGCCAAACAGTATTATACTACAGAAAGTAAATGATATGCCGCTTTATCATAATTGCGATATTTATAGTTCATTTATAGTTTTATTACTGTACCCGACAGAGTCAAAAAATTTGATCATAGTAATATATTCATATAATTCAAATTGACAGATGTCAGTATCAATAAAAAGTAAATTAATGTGGCAGATATGAGGATGTTGAAGTAGATATTGGGGAATACACGGAAAGATACGGTAAGAAAATAACTCTAGTGTTACAAGAAAGACGATTACATTGGTTTGAACATGTCATGAGGAGAAATGAAGAATTATATTGGAACAAGAATGAATAGTTTAGTAATAGGACGTTAAAGAAACGGAGGAAGACCAAAGATAAGATGGAAGGACTGTATTGCGGAAGATTTGAGAGAAAAGGAACTGAATGAGAACGACATGCAAAAATAGCGACCCCTAACGAATGGGAAAAGCTAAAGAAGAAGAAGATGCCAGTGTCAAGTGCAATTTGAATAGTTTGTTTATGAAATAATTTTACTGGAAATTTAGAATCTTTTGTAAGAAAAATTATGGAATTTATACATTATACACGAGAATGACGGAAGGTATTGTGCTGGCCACAACAGATTTTTAATATTTATTTCCATTTTTAAAGAGTCCTGCCATTTAATTTTAGGCAAAAAAGTTTCAAACAAAAGTTGAAGATTTTATTTTATTTCATTAGTAACTTCTAAAATAGAATTTGAAATTTTATAAATACATATTGCTCATTCGTAGTGATAGAATGGAATTAAAAAAAAAAATACAAAGGAATACATATCGTTTAAGGTCGCCGTCGAATTGGGCTTGACAAACTCATCCGCTGCGGATCTCTAGAGCTACAATCGCAAGGAGAGGCGCTAAAATCTTTTAAGAGCAAGATTTCAAAATTACGGCTAGCGCGAGCGATAATACGAGTATGTCGCTTGGAGGCTAGTGTAGTACGTACTGGCCGGGAAATATCTCTATTCTCTACACTGCATTATTTTTATTCTTTCATAATTCAAGATCAAAAAGTATTTAATTTTGGTTTCAAGAAAAATTGCATTTTTATAAATATAATTAGTGTTTATATTTTTTATACTACGAGTACATACAGAACATATCTAGAGAAAAACGCGGCTCCCTATAATTTCTCTATTATTCAAGTTGAAAAATAATTCTATAATAATAATAATAATAATAATTTATTTTCCAAGTAAGACCAAAATTACATCGCTAGATGGAACGTCAAAAAAACATACATGTCACAAATATAGTTTTCATGATTTTTCAATAAACAAAATACAAACTTAAAATTATCCCTAAAATATTCACTAATATTATCAATTAATAAATATTTTTGGTTCCTTTTAAATAAATTAAACGAATCAATGTTCTTTAAATGTCCTGGTAAATGGTTATGTAATTTTATTCCTATTACAAAAGGATCATTTAGAGTTAAATTTAACTTATGTTTTGGAAGCACTAAATTCTCAGTAGCTCTAGTATTATAACTATGACAATTCTCATATTTTAAAATTTGATTTTTATTTTTACTTCCTTGTACGTAAGTAAAGGAAGTATTGTAATCGCGAAAAATTTCGGTTTTCAGATTTCAGCGGAAATATTCATTTTGGTCATCCCTGAATCCATTTTGACTAATTTCGCCGTGACGTCTGTACGTACATACGTCCGTATGTACGGTACGCCCGTACGTATCTCGTATAACTCAAAAACGGTAAGCCGTAGAAAGTTGAAATTTTGTATTTAGGACTCCTATAACATCTAGTTGTGCACCTCCCTTTCTGGTTTTTACACAATTTCCAGAAGTGGCACTTTACATGAAGCCTATAATAGATTTTAATGAAAAACTGTTTTAAAATATAATCCAAAACTTTTCAAATTTGGTATACAAGACTTTTATGTTAATCGAAATAACATAATAGATTTTGGTTAAAATAGGCGAACCGGAAGTGGTACATTACTTGAAGTTGTTAACAGTTTTTTTTTGAATAAAATGACTTTATTTTGATTTTAGAAATAAATGCTTCAAATAAAAGTTTTAGAGAATTAATTTCTGCGTCTAGCACATTAAGTATTATTAAATTAGCCCTTTGTATAAGCGAGATATGTAAATTTAAAAATTATATACTTTTTTGTTTTTGTAATAAAGCTTGCTATGGATTAAGACAAAAACATAAGAAAAATGTTCATGTCAAATTACGTTAAATACGGGCAATTTTATGATTCGTACAATAACAAATATTATATTTTTATTGTGAAATTAGTCATATTCATTGTTGTAATAAAATATTTCTTTGTTGTAATCAAAACTCTCTTTAAAAAGAACCGGGTTAGATTATGGTCGCTATATATCTTACTGTTTTGAAGTTAAATTAATATTTTGTAATTTATTTATTAAAAAAATATGTATAGTTTAATAATCGTACAAGGAAGTCGTGTGGTGTCCACATCAGATTTTTTCTAATAGATAAAATGTCATTTAAAATATACATACATGGCAGAGTACGAAACTTTTCTTTTATAAAACTATGTTTACAGGTGTGGCTAAGGTTATAAATATTTCTAATAGCTCATTTCTGTAGAATAAAAATGTGAAATGCATTGGGAGAGCAGTCCCAAAAAATTATGCCATATGACATTAGACTATAAAATTTTACAAAATAAAAAGTTTTTGCTGTATTTACTGTAGTATTTTGTGCAAATTTTTGAAGAGCAAAGCATATAATATGTAAATAATAAAGTTATAGGAGCTAAAAGTGACATATGCTTATAAAAGAAAATAGTTTTTCAAGTTGGAGTACATATATTTTTTTAAATGGAAACATATATTTTTACATAGAACGATAGATAATTTTATTCTGAATTTATTCTAAATCTAATTCCCTCAAATGACTTATTTCTCTTCTGCAAATTAACCCATTTGATTTGGAATTTTCCTGTTGATGATTTCCGGTAACATGCATTCTAAATAAAAAGTAGCGAGATTGTAAAGTACCTACTGCCACATTGTCAAATCTTCATTGACTTAACGATGATTTACAATCTGGCTAGTCGTGTGCACTTAGCTGATATGAAAGCTATTTTTCGTTTATTAAAACATCTATCCATATTGCGCATATGTGTTTTATAATTTGGTTAATTTTACAATCTGGCTACGATATAATTAGAAAACCGGGACCGGGATTAATACCGATACCGATGCAGGGAGGCTAGGCACAGCTTAAAAAATATCGTTTATGAAAGCAATGTTGTGATATATGTGACAGAAGTTTATGTTTCCGAGATATTTTTTATTAATCAGCTAAATAAAGTTATTAGTGAGTTTATTAGGAGGTGGATAAACCTTTTTAAGATCATGTTCAATTTTGTAAAATGTATCCTTCTGTGTGTGAATATGTACTACCAGTTGTTAGTTGTTATAGTGCCCCATACGCAACCAATATTTATTTCTGATTTGTCTTTATTTGGTTCTTCGGTGTTTTTAGAAATTTCAATATCATACATTGACCATTTGAAGCATGTTTGGCTTACTAGACCTAATCCTCTGCAGGTTTCTTTGTATTTAGAGTGATCCAATTGTAATTTCATGGCCAATTTTAGAACATAATCCTAATTGCACAATTCTATTATCTGTTATGGTTTTCTCAAAAGCAAATTCACTCGTAGGATTAGGATCACTTTCAATACATAATTTCTAATTTTTTATTCTAAAAAGAAATTATTTATTAGAACCGCAATATATCAAAGTAGTTTTCACGTTCCGTCACACTTAGGTAAGGAAGGTATTGTCTTTAGTCAAAAGAATCGATAGTGAGTTTTTAGTTAATAAACACGTTTTAGGATCCGTAGAGTACGATTTGTATGTACGTGCGTGCGTGCATGTGTGTGTGTGACATTCTTTCAAAAACGATAAATCAAACACTACAATTCTAAAAATTATAATTCTTTCGTATTCCTTTTATTTATATTCATATGAAGAGCTGATTAAATTTTGGTTATAATTGGTCAACATTTAGAACATTTTATTGGTACATATCTGCCAACCCTACATTATATAAACTATATTCATACACATTTACAAGAGGAGTATTAACAAACATTTCGTATTCATTTTTTGGGCACCAAACATCTTCTAAATTAATTAAATCATCAGAATTGCGTGTGCCATCTTCCAAACTAATTAGTACTTCAGAATTTTGTGGCATTTGATTGGGAACGTCATACGAATCCAACAAAGTCTTCTAGTTGCATTTTTGGCCAAATTTTTATTTTTCAGGTTAATAAATAAAAAATAATAATATATGTTCCATGATTTAGGTGAAGAATATAAAAATAAAATATATTTAGTGACTTGGGCGTAGAATATAATTATCTGTAAATTTTTGGAAGTAGAATTTCTGACAATTCATACTTCAAACGATATATAATTTTCCATGTCTATCACTACAAGTGAGCAATACTTAAAAAAATTCAAATTGGAAAATAAAATCTGTTGATGATTTAGATGTAGAATTTAATTATCTGCAACTTTTATTTGAAACATTTTTGTCTAAAATTAATTGGGAAGTTTTGTGCACGAAAAAATTTATTTCCTTGTTAAACGCCTATGATCCGCTTTTTAATTAATACCATATATATATATATATATATATATATATAATCGTACATATTAATGTGGATTTTTAAAAATTAAAATCGGCGTGTTTCAGCGTTTTTATAAAAACCGGCTGAGTTCGGCTTTTTTTTTTGATATTCCACACTTTAATCGCACACTATATATATATATATATATATATATATATATATATATATATATATATATATATATATATAGTGTGCGATTAAAGTGTAGAATATTAAAAAAAAAAGCCGAACTCAGCCGGTTTTTATAAAAACGCTGAAACACGCCGATTTTAATTTTTAAAAATCCACATTAATATGTACGATTCATCTTCCGACTTTCATTTGTTTTTCAGTTATGACGTCATCACAAAAAAAATTAAATAACAACATAGATTTTTAGTAGTGAAATCCGATAGTGTTTTTTCTTCTCTTTATGATCATGTAAAGAAATCATAACGTTGCATAACAAAAATTCTGAGAAAAATCGAGTTGAACATTTAATAATAATGAATAATCAAGATACCTACCTCGATAAAAAATTTAAATGTAGCAAACTGTTTCATTCAATTATTCTGTCAATATTTAACTCTAGACATTTAATTTAGTAGTGTTAATTTTGTTTGCTTTATTTTCATTTAATTCATTCACATTCATTTAATTTAATAGTGTTAATTTTGTTTGCTATATTTTTATTTAATTCATTTACATTCATTTAATTTAATAGTGTTAATTTTGTTTGCTTTATTTTTCATTTTTCAGTTTAAAACTTTTCGTTTTCCATGTTTTATAAGTTATAAGTTATATATAATTCTGTTTCTGATGAGATTGATATATTTTGTATGTAATTTTCTGTAACCTGTTATCATATCATTTACTTGTTTTGGGTTGTACCTGTTTGAGTAATAAATATTATTATTATTATTATAAGTTCCATAATCAACTTTTAAATGTTTTTATCAGGGTATCTTGATTATTCATTATTATTAAATGTTCAACTCGATTTTTCTCAGAATTTTTGTTATGCAACGTTATGATTTATTTACATGATCATAAAGAGAAGAAAAAACACTATCGGATTTCACTACTAAAAATATATGTTGTCATTTAATTTTTTTTGTGATGACGTCATAACTGAAAAACAAATGAAAGTCGGAAGATGAATCGTACATATTGTGTATTTTTAAAAATTAAAATCGACGTCTTTGAGCGTTTTTATAAAAACTGGCTGAGTTCGGCTTTTTTTTGATATTCCACACTTTAATCGCACACTGTACATATACGTGAGTCACCGAAATCGCCGTCTTCGATATCTCCCTTGTCGTTAGAAATACAGCATAAGTTTATTAACATAATTTATTCGTTTACTCAAGGAGCATAACGTAAAATTATTTTCACATATACAGCGTGTTGCATTACGGCTCGGCGAGAATTGTTTGTCTTTTTTTAAATGGAACATCCTATATATTTTTATATATTTTGAATTGTATTTTATTCACCTATACGAACATATGAATTTTGTTTTAGTTTTCCACGGCGTTGCCAAGTTATTCCGTTTTCTCTCTAAAAAAGACCGAATATACGCATTGCTTTATAAAGGCTTACTGAAGTTATTTTACTAGTAAGAATTAAGAATTTTCTTTTCTGTATAACTGTAATTATACTCTATGTTCTGACATATTTTTTTTTAAATGTAATTATACAGGCTGTTCAATAAAGCGAATCAAATGTGCTCAATTTCAAATGACCATAACTCGTCATTTTCAAATGGAACACTGTATATTTTATTATTCAGTTGTTTATATTTTTGTATTATCTTCATATGTTATTAAGGGTATCCTATGCCTAAAACCAATAATTTCGGAGATTTTCACTATTTTTCTCTAAATTTATATATTTAACTAAAAATTAAATCTAGTATACCATTGATATTGTTTTTTGAATAAGAAACAATTGTAGTAATGACTGTAGTTTCATTAGCCAGGTTATTCAAAAAACAATATCAATGGCATACTAGATTTAATTTTTAAGTGAATATATAAATTTAGAGAAAAATGGTGAAAATCTCCAAAATTATTGGTTTTAGGCATGGGATATCCTTAATAACATATGAAGATAATACAAAAATACACACAACTGAATAATAAAATATAGAGTGTTCCATTTGAAAATGACGAGTTATGGTCATTTGAAATTGAGCACATTTGATTCGCTTTATTGAACAGCCTGTATAATTACATTTAAAAAAAAATATGTCAGAACATAGAGTATAATTACAGTTATACAGAAAAGAAAATTCTTAATTCTTACTAGTAAAATAACTTCAGTAAGCCTTTATAAAGCAATGCGTGTATTCGGTCTTTTTTAGAGAAAAAACGGAATAACTTGGCAACGCCGTGGAAAACTAAAACAAAATTCATATGTTCGTATAGGTGAATAAAATACAATTCAAAATATATAAAAATATATAGGATGTTCCATTTAAAAAAAGACAAATAATTCTCGCCGAGCCGTAATGCAACACCCTGTATATGTGAAAATAATTTTACGTTATGCTCCTTGAGTAAACGAATAAATTCTGTTAATAAACTTATGCTGTATTTCTAACGACAAGGGAGACATCGAAGACGGCGATTTCGGTGACTCACCTGTATATGTATATATATATATGTATATATATTCTTGAAATTTTAATATAAAATGCCTAAATATTAGGTGTCCTCGTATATTAGTTTTGGGGGGCATATATCAAAAATAGGTAGAGTTACAGACTTGTGGGTATAATAGTCAAAGAATGTCTCTTGTCGCCATGGTTATAATCAATACATATACAATAGTAATTGGTTCTCGCACAAATGAAGGATTTAAACTGCACTAGTGCAAATCGGTCACAGAACGAATATCTACGATACTTGAGACCATGGCCATCGTAAACATGTCGTTTTATTACTAATGGAAATGAAAATAAAAACTATTTAATACCTTCAATATAAATGACAACTTAAGTTTGTAAATATTATTTCATTGAGTAGTGAAAGCATTAAATTTTTGTTGATTATCTAGTTAGTTTTATGAACAAAACTGTGTATGCTCTTGCTGATATTCTGTAGGGACAGAAATATGAATTTATGAATTTATAAATATGCAAATCTTGCTAGGTATATTGATTGCAATTTTTAATCGCATGTTTCAAAACGCTGATACAGAAGATTGAATGAAATTAACACATGTGTGTATTTTGAGTTTATAAAGGGGGATTATACATAGGAAAATTACATTACAGCAAAAAAAAGAAGGAAAGGGAAGAAAAATTATTAGTAGATTGCATTAATAAACAACTTCATTTAAAATGTAAATGAAAGAAATATACAAATTTTATACCATTTGTCTCGCTATTTATGCAAAATTAAAAATAGAAAATGAATATACACGATAACAAACAAACTTGCAATTTCTAAAACAAAATAAAACAATGGAAAGTTTAGCATTTCAAAAAATGAAATATTCACAGTTTTTATTATAACTTTGCAGGTGTTACGTTATGTTTGACCCGAACCCAGTTAAACAAAAATTAAAAGTTATATTAAAACTTAATTTTATGGATAAATTTATAAAATTATTTATAATTTTAATCCCGACCGATCACTTTAATATGTTTAAGAGTAAGGATTTGTTGTATGATGTTGATGTTGTTCTTATTATTATCGGGTTTGTACGAATCCACTAAGTGGGTCACGCGTGATTTTATGTATGTATGTATGTATTTTAATCCCGGAGCCTACATTTTAAAGACAACTCCATGGTTAAATAGTTCAGATCTCAAATCTTTGTAACTGACAGATATATGTCACTGTCAACAAATTAATCATTTCAAATAATAATAGTAACGTTTTAAAAAGAAAATAGTAAACGGAACAATAATTATATGGAAAGGAACTTAATACAATTTCCAACATAAGTAAATATGTAAGAATATAGGTAAGATAATAAAAATATATAATATATCATCATAGCATATTACCCATTGCTGGGTGAGGCAATATGTTTTGTACACAGATGTCGGTAATAATGATGACATAATTGTACCGTGTGGGTGTTTACCAGGCGTCACATCACTCAAATCTGGGGAACCGAGTTCGATCCCAACCGACGCCTAATATTTTAGAATATTAAATGGCACAAAATTGACCCCTCCGCGCCAGCGTAAGTATATAAATAAATAAATTAAATATATCATCACGGCATATTACCCATTGTTGGGCTGGAACAGGCCTAATATGTACTTATATACCCGAACTGGGTGCTTTGTACACAGATTTCGGTAACGACGATGACATATTTGTACCGTGCGGGCGTTTACCAGGTATCACCTCACGACACTTATTGCTGGCGTGGAGAGTGCAACACAGGAGTTATTTTTGTGCCATTTAAAATTTGAAATATTTGGCGTCGGTCAGGATCGAACCCGGTATTTAAATTTAATTTAATTTTAAGTATTTACATGAATAAAAATTAAATTAAACGGGAGGTATTGTGTTGGTCCCATCAGATTTTTAATTTCGTGAGCGTGCATGAACAAAAAGTTACTCACGCGCCCATCTCTAAGGTATATTCGTAATTTCCACGATTTATACGTAATTAATATTTTACCAACGTGTACCAGAGTATCTCAACGCGAACCTGGAGACTCGGGTGTGATCCCAACTGACAACAAAATTATTTATAATTTTAACTGACCCCTATGGTACACATGCCTTTGTAATTTATATAAGCATTTGGTGGTTGCGAGGTTAGTCGCAACCACAATGTAAAAATATTAAACATAAATTGTAAATATTTGTTAATTAAAAATAACATGAGCAAAAATATATGTGATAATTTTTCTTTATTTATAAAACAACTGTTGTTGTATTATTTTGTCATGACACCTTTTTACCTTCAGCCACCTTTAGGTAAGAGGGGCATTGTTTTTAGTGAATAAGCACGTTGTAGGGTCCTCAGAATGATTTCACCATTTTTACGATGATGTCTGTATATATATTATATACAGTGTGTGCAACGAAACGTGGAACATAGGAGTTTAACATAGGATTTTAAAAATGTGCGGAAATTGGCTCTCCTGTACATTTTAGACAAGAACGAAAAGTTGTTTAGAATTAATTTTTACTTATAAAAAGACCTCATTTAATGCAATAGAATATCTCTATCACTAGATATTTAGAAAAGAAGATATGACATTTTCGTCAAAAATCAGATAGCCATGGAAATAAAAAGCAAATAAAACAAAATCTCATTCTGACAGTTCAGTTCAGTGTTATTGATGTTAATTGTTGCAATCATTGTGTCTACACTGTTGTACTCAATAAATTGCATCACTGTTCGTTTATGCATAATAAAATGGATTTGTTCAGTACCGAAGAAAAAAATTTGATTGTCAAATTACATTGCAGAGGATATAGTTATGAAGAAATTCGTGCACTTTTTGGTGGCTCTTATCCTGATCGTCCAATTCCAAGTAAAACGGCAATATTCCGTGTAATTGAGAGATTTAATAAAACAGGAAGTGTTTTAAAACCATGCAAGTGTCAAAGGCCAATTGCAGATGAAGATGAAGAAAGACAAGCAAATAAAATTAATGTAATTACAGCCATAAAAATAATAAAAATTTAAGTTTGCGGCAAATGGAAAAAGACACCCCAATTCCATTTAGTATGGTAAGAAATTATTTAAAAGAAGAAATATATAAATCTTTTAAATATGGCAAACATCAAGAATTGAATGAATAAGATAAGTTTCTGAGAGCAATATTTTGTGAATTAATGCTGGAAAAAGCAAATGCAGATTCACATTTTATTGAAAATATTTGTTTTTCCGACGAAAGCACATTTACACTCAATAATGAGCCAAAAATTTAAAATTTTAGATATTGGCGTAAAAATAATGAACATCTGTATGTTACGACTCATACACAATATCCCCGAAAAGTCAACGTTTGGACTGGAATTTAAAAAAACCATATTATTGGGCCATATTTCATTAATGACACTTTAACTGGTCAGTCCTATTATGATCTGGTGATAAATGATATTGGACCGGCAATTGAAGAACTGGTCAATGATCGTAAAGATCGACAAGACGGCTGTCCAGCTCATAATACAAAAATTGTAAAAGAATATCTTAATGATGTATTTCCCGATACATGGATTGGTAGAGACGGACCAATTCACTAGCCCGCACGGTCTCCGGATCTAGCGCCAAATGATTTTTTTCTATGGGGACATCTAAAATCAAAAATTTACAGTGAATCACTAAAAAACAGAATATCCCTGGAATATACTAAAATATCGTGCTACCAACTAGCAAATGTTAAGCGATCTTTTTATGATAGATTAGGTTATTCTTTGGCGCAGAATGGATACATATTTGAGCATTTAATTTAAATAAAACTTCTCTATTTTGCTGCTATTCTTTTCTTCCGATTTGTATGATTTATTTTATTATTAAATATTTGATAATTTCCCATTTTTAATATTCACATTCACCGAAATCTGAGTTGAGTTCAGTGTTATTGAAGTTAATTGTTGTAATCATAGTGTCTATTATTATTATAATTTTATTATTTTTTTCGAAATGTTCCAAATTTCGTTATTTTTTTTATTTCGTGTAATTACTATTTAGTTTTGCGTAATTAGAATAAATTTCTGCAAATAAATTGCATATTATAGGAATGCATTTTGATGGGTCTGGCATCAATAAATAAAATCAGTATTTGCTGAATCTCCTACCATTATTAAATTAATTATTACAAAGGTAACGAAAATTATCTTAATTATAATAATAGATAACAGTGAAATACAAAAATGACAAATAATTTTCTTTTGTTTTAATGATTAAATGTTTGCACAACCTACTTAAAAAAATTAAAATAGAAATGAGATATTAACTTTGAATTACTTTTTATCAATTTTTTCGCAATGTAAGGGTATCATATTATTATATCGTTGAATTCAGAAGAAAATTCTTTATTAAATGAGTTAATAAAAACTATATAATGCCATTTAAAAAAATGTAACATTTACCCATAAGTTGAGTACCACTGGCTTTAAAATAATAATGGTTATACCAAAATGTGTCCTCCTCTATGCCTTACAAAATATCATAATCACATTTTATGTAACTTTTCATATACATGAATAAAATGCACTGTTCCATTATCTTGATACACCCTGTATATATATATATATATATAGGTGACGCCTGGTAAGCGCCCACACGGTACAAATATTCCATCATTACCGATATCTGTACAAAACAGATTGGCACACCCAGCAATGGGTAATATGCCGTGATGAAATATATTATTTTTTTTTATTTATATATATATATATATATATATATATATATATATATATATATATATATATATATATATATATATATATATATCGTGTGGGACGAGTTTTTCATAGACGCTAACTCCAACACGACAATTCCTAAAATTATTATTCTTCCGTATTCCTCTACTCTACATCTATATGAAGAGCTGATTAGATTTTGGTTATAATTTGAGAACCGGAATTACCTACATTCATTTTAAGTTCTTGACAGTTTTTCTTGAAAAAACGCAGTTAAATATGATTTTTTGACAGTTTATGTTTATATAAATATTAAAGAATATTTTTTTATTCTCTATACGGTTTAATTACTTTTTTATTCATATTCAATAGATATTCGCAATCGACATTAACGTTGGTGGCGGCGGCTTTTCAAAACAAGATGGCCGCCATATGATTGGTTTGACAAATGACAGTTCACTTGTTTAGATGAAGGTGATAAGTTTAAATATTCAAAAAATAAAATAAAAAAAATTCATGTGGCTAGCACATTACCTTCTGTCTATCCTGTGTATTATGTACGAATCCCATACCATCCCCTATATTTTCAATAAACTTATTTCATAAAAAAACTATACAAATTGCACTTCACACTGACATCTTCTTCTTCTTTGGCTTTTCTCATTCGTTAGGGGTCGCTGTTTTTTATTTTCTTCCACTCATCTTATCACTCATCTTTGGTCTTCCTCAGTTTCTTATACCTTCTATTACTAAGCTATTCATTCTTCTTCCAATGTATTCTTCATCTTTCCTCATGACATGTTCAAGCCAATGTAATCGTCTCTCTTGTATCTTTCTAGAAACTTCTATCACTCGAGCTATTTCCCTTATTCTTCATTCCTGACCCTAATGTTTCGTGTCTTTCCTAACATCTATCTCAATATCCTAGTATCTGTCACATTCATTTTCTTTTCATTGATGCTGACATCTGTCAATTTAAATTATCTGAATATATTAGTAGTTTCCATGATTAGCATAGCTGGCTGATTTATGAAATTTAATATCTTTATAATTCTATAACTATATCTATTGAATATGAAGTATAAAATGCAACCAATTAGTGTAGAGAATAATATATTCTTTAAAATTTATAATCATTAAATGTCAACAAATGATATTTAACTGCGTTTTTTCAAGAAAAACTGTTAAATGTTACAATTGAGAGTACTTCCGGTGGACCAAATATAACCAAAATCTAATCAAGTCTGCATATGGATGTAAGGAAGAGGAATACGTAAAAATGAGTGTGCCAACAAATTTTACTTCCGATTGCATGTTTTCCTGGGGCCTATTGAACGCACCTAATGAAATGAATGTGGCAGAGATGAAGATGTGGAGATAGATGCTGGGGATGACACGGAAAGATACGGTAAGGTATGATAGAATAAGAGAAATAACTCTAGTGTTAGAAGTTTGTAGAAAAATACAAGAGATACGATTACATTGGTTTGAACATGTCATGAGGAGAGATGGAGAATATATTGGAAAAATAATGAATAGCTTAGAAATAGAAGGTTGAAGAAACAGAGGATGACCAAAGATAAGTTGGAAAGACTGTATTGCGGAAGACTTGAGAGAAAAGGAACTGAATAAGAACGACGCACAAAACAGAAATGAGTGGAAGAAGAAAATAAAAAATAGCGGCACGTAACGAATGGGAAAAGCTAAGAAGAAAAAGAAGAAGATGTGAGTGTCAAGTGCAATTTGCATAGTTTGTTTATGAAATAATTTTACTGGAAATTTAGAATCTTTTGCAAGAAAATTTATGTATGGATTTTATACATAATACATAGAATTAACGGAAGGTATTGTGCTGGCCACATTAGATTTTTTAAATTTTGTTAACCGATCATGCAAAAAAGTAATAAGCATTGCGGTCAGTAAGTGCTCTTCTACAGGTACCGGGTGTATTGGAGATCCTCAACTTACTGCCCTTAATAGTTAAATAACAATCATGCATACACATCTTTTCGAGATAGTTTTTTTTTGTTCCCCAATATTCAGTCACAAATGAGACTATAAATATTTTTACCTACATTACGTATTATGTATTTTATAAACACAAATTTAATATGTATTATGTATTTATAGACGTAAATTTAATAATATGTACATATGCATATATTTTTGCACAAATTTATTTTGTATGTAGCTTTTTCTGTCAATAATACTAATATGAATTGAATTTCCGGATATTGGAATGTAATTTATTACATATCGGGTTGTGGAAACATTCCAGATACCTAAGTGTAATATGGCCATGCGAACCTATCACAGTTAATTATGTTCCGACTGTCAAATTCACTGATGGATTCCAAACGTATTATCACTGTTATTTATCATAATGACCCCATTTATTATCGCCACCACGTGCTAATGAATTTACAAAGAAGACGAAAGTCAAAAATACAGCTCTTCACGATACCTACTCGTAATTTTAAACTCAAAAGCATTCAAAAGTATAAGTTGATAAAAACTATGATCTACTTTTTAGGCCTATTCGATACAGTATTTTTATCTGAAATCAACCATGTAATTATTTTATATCGTAACATAACTAAAATATTGAGAGAAATTTAATTGAAATTTAAATAAATTTGATTTTTAGAGCTAGTTTTCAGTAGGCTATGTACGAAAAACAAAAACATATATATATATATATATATATATATATATATATATATATATATATATATATATATATACAGGCTGTCCCAGAAGTCGACGATCAAACTAAATGGGGTGATAGAGGAGATCATTTCCAATCAAAATAACTGTATATATATTGTAATGCAATTGTTGATGGTTCAAAAGTTATTGCAACTTTTGTAGTTTCTCCTAAAAACGGCAAGGCGTCCAATAGAATTATTATTATTTTTATTACGAGACGTTTGTTTCTCTTTTTCTTTTTTATTGTATGCACCTGAAGGGTTCTACTTTCTAATAAAATCATTTTCTTGAACATGAGTACCTTCTATTAATAATAAAAATATTGTTTTGTGAAAAAATTTTCTACCGAAAAAAAGCTACTTGATTTTAAAGTGACGCTGACAGAAAAAAATGTCCTAAAAAAAAATTAACCAACTATCAGAAGAAGTTGTGTATTTAATGTAGATTTTAACGCGGTATAACACATGGGGATATTCAGAGCAGATTTTCTTAAATAATTTTTTTTTTCTACAAGAAAGTATTTCAGTTAAAAATACAATTGAAAAATTCGAGAATTATCTTAGATGCTGTGTCAAAAATAAAACAAAATAATAGTTGTAATAGTTTTTATACAACATTAAAACAAAATAGGGTTTATGAAGCTTTTCATGATGTTTTCAAATTTTACAAAAAGTGTTCAAAATTTCTACCATGTTTTCTAATGCACATTAAGCATCGCCGAATAAAATTTCTTTTTATTGTTCGGAACGCCCGTTGATTATTTTTAATAATGTTGGTAGCCTCTCTTATTTTTTGTTGCAACTCTTGTTCATTCTGACTTTCTGTCATGTAGACTATTTCTTTAAAATAACCCCATAGAAAAAAATCTAAGGGGTTAAGATCAGGGGATCGCGGTGGCCACATAATAAACCCTCCTCTACCAATCCACCGATTCCGAAATTCTGTGTCAAGGTGTCGTCTCACATCTACAGAATAGTGAGGAGGAGCTCCATCTTGTTGCAGCCACATATCTCGGCGTGTCTCCAATGTCACGTCTTCAAGTAGATAAGGTAACTCATTTTGCAAAAAATGCAGATAATTTTCGCTGTTAAGCCTTCCTGGGAGCTCAAATGGACCAATCAATTTTCCTTCAATTATTCCCGCCCATATGTTGACCCCAAACTTGTGTTGAAAGTTGTCATTTCTAACAACTCTAGGGTTCACATAGTCCCAAAAATGTAAATTGTGAATATTAAATATCCGGGTTCTACAAAAGTTTGATTCGTCGCTCCACAAAATCTTGTTAAAAAATTCGGAGTCTTCTCTATGACGACGCAGCATTTCCCGACAAAATTGCACTTTTTTGTCATAGTCCGCAGGTAAAAGTGCTTGCACGCGCTACACATGGTATGGATACAACTGGCCCTTTTGCAAAACACGATGAACCCTAGATTTTGGAATTTCCAAATGTCTGGATATACGACGAACACTTGTTGACGGGTTCTCTGTCACCATTTCAATTATATCGTCGTCATTGCACTGAAGCGCAGGTCTTCCTTCTCTTCGCGGATTGCCAGGGATTTCGCCTTCTAAGTAAGACCGATGAACATTTTGAAATACCCTATAATCAGGATAGCGTTCTCGATTAGGGTATCGTATCCGATACTCTCTTGCAGCAGCTCGAGCGTTCCCGTCACAAAACCCGTACACGTAATGCATTTCTGCATATTCTCGAGGGGTATAAGACATATTTTTGAGACCAAAAAGAACAAAGTCCAAATGAAAGGAGTATCAAAAACCAAAAAATACGCAAAATCACAAGAATTAAAACAAAGTTTAAGAAATGAAGAACTGATAAATAAAAAAAAACACAAACAGTAAAGTTATTATCGATATGTCACTTCATATACCTTCTTTTGTTTTATTTTTGACACAGCATCTAAGATAATTCTCGAATTTTTCAATTGTATTTTTAACTGAAATACTTTCTTGTAGAAAAAAAAAATTATTTAAGAAAATCTGCTCTGAATATCCCCATGTGTTATACCGCGTTAAAATCTACATTAAATACACAACTTCTTCTGATAGTTGGTTAATTTTTTTTTAGGACATTTTTTTCTGTCAGCGTCACTTTAAAATCAAGTAGCTTTTTTTCGGTAGAAAATTTTTTCACAAAACAATATTTTTATTATTAATAGAAGGTACTCATGTTCAAGAAAATGATTTTATTAGAAAGTAGAACCCTTCAGGTGCATACAATAAAAAAGAAAAAGAGAAACAAACGTCTCGTAATAAAAATAATAATAATTCTATTGGACGCCTTGCCGTTTTTAGGAGAAACTACAAAAGTTGCAATAACTTTTGAACCATCAACAATTGCATTACAATATATACAGTTATTTTGATTGGAAATGATCTCCTCTATCACCCCATTTAGTTTGATCGTCGACTTCTGGGACACCCTGTTCAATTGAATTTTTCTCAATATTTTTGTTACGTTAGAATATAAAATTAATGCATTATTGAATTCAGAAAAAAATACTGTATAGAATGAGCGTAAAAAATATATTCCATCCCATTTAAAAAATATATAACTTTGTGCTGTAACTTGAGAACCACTGGTTTAAAAAAATATTTTCTCTATTCGTATGGCCCCCTTGGTCTTCTATAAGGTTGTCTTATAGTATTTTTTCTACTCCTATTTAATAATGTATTCATTAATAATGCAATTTATTGTAAATAATATTATTCATTACTGGCAAATATTGAGTAATAATATTACTCAATACTTCTGAGCCAATCACACCTCAGAATTTTCATTACTCATCACTACTGCGGCCAATCACATTTCGGAATTTTCATGACTTTACACTACAGACAATTGTCTTCCGTTAAGTGTGCTCTAAAACAGTGACGCGCGCTATTGTTAATTATCTGTCAACATTTGCTGAAATATTTGTTTATAATAATTATTGTAATTTGTGTGATTCTAAAAGGAAAATACGGATTCCGAAAGTGAACACCATGCAATTTTAACTCCACCAGAGATTGTAGAAGCTGCACAAGTGCATTCCTTAGATTTACTACTGGAAAAGTCCAGAAAAAAATATGAACAAGTTTATAAATCTTTTATGGACTAGCGGATAAGTAAAAACATTAGCTCTTATTCTGAAAATGTTCTCATAGCATATTTTGGAGAACTTTCTGATAAATATAAGGCGTCATTATGGGCTACTTATTATATGCTGAGAAGCACACTGACAATTAATAACGATATAAATATAAAAAAATATTCAAAGTTAAGAGCATTTTTAAAACGAAAATCCGATGGGTATCAAGCAAAAAAAAGAAGAACTTTTAGTGCAGATTAAATAAATCCCAAATACGAAAACAAAAATAGTTCGTAAATTTACAATAGCCGGACATTTTTGCCAATTTGTAAAAATACATAAACTTACGCCCAAGATATATACAATTAGATTCATTTTTTTAAAATTATCAGAAAGGTAAAAGCCCAAAAAATAGGGATAAATAAATTTTCAGCAATGGGGAAACAAATTGCCTGCTTTTTAAAATTACCAAATCCGGAAAAGTACACCGGCCACTCTTTTAGATGATCTTCAGCCACTCTTCTCGTTGACGCTGGAGGGGATATTACTGCTCTAAAGCGACATGGTGGTTGGAGATCTACTTCAGTGGCCGAAGGGTACATAGACGAGTCAATGGAAAATAAAATAGATACCGCAGAAAAAATTATAAATTCAGTGACACAACGCGCTTCACATACTTCTACAAGTCACAATAGTGTACCGGTAACGACACCGACAGTTAACAGTACCAATCAGAATAATTTTGAAACTAATTCTAATTCTATTCCATCCATAAATTTCACGAATTGTTCAAATATATCAATTAATTTTAATAATAATAATAGTAAGTGAAAGAAAAAATAGATTGTTCGTGTTAATTTTATATTAAATAAAGTTTAAAAAAAACTGCATTGTCTGACTCATTTATAATATAGTAGGTACAACATATTTATTTCATTTCAGTCGTAGAAAAAGTATAGTATTCTATTCGCATGTAATGGCTATTACTCATTCGAATGATTTACATCACTCGCTTTCGCTCGTGATGCAAACTTCATTCTCATGAGTAATACCATACATTACATGCTCATTGAATAATATACTATTATTGTATCTTTAATAATATAGAAATTATTTGAGGTAGCTCGTTTAGCTGTTACACCATGTATACACACAGCTATTACAAGTTTTATTTTATTTTTTTGAAATTTATTATTCTCGTTCTTTTTGAAATACTCATAAATCTAATAAATTACATGTAGGTATACGAATATGTATAAAAAGAAAATGTCTATTTAGTACTGTGGTGAGTGCACGGCCGACGCACAGAATGAGCGAGTTTAAACCCGTCGGTGATTAAATTGTTGTGCGCGCCATCTGAGTATACATACAAATATATGCGCCGCGTGACATTGTAATAGAATTAGACTTCCTTATTTCTTGAACGTAATCGAAATCTTCTGGAAGGCTATGACGTAATCGTCGCGCGCCCGCATGCGGCTGACGTGTGCGTGGCGTGACCTTGTACTCGAACGTTGTCAAAATTTTCTAGATAAATGGAAAGCTATATAAAGGCGAAGCGGCTCTGTGCAATTCAGTTCAGTAAAGTTTAACCTCTAGTCAGTCGAGTCGACAACAAGTCTACACACATGGTGAAATAACTAGATAGTGATATAAATATAACGAAATAAATATTGTATACATAAAGAGTGCGTTATTCATAGTGTTATTTTTATTATCTTTTTCTTATTTATCTCTTGTTTCACAAACTTTTATTTTAATTATTAATATTTCTCTAATTTTTACATGTCACCCAAATAAATAAATGTTACAATACATAGATACCTATATTATATTTATTTATGTCATTTACGAAAAAAAAGTAAAACTGATTGGATTTATTTTTATATAGAAATATACACGCCAAAAAAAATCCGAACTCTTACATTATTTTCTAAACTGTTTACTCTCTGAAACTATGATTTAGATTGTAATATCACCATTCAAGAATTAATAATTAGTATTACCTTTACCCCAGCTTCACCCTCAATTTTTAATCTAACATTAAAATTTTAATTTTCTTCCCATAGTTTTCAATGAAAATTGAGTTTTACGGAGTTTATCTCTGTTATCTTGAAAACAATAATAATTACGACTTCGATTAAATGAGACTTTTTATTTACCTTTCAGAGGTCATCTTAGATGTGCTTTTTACCTTTCAGGTATTGGATTCATGCTAAAAATCGCATATCCAGATTTTAACGAATACGCACATCCCTACAATCCGATTTTAACATTTTTACGATGATGTCTGTGTCAGTGTGTGTGGATGTATGTGTATGTGTGTGTGTGTGTGTGTGTGTGTGTATGTGTGTGTGTGTGACTTTGGAAGGACGATTACTCAAAAACTATAAGACTTAACATTTGTTTAACTACGTATTTCCGAATCGGACATTAATGGAAAGAGCTGAAAAGGTTTTGATAACAATTGGACAACCGGAAGTAGCAGATTTTTGAAAAAAAATCTTCTAAATATTATTTTTTGAAAATTTTTGGTAATGTTAAAGAAAATTTAATTCTCTATCTGACACATTTAATTTTTTTATTCTATGTCGTATAGGTTTGGAGATATAGTGTATAATAATATAGAATAATCTGTTGTAATAAATCTCGATGCCCAAAAAACAGTTGAGATTATATATATATATATTGTTGTATTATTAATTAAAGAAATACCGCTAATACTGTCAATGAATTTGAAGAATTTTGAACATATTTGAATAGTAGGACAAATATCTTATAGAACGGAAAAAGAAATACAATTTCAATTATTTGTGTGTACAAAAACTGTTAAATTCGTTACTTATAGGACGCGACCAGTCATGTGACTTTGTTTGCCTTGGCAAGCAGATGAGGGTCCGTGACAAAATGACGGCTAGTAGTTATTCACATAGATATCACAATTGTCATATGTTATAATTTTTCATTCAAAATTTCAAAATATTCTGATGTTTATATGTCATCAATAGTATGGAATATACTTGTTGAGGAAAATAATACACATGGATTTGGATAATCATAATGTTTTGAATGAAAACTTATGATACCTTGACACCTATGTACATTATTACTGTCATTTTGACACGGGTCCCATATCTGCTTGCCAAGGTGAGAGGTATTGTGCTGGCCACAACGGATTTTTTTAATAAATCAGGTAATTGTAATAATTTAAATGTTGTGGCGACCTTGGCCAATATTTAATTTTCAAATAACTTCGTTACTATTTATTACAAATTAAGAAAAATGTTTCATTTAAATTTTATTGTTTTTTTACAGTCTATTTACTAAATAGACAAAATTTTACTCGATAACTATCTTTATCAGCTTTTCTTTGATTTTTCATTCGGGAACAGTTGATCAAGCTTTTTTACTCATTTTCATCAGTACTATATATATACCTTCATAAAATTCTACTCTTTTTATCACCTTGTATGTACCTACGAATATATGTATAGGTACCTCTCAATCAATGAAGTTATATTTCCATATCATAACAATCTGAGAGATAGTTCCTCTGGAATAGTTCTACATATATTAGAAGGACATCGGTTTCAAGTGCATTAAGAGTATGTAACAAATATTATATTCAAAAACGATATTCGACTGTATTTGGGATGGAGATGGAAACAGATAGTAACTGTGTTTCGGACTAGCAGTCAATAATAAAATTTATACACGCCGACGTTTCGACTATACCATAGTCTTCTTCAGGGCTATATTACTTCATAATTAATAATCGTGAAAAACTGTTAAGTTAAAGATTGTAAATCCAAATTTTGTTTATATTCGGATATTGCGTTCTTCCTATACATAATTTTTTACCTCATCTCTCACTGTAATTTTTACTTGCCTTTCCTTTCATATGTATTATTTAATTCGTTTGTTTTTCTGATATTGCCATATTTGTGTGGAACAGAACCACTGAATTTTAAATTCCCTTAAAAATAGTGCGAACTTCCGGAAAATACCTTAACAGCAACAATTACCCCTTCTAAACAACGCAAGTCAGTGAAGCGTAAAGTCTGACATCGATCATCGGTGCTTTTAAGGTCAAATTAACGGTCGCTACACGTAACCTAACCCAGCTAGCTAATAACACCCTTCCACTTCCACAATCATTATCTACATTCACCGCCCTGTCGTGTCAGCCTGATCGCTAATCAAGTGATCGGGATGGACGGGGATCCAGGACTGGCTATGAGCCGCAGGGACAATCAAACAGTGTGATGAGGTATGCGCAACTTACCATAGTTTAGTTGCTGCGGTTGTAAGCAAACATGTGTAATGGGCACATGAATTGTACGAACAAATCACTGGCTGAATAGGTTATATTGATTGTTTTGGTGGAATTAGACATACTAAGTGGTCATTACATGATATTTTCAAGATGTGTAGGTGCAGGCTGGGCACAGGCCCCACGGCTCTTAAAAATAGTGCATTTTTACCTTTCGTCACCTTTAGGTTAGGAAGGTCAAAAAATTCAATGATGAGTTTTTATTGAATAAGCACGTTTTAGGGTCCATATAATACGATTTTACCATTTTTACGATGTCTGTATGTATGTATGTATGTATGTATGTATGTATGTATGTATGTGTGTGTGTGTGGGTGTTTGTGTCTGTGTGTATGTGAGTGTGTGTGTGTGTGTGTGTGTGTGTGTGTGTGAGAGAGAGAGAGAGAGAGATGAAAGTTTCGGCTCACAGAACTTCAATACCACGATTCCAAAAATTATAATTTTTTCGTATTCCTCAAGTTTACATCCAAAAAAAGAGGTGTTTAGATTTTGGTTATAATTAGTCAACCGAAAGTACCCGCATTTGAAGATTTTTCTTGAAAAAACTCAGTTAAATATTATTAAAACTTAAAGAATATATTATTCTCTATACGATTTGGTTGCAATTTATAGTACTTCATATTCAATAGATATAGAGTTAAAGAATTATACAGATATTAAATTTCATAAATCAGCCAGCTATGCTAACCATGGAAACTGCTAATATATTCAGATAATTCAAATTGACAGATATCAGTATCAATGAAAAGTAAATGAATGTGACATAGATGAGGAGAGATGAAGAATATATTGAAAGAAGAATGAAGAGCTTGGTAATAGAAGATTGAAGAACAGAGGAAGACAAAAGATCTTTTGCAAGAAAATTTTTGTATAGCGTGCGTGCAGTGACGTGCTTTGCTAACTTTGGTAAGCAGATATGGGACCCCCGTGTCAAAATGACAGCTATGTATTCCGTCCATAACTAACAAATATAATCTTTCATTAAAAATTTCATGATTTTCTTATTTCATGTGGTTAATTTGTTATTAGGAGTATGGAATTCAGTTGCCGAGAAAAGGAATCATAAAAGACCAAAAAAAAGTGTTTTTTGAATGAAAAATTATGACATTTGTCAATTATGGACATAATTAATAGTTGTCATTCTGATTGCCAAGGTCACGTGACTGCTCGTGCCCTACAGAATTTGTACATAATACACAGGATTGACGGAAGGTAATGTGCTGGCCACATCAGATTTTCTTAAAATGTGTAAATTTTTATACGTACAATAACACCAACATTTTTTAATGAAAAAATGAACGCTATGGCCTTTCACGCTTTTATTGTAGACGTAGAAAATAGGTATTTTTTTACAAATCTATTAAAAGTAGAATTTTAATGTTTGTTTTTAGGTTTAAAATGTAATTTCATAACACCAGTGCCAAAAGTGACAGATCATTGTTACTTTTAACATCAATGTTAAAAATAAATTAGTTACCTTAGTAATGACGAATAGAACCACAAATCAATATTTTTGATTTGTCAACAAATTATTAAAAATACAAATTTATATGAAAAAATAGTATTTGTAGAAAAAATAGTGTACGATATTCATGTTAAAAGTGATTTTATTTTGTTCCAAGTTTTAGGTCACTCGCTTCACAAAATAAAATATCATTTTAACACAAATGATATACCTAGTGTTACTACAAATGAATATATTTTATGCACAAATGCATATGTTTTTTAATATAACTGTTTCACTTTTGTATGGCCTTTACAATATATGATATCATTTAAAAATCTGGTTCAAAACTTTTGCACAACACTATATTCACCGATGGATAAAAAATAAACAATAAAGCTGGAAGAGCTGCAGTAATGCGAAACATGGTACTCAAATTGCTATACATATCTGCCGGAATGCCGGGATACTGCACCACTTTTTCAGAAGAATGCTACAGAATGTTACAGGCACTTAGGGCAATCTAACAGTTAAAGATAATGTATGTAGACCAAGAAACCTATGGTATGTTTCTAAAAATTCAAGAACAAATGCATAAAAGAGTAAACAAAGGCAATGAAATTGTTCTCATTTAGTTCTTATAAGCCATGTTAAAATTCCAGAAAATGAAAAGCAGATCAAGCAGCTAAGGCTGTGCTAGAGGAAGGCCAAATAAACATCGTAATCACAATAGATTTCCACACAGAAATTAAAAAATAGCAACCACTTATAATTAGAACTACCAGTCGTAAGATACTAGACTACAGTCAGCCATAAATATACGAGTACCCTTCACCTTGAAAGAGAAAATTCACCAAACTACAATCTGAACAATACACGTCCCAAATAGTCTAGACCGGCGTTTATTAACCTATGCTTCGCGACTCAAATTTGGGTTGCGAAGTGGTTGTGCGTGGGTCGCGTAAACTATGCCGAATTTTATAATTTTGATCACAAAATGCCAATCATAAGGCAGAGGGAAATAAAAATTGTGGCGGATGAAAAAAATTAGCTTCTTTTCCAACTTTAATTTACTTATTGCAGAAGGAAATAATAATTTTATCGAAGTACAGTTAGGTATTTAGATGAGTAATTCGATTGCTACATCCCAAAAGAAAATTTTGGAAAATATAACTACATACTGATTTTTTAAATATGTATTAATAATTTGCAAGACCAATTGAAGTAGGTATAAAATGACGAGACATTTCGTTACAGTTTTAATAAATCTGCCAAGTTCTTTCTGGTTGAACGTAAAAAAAATGAAAACTAATTTTGGGATATGAAGCATTGAAAGTTTTACTATCTTTTGCTACTAGCCCTTACCTATATGTGCAAATCAAGTTTTTCTGCACTTGTAATTACTAAATATAAACCAGAAAATGACAAACTCCTGCTATCAAATATAAAACCGCGATTTGAAGAACTTTCAAAACTTATACAAAGTCAGGGTTCATTAATTTCTGTAAGCTTTTTTTGATTTAAAATTATAAAAAGATTTATTTTTAATCAACTTAAAACTTAATTCTCAACTTCTCTTAAAATAATGATCATGTGTTTTAAACTAATGTAAAATACGCTTAAAAATAGAGAAAACTAAGATAAACAATAATCATTTATATGTTCTAAGCTAACCCGACTGCACGCTACGGTAGACAACTCACAAGTCACTGCTGTATTAGGTGCTAGAATTTGTACTGCAGGACTGCAGCACTACACACAACACAACCTCCATTCTATCTACTACACTATAGTGGAGAAAAACTAAAATTTTACTTCTTACATTTTCACATCCACAATCCCTCTAATCGGTTTAATCAGTTTTAGTCGGCTTCACTTTTTTCGTCCTCTCTTGCGGATGGGAACCAACAGTTTTCCATCAGCCGTCGAATCCAAATACTGCGTTAAAAGTGAATCATACTGCTGAGAATGATATAAGATCCGTCACGTTAAGGCATACATTTTTTAAATAATTCCCTTCTTATTACTTAATACGTGTACAGCGACAAGAACCTTATCACCAGCTTAGTAAACATGAGCCTTCATGCGATGACGATCTATAATCGATGCCGATTTTGTTCAGCCTCATGGTGTTCTCATACACTACGTAATGCCTTAACGGTTTTAAACAAGTAAGGAGTTGCTTGTTCTACAAAGAATACATTTAGAACTATTTTTCTCAAATCTCGTCTTACGTCATCTGTGGTCCTAAGGTCTGTCCCAAAGGTAAGGAAAGCTGCGCTTATAAGAGCGAAACGAATTGCAGCAAGATTATTTACCCAAAACTTAAATTCATTTTCAATTAGGTACTTAATTGGGTTTTCAAATCCCGGTTCTTTTGGTCAACCGAATGATAAACAAAAGTAACTATTAGTTGCACTCCGAGACAATGCATATTATGTTGCATTAACGCTCCTACAAACTGTGAACCATTGTCACTAATTAACATTCTCGGAGTAAGAATTCATATTATTTTGTTTATAAATATGTAGTATATTCATGCATCTTAATTTTCGTATTTTCATAATTAAATTACGTTTTTTTTTATTTTTTAAATAATTTTCTATACAGGGTGTTTCAGGACTAGCGTAACAAATTTAACAGCTTACTCCTGAGGTTATTTTGCGGCAAAAATGTCATATGAACATAGGTCATATTCCTTCTAGTTACCAAAATACAAGAGGTTGAAGTTCTATAAATAACACGAAATTTTCTAATTTTTGTAATCAAGGTACTTTCGGAAAACAAGAGTTATTATTGAAAAGTCATACCTTATTTGTATTAATTTTATTTATTAATATTAACGAATACGATTTGGACAACAAAACATACGATGACACAATTTAAAAAAAAATGAAAATGAAAAATGCGCGCAAATAGGCGATGGGAAGGTTGGCGTCTATTTGGATATCTGTCTTGGTATTCTATGGACGCATAACGGGCATTACCATTACATAATCCATAAATAAAAATCATATCTGCATATTCAGCAGTACTATAACCATCCATTATGAAACAAAAATACAATCAAAAGTACAACAATTTTTAAGTAAGACAATTAATTAATTAATACAAATAAGGTATGACTTGTCAATAATAACTCTTGTTTTCCGAAAGTACCTTGATTACAAAAATTAGAACATTTCGTGTTATTTATAGAACTTCAACCTCTTGTATTTTGGTAACTAGAAGGAATAGGACCTATGTTCATATGGCATTTTTGGCTCAAAATGACCTCAGGAATAAGCTGTTAAAGTTTGTTACACTAGTCCTGAAACACCCTGTATAATAGGTAGCGAGTTCAATACTAATAAAAAATACAATTTCTTTCCAACAAAAAGCCAATCTATACAAACATATGTATTCACAAATGTAAAGCAATCTATATTGTACAGTGTGTTAGAAAAACAACTGTAACACATTTATAGGACATAGAGAAGGAAGAAGTCAAAATACATAAGTAGAAAAGTTTTATACAATATGTGTCCAAAAATGAACTGTTTCGGAGACATGGCAGAGGGGAAAAGTAGGTGGTACATCAGCGCCTAATTGCTCCCATTGTCCTTCTATAATATTTTTATACATATGATTTATATGCTATGGCAATTTTTTTGTTTTATAACTCTTCGCATATCACACGAGTCGAGTTTTTAAAATCAGGCAAACTATGTATATTTAGAAGTTTGAAATGCATACATACATACATACATAAAATCACGCGTGTCCCACTTAGTGGGTTCGCACAAACCCGATAACAATAAGAACAACATCAACATCATACAACAAATCCTTACTCTTAAACATATTAAAGTGACCGATTTTCGGTAGCGAAATACCGCATCCGGATCACAATAATAGTTAGGGAACAATCATCCTTCGCCACACATTCCTATCTAAGCAGACTTCTTTCGCCTCGGCTACACTCATAATCGCATTCATACATGCTCTTCTTCTCTTCACACTTGGAAACTCTCTCTCTTTAAGCACCCTACCAATCACATCCATCCACTTACACACTGGTCGGCCACGCAATCGAAAACCCTCAACTTCACCAAGATATATACGCTTAACAAGCCGTTCACTCGCCATTCTCTCCACATGCCCAAACCATCTCAACTGACTCACACCAACTCTCTTAATCACATTGTTCCTAACCATACATTCTTCATACACCAAATTATTCCTCACGCGATATATATATATATATATATATATATATATATATATATATATATATATATATATATATATATATATATATATATATATCATCACGGCAGATTACCCATTGCCGGGTGTGCCAATCTGCTTTGTATGCAGATATCGGTAATGATGAAATATTTGTACCGTGTGGGCGCTTAGCAGGCGTCACCTCACGGGCACACATAGCTGACGTGGAGAGTGCACCACAGGGGCCAATTTTGTGCCATTAAAATTCGAAGTAATTTTTAGCGTCAGTCGGGATCGAACCCGGGTCCCCAGATTCGTGACCAGACACTCAGGCACACGGCCACGAGACCCCATGAAGTCATACAAAATATGATTTGTGAATGAACTAATAAAGTTTTTCTCCCACTAATATCTATTAATAAATGTATATTCTCATATTATAAAAATCTGATGTGGCCAGCACAATACCTTCCGTCAACCCTGTGTATTATGTACAAATTCCATTCTTGCAAAAGATTATAAATTTCCAGTAAAATTATTTCATAAACAAACTATGCAAATGGCACTTGACACTGACACCTTCTTCTTCTTTAGCTTTTCCCATTCGTTAGGGGTCGCTATTTTTTATTTTCTTCTTCAATTCTTTTCTGTTTTGCGGGTCGTCCTCATTTGGTTGCTTTTCTCTCAAGTCTTCCTCAATACAGTCCATCCATATTATCTTTGGTCTTCCTCTGTTTCTTCCACTTTCTATTACTAAGCTATTCATTCTTCTTCCAATATATTCTTTATCTCTTCTCATGACATGTTTAAACCAATGTAATCGTCTCTCTTGTATCTTTCTAGAAACTTATAATACTCGAGTTATTTCTCCTATTCATTCAACCGTATCTTTCCGTGTCTTCCCCAACATCTATCTCAGCATTCTCATCTCTACCACATACATTTTCTTTTCAGTTAGAATTTTCTTAATGTAGTAGCTGTTTCCATGATTATTGCATAGCTGGCTGATTTATAAAATTTAATTTCTTTATAATTCTTTAACTCTATATCCATTGAATTTGGAATATAAAATGCAATCAATTCGTATAGAAAATAGAATATTCTTTAATATTTATAATAACATTAAATGTGTAAATAATATTTCATAGTTTGTTTATAAAATAATTTTACTGGAAATTTGGATCTTTTGCAAGAAAATTTATGTATAGAGCACGAGCAGTCACGTGACTTTCTGTCCATAACTAACAAATGTCATAATTTTTCATTCAAAATTTCATTTTTTTGTATTTTATGATTCCTTTTCTCGGCAACTGAATTCCACAGTCCTGCTAATAAATAAACCACATAAAATAAGAAAATAATGAAATTTTGAATGAAAAGTTATGACATTTGTCAGTTATGGACGTAATTAATAGCTGTCATTTTGACACGGGTCTCCGTATCTGCTTGCCAAAGCCAGAAAAGTCACGTCACTACACGCGCCCTATTCATAAATTTTCTTGCAAAAGATCTCATATTTCCAGTACAATTATTTCATAAACAAACTATGCAAATTACACTTGACATTGACATCTTTTTCTTCTTTAGTTTTTCCCATTCGTTAAGGACGCTATTTTTTATTTTCTTCTTCCACTCATTTTTGTTTTGCGTGTCGTTTTCATTCTTGTTCCAACATATTCATCTCTCATCATGACATGTTCAAACCAATATAATCGTCTCTCTTATATCTTTCTAGAAACTTCTACCATTAGAGTTATTTCCCATATTCTTTCATTCATTTACTTTTTATTTATACTGACATCTTTCAATTTGAATTATCTAAATATATATTCAGTTTCCATGGTTAAGTTAGCATAGCTGGCTGATTTATGAAATTTAATATCTTTATAATTCTTTAACTCTATATCTGTGGTATATGAAATAATATAAAATGCAATCAAATCGTATAGAAAATAATACATTCTTTAAGTTATAAATAATATTTAAATGAGTTTTTCAAGAAAAACTTTTAAAATCTTCAAATGAGGATACCTCCGGTTGACCAATTATAACCAAAATCTAAATAAGCCTGCATATGGTTGTAAGGAAGAGGAATACGCAAGAATTGTAATGTTTGTAATTCTAGTATTGAAGATATCGCGGCCGAAACCGCGGTCACACACACACGCACACACACACACACACACACACACACACACACACACACACACACACACATCATCGTAAAAGTAATAAATTCGTATTGTAAAGACCCTAAAATGTGCTTATTCAATGAAAACTCACCACCGATTTTTTTGACCGAAGACAATACCTTCCTTACCTAGAGGTGACGGAAGGTAAAAAATAATTAAAATTTAACAATGGTTTTTGTATCTATTTTCCATAATTTCATTTGCATTTTACTGATGCTAGTAGTTAACCTTCAACCACTCAACCCCTCGAAGTATATAAAGCTTCCACAGGTAATACTGGATTATAACATTCGTATTTTAGCTTGATAAAATCCAAGGTAACTTGGAAACAGTAATTTATATAATTAAGGGTAAATTTCTCGACTGTTGGTAAAGATTAGGTGTAACAATTACTCGAAATCTCATTTATTTATTCTTTTAAAAAAAACGACGTTTTTATATTTACTTAAACCCCGACATAGGTTGAATAGCGGTAGCGTTATTGTTTCACGCTACAAGGGTCCCGGGTTCAATCGCGGATAAGGCATGGCTTCAACAGCCTTTCGTTTTCGTCTTCATTAGCATCGAACGTAAAATGCAACGATAACAGAATTTCAGATAAAACTGTTTCACCCCCATCAATAACACAGCTTATATACGAAATGTAACAGAAGCGTATAATCGTGTAATAATACTAATAATAATAATAATAATAACACACCTAAACTTAAATTTAAACGAGATTATCTAATAATAAATGTTGTATTGTTGAAATTTCGAGTAATAATTATAAAAATCTAATAATTTCTATACCTACCACTTAATATTTGTATTTACTGTTCGTTGTATTTGGTAGGCAGGAAGTATTAATATACTACTAATTAAATTATTAATTAATTACTTATTACTTTTTACTATAAAGAAATTGTACTAGTAATTGATTTTAAAGTTCAAATAATTTTAATTGGTACCCAACATTAGAAAAAATTCGAAAAAAATAATTATCTTAGAATGGGGGAAAGAAGCCACAGGGCTGAAGTTGAACAAAAAGTTTAAAAAATGTTGAAGAAACTTATAACTTTTACATTGCTCGTTTTTATAAATTTGGGTCCCAGCGATATATTTTTCTTTGTGATTAGTGAGACGAGGTGATGAAGAAGAAGATGCACTCTGATTTTGTAGGCTATTTATTACATAGTGTTATTTAAAGATATATAATTCATGTGGGCGAATGTCCTTAGCTTCTGCGTGGGCGGAGCATGCCTGTTGGTCTAGCACCAGGCGAGGATCCCGTGGGTGTATCCTACTGCGATTCACCTCGTGGACACGGCTCGGTGTAGGTGGTAGTGGTCGGAGGAAGTAGTAATCATCCGGACGCGAAGGTGGGTTGACCTGTGACCTGAAGCGCTTTGGAGTGGGCTTCCTTGGAGATGCCCCCAGGTTCTGGGTTCTTCTGCCGGTGGTCTTCTTCTGTGGTGAGGACGTCCGTCGTCGTTTCTTGGGCGACGGTGGTAATGGAGAGACCGGCCGGGCTGTGTGGGTGGCCCGTGCAGCAAATCGTAGCGCCTCTCGCGTAAGGCGACAGGCGGACTTGATTTTCCTCTTGGGCGCCGTAGTGGACATTTCGCTGCTTGTGGTTGATCTGTTGATGACAACCTTGCGGCTATTGGAGTTGGTGCCTTCGGCTTGTGCTTGATGTGTTGATGACAACCTTGCGGCTGTTAGAGTTGGTGCCTTCGGCTTTTGCTTGATGTGTTGATGACAACCTAGCGGCTCTTGGAGTTGATGCTTTTCTTAACCTTTAGGCTAGAAGGAGTGGGCAACTCTGTGTCAGCCAGCGCAGCGATTTTTATATCCCTCGAGAGTCGTGGTTGAGTGCTTGTGGCGGGAGTGTGAAGCGCTGGTTGGCTAAGGGTGAGGCGCGCTGATGCTGCCTGAGTATACTCGCGTACAGCGTGAGCCAGGAGCGTCGCCCACAATAGGAAGATTATTTTTTTTGCTTGACTTTAAAGAAACTAATCTGCAATTGATATTACAATAATAACTTGGGGTGGGTTAGTAATCAAAAGAACGAAAAATTATTACAATTTTTTTATTAATTCACTCAAACAAAAATAAAATATTAACCCTCCACCTTCGTCGCTACAAAATTCAATCCTCCGACGCAGCTCTTTAAAGCTATCTGAATTTCCTCAACTGTTAAGGCGGATATAAATTTTCTGTTCTAACCTTCTAATTTTATTATAAAAATATTGTCATTACTGTGACGTGCGCCCCTGAGAGAAAAGTATGCATGCGCCGCTACTGATAGCATGTTCGTGAACAATGACGTAATCCCTTCGAAAGAACGTACCAGAGCGATAATACAATCCCCGACGCGCTGAGACAGGTTAATTGCACCGTGACATCATTCCTTTGTATACGGGTCATTGTCGCTTTAGAAGAGTTCTAGATTGATAGGGGCTGTATAAATACCGTCGGGAGAACAGCGGGAGATAGTCTCATATATACAAGCAACCAGATATGAACTCGGTGATATAAATAAACAGTTTAACAGTTGTTAACATAAATAAATGTAGTTATATAAATAAGTGCAGTGATATAAATGTTAGTTAGATAAATAATCGTAGTGTTTAAGCATTTAATAATATTCTTAGTGTTTATAATTATTTAATCATAGTCTTAGTTGTTTTTATTATCTTTTAATATTTAATCCTTACTCAATTATCGTTTAATAACCGTATTCTTTAGTTAATAATATTTGTCTATGTTTTACACTCCACCCATATAAATAAAAACGTTACATTACTTTATCGAGGTGAACTTAGCGATGCGTCGCCCAGCGACGGGCGAGTGTAGGCCTACCGTTCAACCAAGTACATCGCAACTAAATTCTTCATTAGTAAGGGTGATATAAAGAATCCTGGAGTAATATACAGTGATTACTCGATGCAGGGAAAATTACTAGTGCCCGTAGATATTAATTAAATTATAAACAGAAATGTGACGATTGAATTTTAAATCAAAATACAGAATTTATATTAATAGTCATCTGCTGCCCCCTACGGGATGGCGAGCTACATGGCTATATGGGGGTGATTAGTAGAGTCCTTAGCTATAAAGTCAAATAGTATTTGAAGTGGTACAATGCCGTATTTTTTTATTTTAATTATTTTTCAGACTTTGTATAAAGCAATGTATATGCGGTTATGTTTAAGGGTTACCTACAACACCCCTACGGGATGGCCAGCTACAAGGCTATATGAGGGTGATTAGTAGGGTCCTTAGCTATAAAACAAAAAAGTACTTGAAGTGGTACAATGCCGTATTTTTTATTTTAATTATTTTTCAGACTTTGTATAAAGCAATGTATATGCGGTTATGTTTAAGGGTTACCTAAAACACCCGTACGGGATGGCCAGCTACAAGGCTATATGGGGGTGATTAGTAGGGTCCTCAGCTATAAAATCAAATAGAAATTGAAGTGGTACAACGCCGTTTTTTTTTTATTTTAATTATTTTTCAGACTTAGTATAAAGTAAAGTATATGCGGTTATGTTTAAGGGTTACCTACAACACCCCTACGGGATGGCCAGCAACAAGGCTAATAATTAATATTATTAATTAAAGGTGATATGAACTCGGTGATATAAATAAACAGTTTAACAGTTGTTAACATAAATAAATGTAGTTATATAAATAAGTGCAGTGATATAAATGTTAGTTAGATAAATAATCGTAGTGTTTAAGCATTTAATAATATTCTTAGTGTTTATAATTATTTAATCATAGTCTTAGTTGTTTTTATTATCTTTTAATATTTAATCCTTACTCAATTATCGTTTAATAACCGTATTCTTTAGTTAATAATATTTGTCTATGTTTTACACTCCACCCATATAAATAAAAACGTTACAATTGGTGTCAGGTGTGGGGTGGTTAAACTGTGAAGTGTAAATAAATAAAAATAAATAAAATGGCGACTAAACAATTAAAATTAAGTGAATTAAAAGTAGGTGATCTCAAGAGAGAACTAGAAGAACGGGATGTGGAAACAACAGGAAGGAAATCAACACTTCAAGAAAGACTGCGGCAGGCATTAACCGATGCTGGTGAAAATCCTGAAGATTACCTATTCAAAATTCCGGATGACGTATCCGACATTGGTAAACAGATACAACAAAGTTTAAAACAGGAAATAGCAGAAAGTTCTAGAAAATCTGAAGAAAGTTCTAGAACCTTAGAACAAAAATTGGAAGAAAGTTCTAGAACATTAGAAGAAAAATTAATAGAAAGTTCTAGAAAAGCCGAAGAAATTTCTAGAACATTAAAAGAAGAATTGACAGGAACATTAGAACAGAAATTAGATGAAAACTCTAGAGCATTAGAACAAAAACTAGAGGATAATTCTAGAAGCTTAGAAGAAAAATTAAAAGAAAATTCTAGAAGTTTAGAAGAAAAATTAGAGGAAAATTCTAGAAAAACTGAAGAAGACCTGAAGAATTTAGAAGAAAAGTATGACAGGAAGATAGAAGAATTACGAGAAAAATTCACTAAAATTACATCGTCGCCAATCCCGAATTCTGGTGTGGCTGAGCCAAGTCTAATAGAAGGAAGAAAAGTAGTAAAACCTGATACTACTTCAAAAATGCACATAAAAACTCCGGAATTCGATGGGAAGTCTTCGTGGCCGAATTATTTAAAACAATTTGAAGCAGCCGCAAAAGCGAATAATTGGACGTCCGAGGAGAAGGCTACGGCGTTGACTGTCTCGTTGCGCGGAGAAGCTATCGACATCCTGCAAACGCTGAAAGAAGAAGAACAAGAAGACTACGACCAGCTAGTCAAGCGACTGGATATGCGGTATGGAAATGCGCATCTGGAGCAGGTGTACCAGACGCAACTGAGGAACCGGTATCAGAGTTCAAAAGAAAACCTGCAAGAATTTGAAGCCGACATAGCCCGTTTGGTTCGTCTCGCACATCCTACAGCTCCTGACAGCGTTTTGGAGTGCCTGGCCACTCAATCATTTATCTACGGAGTTCGAGACAGCGAAATTCAGCAATCACTGTTATTGGCTCGCCCAAAAACTGTAGTGAACGCACTCTCATACGCATTAGAACATGAAGCTGCTAAACAAGCTTCACGCAACTTATTCCGAGTGCGAGATAATGAGGCTGAGAGAAACGAAAACTCTGAAGATCTAGAAGAGACAGTGCGACGAATCGCAAGTAAAGTGTTTGCCGAAAGAAAGAAACTCCGCGGTTGTAAAAATGGTGAATTGGATCATCCACAGAGACTTCACAGAAAACCGCAAAAGAAAGTGGTTGCCTTACAGGACGAAAGACAAAGAAAAATGAAGGAAAGGGAAGCAGTGTCGATGTATTCAAGAAGATTTAAGACGCCTGGAAGACACACAGAGGGACAGAGACAGGAAGTAGAAGGAAAGGAGAGTAACGTCGACACACTGTCCAGAGGGCCATGCCAAGATAGAGATAAATATGGTAGTCGACTGGAAGAAAAACATTCCACCATTGCCAGAATAACAGTAGTCGACGATAGTTGGCAGCCCGATGGATTACGCAAGGACCAAGAGAATGACCCGACGTTGAAAATACTGCTGGAGTGGAAAGCAGAAGAGAGAAAACCAAGATGGGAAGAAGTTGCACCACACTCACAGAGTGTAAAATCATACTGGGCGCAATGGGACTCAATGATGATTGAAGATGGCCTGTTAAAGCGTTTGGTGGAAAATACCGATGGAACTGAGAAGAGAACTCAGTTGGTTATTCCTAAGAATAGAATACCAGACGTGCTGAAAGAGATCCATGACGGATCTGGAGGCGGCCATTTTGGAGTCAACAAAACATTAGAAAGATTGCGCCAGCGATTTTACTGGGTTAACTGCAAGGAAGACGTTAAAGACTGGTGCAAGAAATGTGTGGTTTGCGCTGGAAGCAACGGTCCTCATAGACGACGGAAAGCTCCAATGCGTCAATACAACGTTGGCAGTCCATTTGAGCGCATTGCGATTGACGTGGCCGGACCATTTCCAGAAAGCGAAGACGGAAATAAATACATCGTGGTTGTCATGGATTACTTCACCAAATGGGTCGAAGCCTATCCATTATCCAACCAGGAAGCTACTACGGTCGCCGAAACCTTAGTCAAGGAGTGTATATGCCGATTCGGGGTTCCACGTGAACTTCACTCCGACCAGGGGAGAAATTTTGAGTCTGCCGTTTTCCAAAATATCTGTAAGATATTAGGGATTAATAAAACGAGGACAACTGCATTACATCCGCAGTCCGATGGCATGGTTGAACGCATGAACAGAACGATCAACCGACATTTGTCGAAGGTAGTCTCCAACCACCAAAGAGACTGGGACCGTCATCTTTATCTGTTCTTAATGGCTTATCGTTCATCCGTGCATGAAACCACAGGGCAAAGTCCTGCGAACATCTTATTTGGGCGTGAGTTGCGCCTGCCATGTGACTTGGTGTTCGGCAGTAAACCTGGGGAAGATCTGGCCGGAGAAGATTACGTAACGGACTTACGGAGAAGAATGAACAACATTCATGAACAAGTCCGCACAAACACTCAAGCTGCCAGCGACCGAATGAAGGACCAGTATGACATCAAGGCAGAAAAAGGTGGATACCAACCAGGGGATTTAGTCTGGCTTTACAATCCTCAAAGGCGCCGAGGTTTATCACCAAAGCTACAAAGAAATTGGGAAGGTCCATATGAGGTCGTTAAGAGAATAAACGACGTGATATACAGAATTAGAAAAACACCAACAGGGAAGCCAAGAGTAGTACACTTCAACCGGCTAGCCCCATTCGCTGGTGACAACAATGAAGACCATCATGGAGCAACGGTTCGTCGGATCATAGCTCAGGAACCGACTTTTGAAGACTTCATGGAACAGTATTCCTTTGGTCACAAGGCGCGGTATGGCGTGACGACGGAAGAACATAGAGATCTGTTCACCGTGTCCTCAGATTATTCCCTCGGCCACTGCGTATCGGAAGACTTAAAGATGTCACGCGGCATAGCGTCAGTCTTTAAGACAAAATTTGGACGACTACAAGAATTGGCCAACCAAGATCCATCCGTCGGGAAGACGCTAAGACTGAGGGATAACAATGCAGAACAGCAGCGGTATATCTACTACCTGGTCACAAAACCACACTCGTACCAAAAGCCGTCATATCGCAATCTATGGAGCTCGCTGTGTGACCTGAAGGATCATCTGCTAGAGAATGACATTTTGAAACTAGCAGTACCGAAGTTAGGCTGTGGATTAGATGGTTTAGACTGGATAATTGTTAGGAACATATTAGAGACCCTCTTCCGGTATACCGGTATTGAAATTATCGTCTGCAGCTATAACCCTAACAGACAGAAAGGAGAACTCCAGCGGACCATCGACTGTCATTTCTTCAAGACTTCAAAGTGTACCAAGGGCAATGCATATAGATTTCGTCATCGAGAACTGTTCCGGGACGAAACAGTCTTAAGGAGGGGGCAGTGTGACGTGCGCCCCTGAGAGAAAAGTATGCATGCGCCGCTACTGATAGCATGTTCGCGAACAATGACGTAATCCCTTCGAAAGAACGTACCAGAGCGATAATACAATCCCCGACGCGCTGAGACAGGTTAATTGCACCGTGACATCATTCCTTTGTATACGGGTCATTGTCGCTTTAGAAGAGTTCTAGATTGATAGGGGCTGTATAAATACCGTCGGGAGAACAGCGGGAGATAGTCTCATATATACAAGCAACCAGATATGAACTCGGTGATATAAATAAACAGTTTAACAGTTGTTAACATAAATAAATGTAGTTATATAAATAAGTGCAGTGATATAAATGTTAGTTAGATAAATAATCGTAGTGTTTAAGCATTTAATAATATTCTTAGTGTTTATAATTATTTAATCATAGTCTTAGTTGTTTTTATTATCTTTTAATATTTAATCCTTACTCAATTATCGTTTAATAAACGTATTCTTTAGTTAATAATATTTGTCTATGTTTTACACTCCACCCATATAAATAAAAACGTTACATTACTTTATCGAGGTGAACTTAGCGATGCGTCGCCCAGCGACGGGCGAGTGTAGGCCTACCGTTCAACCAAGTACATCGCAACTAAATTCTTCATTAGTAAGGGTGATATAAAGAATCCTGGAGTAATATACAGTGATTACTCGATGCAGGGAAAATTACTAGTGCCCGTAGATATTAATTAAATTATAAACAGAAATGTGACGATTGAATTTTAAATCAAAATACAGAATTTATATTAATAGTCATCTGCTGCCCCCTACGGGATGGCGAGCTACATGGCTATATGGGGGTGATTAGTAGAGTCCTTAGCTATAAAGTCAAATAGTATTTGAAGTGGTACAATGCCGTATTTTTTTATTTTAATTATTTTTCAGACTTTGTATAAAGCAATGTATATGCGGTTATGTTTAAGGGTTACCTACAACACCCCTACGGGATGGCGAGCTACATGGCTATATGGGGGTGATTAGTAGAGTCCTTAGCTATAAAGTCAAATAGTATTTGAAGTGGTACAATGCCGTATTTTTTTATTTTAATTATTTTTCAGACTTTGTATAAAGCAATGTATATGCGGTTATGTTTAAGGGTTACCTAAAACACCCGTACGGGATGGCCAGCTACAAGGCTATATGGGGGTGATTAGTAGGGTCCTCAGCTATAAAATCAAATAGAAATTGAAGTGGTACAACGCCGTTTTTTTTTTTATTTTAATTATTTTTCAGACTTAGTATAAAGTAAAGTATATGCGGTTATGTTTAAGGGTTACCTACAACACCCCTACGGGATGGCCAGCAACAAGGCTAATAATTAATATTATTAATTAAAGGTGTAAATGACAGAAGTAAGTGTTTCAAGTCAAGCAAAAAAGTTCTTCCTATATTTTTTTTTGTAAAATCAAAAATAAAGATTTTTTCCCTCTTGTAAACTCAATCCGGGCGCATACTACATATTACTTCCGGTACGAATGGACGAGGAATACGCAAAAATTATGATTTTTCGAATTCTAGTATACACACAGATGCATGCACGCACGCATGCTCACACACGCACGTACACACACAATATATATATATATATATATATATATATATATATATATATATATATATATATATATATATATATTGTGACGTGCTTCGCGCAAGGCGATTACAACAACGCACCCTAGCTGGTTTGGTGTGCGGCCGCTAGCCTTTACACAGTGGAGGTGGGACCGGGTTAAGTTCGGTGATCAACCCCGAAAGGGGTTGAATGGGCGCCACGTAATTTTTGTCTTAACGAACAAAAAAGTTTACCTACCGTGAATATAAAATATCGCCTGAAAACGGAAGAAGGGCTTGTACAAAATACAAAAAAAACTCCAGAGCTAAGAATAATAATAATACTTTAATGAATGTAAATTTAAAGTTAAGATATGAAAGGTATATATATAAAAAAAAAAATAACTATGAACAAAAGGTGACGACGACCGACCCGACAGTACAATTATACGTCGAATGTTGGCCAACCGACAACGCAGGGCAAGTACAGCCAGTTGAATATACGAGGACAAATAGTCCGCGACGTATCGTAGTACAAAGTACAACAGTGCCGAATTCTGTGCCAGGCACAATATAAAAAAAACCAAAAACAACACAAAGTTGCACACTGGATTAAAGCAATCCAATAATAAATATAACACTAATAATAATAAAAACCTGAAAAACCAAAAAGAATATTGCACTCCAAAAGTGAGTGCAAAATAAAAGTGAACGAAGCTAAGGTTAAACCAATTTTCAGGCACTCCAAAAGTTGAATGCACAATAAAAATTGAAGTTAACAAGTTTTCAAACGTCTTCAGTGCCTCAAATAAAAGTTGTTAAAAAATATAAATGATGTCTGTACGACTTATCTCTAGTGGCGGTAGGTAGCCAGGAATGGTGGTGGGGATGATTGCAGTCGGTCAGCGGAATGCGGACGATGCCAGGCAGCGCTACACCAGCTGGAGATGTCCACCCCGTAAGCTAACTGTCCCCCGACGATGCCTTCAGCCCGTGGCGAGATGTTGGAAAATGTTACGAACAAAATAATTAAGTCACGAACCACGTACACTTAAATTGATCCCCACGTGGGAACTCCGCGGGAGGTTGATTCACAAATCACCAAAAACCTCCTAACGAAATCCGTAATCCGGCGACTGATCCCCAAATAAGGGTAATATTCCCAACGAATATTTCTACTCGACCGGAATTACTTTTAAGTGATTGCTGACTCGCAACTTAAATTTTCTTCAACACGTTCGCCCGCTTGAAATTACTTACGACAAGTCCCCGGATCTTACTTAAGGCAGGGAAAAATAATTTAAACTCCGGAAAGAGAGAAAGATGGTAACCATACCCTTGCGCACAACAAATCTACTTAAATAAAACGTGTCACGCTCATAATTTTTAGTATAGGATAGGGGTAATTTAAAGATAGTAGGATGGGATAATAGTTGTATGTTAATGTTTTAAATAAATAAACTAAATTAATACAACAATAAATCCAACCAATTTGAAATCTATTTATTTACCAAACAACTTCAAAATTTACCGCCGCCACACTACGTTGTGAACGTAGCGCCCAGCTTATACGATCACCGCAAAGACAAATCTAAGAAATGTCACCAAAAATTAACCTAAAACTGAAACTAGAATAATAAACTGACTATTTAATTTTGAACAAATGAAGCTACCAAATTTAAAGAAACATTAAGTAAGTGAATTTAATAGAACTATGAAGTATAAATAATATCATTACGGCATAAAACATTGTTTTTAAGGTCATGAATGGAAACGAAGGAACGGCAGGTATAAAATTAAGGAAATTGGAACAAAGGACCAAATTAGAACGTAACAATATTATATATATATATATATATATATATATATATATATATATATATATATATATATATATATATAAGATGTCCCATTTGAAATATGAAAGTTAATGTCACTTCCAGTTTAACCGGAAGCACTACTATAATGTCCTTACGCCTAGTTTACAAATATATAAAGAGAATTAAAAAATAATTATAAATAAAATAGTTATTTTGAATGGCCCGTTTTTCAGTGTCGCCAAGAAAAACGGATGATGTTTGGTGTTACGAAGTTTTCATGATCATAATAACAGCTACAGGAGATACGGTGTTGTCTTTTTCCTCTACTCTATAACACAAAATTAAATAACGATAGACGTACAAGATTTTCACATTTGATGAGTAGTCATTTCCCTTTAAGAATTAGCACTAAAATCTCAAAAATTTAACAGAAAATGGCATCACGAGGTTTACTCATGAGGTAGCAGGTAACCCAAATTACAGCTTTGTAGGGAAGTATTGTTTTTAGATTTAACTAATTTTTAATTGTTCGCCCTACCACCGGATCCGAAGGCAATAGCCCGTTCTTCGAAACTTTGCTTGAAACAATTTTCCAAGAATTCGAAAACGCTGCATTTTTTTTTCACGCCGCAAGTAAAAAAGGTCGACCGGAATTGTCGAGTGCATGCAGCACACGACACACGACAATGTCAAAATTGTGTAGAAGTAAACAATTTTGCGCAGAATTTTAAATGCAGTACTGTAAATATGTGTATCACCACATAATCACTTCGTTGACATAAACTTGCTACAATATAAACTGGCTGTTGTCCTGTAGTCAATAATCAAGAAAAACCAATAGAACTGTTTCATTTTTAATATATGTTTGTTTTTGTAAATTGATTGCAACCTATTTTTATTGCGGCATTATAAATTTATAATAACTTGTTTCGTGCTAACCAAGGTGCTAACGCAATGGAGTAAATAAAATATATAAAATGTTCCATTTAAAATAAAAAATTACCATTTGCACTATTTTATGTACACGTGTGCATTGTCAACCCGCATAAATTTTTATTTTATTAATCAGAAAATAAAAAATATTTGCTCTAGTTATTCCATGGATAATGAATATTTACATCAGCATTCCATTTGAATTATCTTATATTATAATATTTTTAAATAATAAAATAGCAAATATTTACTTAATTAATTAATAATTGGCGTAGGGACGGTAAGCTTTAGCGAGGTACTGGCGTACAGATGCCTAAAGACACTACTGTCGTATTTATAATGATAGTCAGTTAAGATTATAACTCATAACTTGCTTGTATTTCTACATATTTATTTACACTAACTTCCATAAGCTTTGTGGATAATTTAGACGTTAATTTTTTTTTCGATTTATTTATATTTTGTTAATACATAATTAAAAATCTGTCGTGGCCAACACAATATCTCTCGCCACTTCCTTTTTTTGGTTACATAAGTATAGGGCGCGAACAGTCATGCTACATTGTTGGCCTTGCCAAGCAAATGTGGGAGCCCGTTTCAGAATGATCATTAGTAATTATGTACATAGATGTCAAATATCAGAATTTTTCTTTAAAAATTTCAAGATTTTCTAAATTCACGTAGTTAATTTGTCACCAGGAGTGTGGAATTTACTTGTCGAGGAAAATAAACCACGTGGAATAGGAAAATCACTAAATTAAAGAATGAGAAATTATGATATTTGAAATTTATATACATAATTACTAGCTATCATTCTGACATGGGCCCCCATATCTGCTTGTCAAGGCCAACAAAGTCACATGATTGCTCTAATGTATTTAACATCTCTTGTATACCTACACTCTACATCAAAAATTCTACTTATACCTATTCCATATATTTAGATTACTCTTCTAATTTTTCGAGAGGTTTCCAATTCATTGTCGGAAGTAACAGTATTTCGGAAGGGTATGAGTAATATACCTATAATATTAAATAATTAACTATAAATACAATAAGAAATAATATAATGTATGTACTTCCCAGAAAAGTCTTCAGTAATGTCTCCGGATTTCTGACACTGACATTTACCTGTCAGTTACAAACAATTTAAATTTTCAACTATTTTCCATGGCATTCTTTCGGCTGTAAAATTTATTACAACAGATTATTTTATATATTATATTTCTTTTATCTCTAAATCTATAGAATATATTATAATAAAATATTTAAATGATCAGATACAGAATTTAATTTTCTTTAATATTACCAAGAAAAATTTTCAAAAAATAATATTTAAAAGACTTTTTTTCAAGAATCTTCTACTTCCGGTTGTCCAATTGTTACCAAAACCTTTTCAGATCTTCCCATGAATGTTCGACTGGGAAATACGTAGATAAACAAATTTAAAGTCTTATAGTTTTTTAAGTAATCGTCCTTCCAACATCCCACATACACACACACACACACCCACATCCACACACACACACACACACACACACACACACACACACACACACAGACATCATCGTAAAAATGTTAAAATCGGATTGTAGGGACCTTAAAACGTGCTTATTCAATAAAATCTGGATATGCGATTTTTAGCATGAATCCAATACCTCTCTTAGCGAGAGGTAAAAAAGTAAACGTTTTAGATCCCAGATTCTATTAATTATTAAGAATTAAAATTTGGCATATTGATTCAGCGCAGTTTTTATATAAAATATTAATAATTTTTACCTCCAGCTACCCTTGGTAAGGGAGGTATAGGGATCAGGCTAAAAACGCATATCGAGATTTTGGTAAATGACTACGTTTTAAGGTCCCTGCAATCCAATTTTAACATTTTCACGATGATGTCTGTGTGTACGTGTGTGTGTGTGGATCCTCTTTACGGTCTAACTCAAATACTATCACTCAGACAATTTTGAAACCTTGTATGTCTACCTTACTCTTATATGGAAAGATGCCATTAGATTTTGGTGTAAATCGGATAACCGGAAATAGCACATTACTTGAAGCTCAAAACAGTTTTTCTTCGAAAAATACCTTTAAATGTTATTTTTTCGAGATTTATTTTTTATAAAAATTAAAGATTATTAAATTTTCTACAGGATTGCATTAATACTTCTATATATTTTATGGATAAATTTATAAAACTATCTATAATTTTAATCCCGGAGCCTACACTTTAAACACAACTCATACACATGGTAACACAATTCAGATTTCAAATATTTGTAACTGACACATATATGTCACTGTCAACGTACTAATCGTTTCAAATAATAATATTAACGTTTTATAAAGAAAATAGTAAATAGAACAATAATTATATGGAAAGGAACTTAATACAGTTTCCAGCATAAGTAAATATGTAAAAAAAAGGTAAGATAATAAAAACATACATATATCATCACGGCATATTACCCATTGATGGGTGAGCCAATCTGCTTTGTACGCAGATGTCGGTAATAATGATGACATATTTGTTCCGTGCAGGCGTTTACCAGGCGTCACTTCACGTGAATCTTGGGAACGGGTTCGATGCCGACCGACGCCAAATATTTTATAATTTGAAATGGCACAAAATTGACCCCTTTGGTGCACTCTCCACGCCAGCAATGAATTTAGATAAGTATATAAATAAATAAAATAAATATATCAGCACGGCATATCACCCATTGCTGGGCCTGCCAATCTGCTTTGTACACAGATTTCGGTAACAATGATGACATATTTGTACCGTGCGGGCTTTTACCAGGTGTCATCTCACGAGCACTTATTGGTGGCGTGGAGAGTGTACTTCAGGGGTCATTTTCGTGTCATTTAAAATTTTAAAAATTTGGCGTCGGTCGGGATCGAACCCGGTATTTATATTTAATTAATTTTAAGTATTTACATGAATAAAAATTAAATTAAACAGGAGGTATTGTGTTGGCCACATCAGATTTTTTTATTTCAAATAGATCAGTTTAATTTTAATATTTTTTTACTGCAAAAGCTAATGATGCAACAATTACGATTAAGATTAATTGTAATAGCCGATTTTAAGAATTTCACGGTTAATCGTAATCATCGATTATTAACAACGATTAAGATGTGCGAAGTTAGACCAACGTGTTTGATTATTTGCCATTTTCTTTTGTTATAAAAGAAGTATAACAAATTTTTATACATGTGTGCATAAACAACCAGAACATAGGGATTTAACATGGAATTTTAAATTAGTGCGTAATTTAACTCTCCTATAACTTTTAGAAGAGAACTAGAAGAATAGAAACTTGTTTAAAATTAAATTTTACTTTAAAAAAGAAATAAAATGTTATAATTTCATCAAGAATCAGATGGCCATGTAAATAAAACACGATTTCAGCGTGACAGATTAATAAAGTATCATTGCTTATAATATAATAATATATTCTGTACTGCATACTGTATGCATCCATGTTATAATATTAAAACTAGATTATGAACCATAATTATAAAAATATCTGATGTGGCCAGCACATAACCTCTCGCCGTATATTTTACCTGGCTGTATGCATAAAGCAAAGAATATTTTTAGAAATACAAATAATATATTCATATTAGTCTACGACGTATAAACTTCTTTATTATTCAATAAGAGCATGTCTTAACATAAAACAATTTTCACATATATCTACAAAATCTATAAGATATTTTACCATAAATTATATACAATAAATTACAAAGTAAAGTTTACCATATATAAATTTTAGGCTGGTAACAGGGATTTTCAATTTAAACAATGTTCTTGTTTACTTTCTCTTCATATTCTTCTAGTAAAAACATTAATATTGGGCGGTCTAAAATGTATATATCTGGATTGTGCATCTATTATTACAGATCTTCTTTTACATTTTATTTTTTCATACATGTTGTATCTAAATAACACATTAATTACCTTTAATAAAGTGATGAATAGATTGCACTCCGATTATTCTTATAACGATGTGTAATTTTGTCAATTTTTACAACTTACTTGAGAAGAATTTGATAGCTTTTTCGCATTTTAATGTTACTCTAGTCTACAGTGCTGATGTACATTGCCCCATAACCCATAATGTTTGAAACAAATTTAAGTCCGTCAACCTAGACTTGTCACCTCCATAATAGTCACAGATCAAGAATTAAGAAATTCTCCAAGTACATTTTTCTTTCATTACTCCTTATTTCGATGAGATACAATTTTTCTGTATTTTACGTTGCAGAGTGGAGACTATCTTCACTTTCATCTCGCGTTTATAACATTTAATTATCGTCTTCCTTCGAGCTGTATTCTCGCTTATATCTATTCTTTACATTTAGATTTTTTATATGTAAATTCATTCTATGAAGAATTTTTGTCCTACTCTTCTAATTTTTCGAGAATATTCCAATTCATTGTTGGCATTAAAAGTATTTCTGAAGGGTATGTCTAATATACCTATAATTTTCAATATATAACTATTAATACAATAAGAAATAATATAATATATGTACTTCCGAGAAAAAATCTTCAGTAATGTCTCCGGATTTCTGACCTGACATTTATCTGTCAGTTACAAACATTTTAAATTTTCAACTATTTTCCCTGGCATTCCTTCGGCTGTAAAATTTATTACAACAGATTATTTTATATATAATATTTCTTTTCTCTCTAAATCTATAGAATATATAATAAAATATTTAAATGTATAGAAAATTTAATTCTCTTTAATATTAAATTAAATATCAAAAATTAATATTTAGAAGATTTTTTTTCACGAATCTTCTACTTCCGGTTGTCCAATTGTTACCAAAACCTTTTCAGCTATTCCCATGAATGTCCGATTGGGAAATACGTAGTTAAATAAATATAAAGTCTTATAGTTTTTGAGTAACCGTCCTTCCAATATCCCACACACACACACACATCCACACACACACACACACACACACACACACACAAACACACACACACACACACAAAGACATCATCGTAAAAATGTTAAAATCGGATTGTAGGGACCTTAAAACGTGCTAATTCAATAAAATCTGGATATGCGATTTTTAGCATGAATCCAATACCTCTCTTAGCTAGAGGTAAAAAAACAATTACTGCAAAAATCATAAGTACGGATAATTCAATAAACTACCACATTAATAATGTATTCTATTTCCATAACCATCTGATTCTTGTCGAAATTATATAATTTTACATCTGAAATATCTCGTGCTGCTGATCTACTGTTACATCAAAATTAATTAAATGTATAATTTAATTTTAAACAACCTTTTATTTCTGAATAAATAGAATGTTAAAGAAGATAAGTAAGAATAGATGCACAATCCAGATATATACATTTTAGACCGCCCAAAATTAATGTTTTTACTAGAAGAATATGAAGAGAAAGTAAACAAGAACGTTGTTCGAATTGAAAATCCCTGTTACCAGCCTAAAATTTATATTTGGTAAACTCTACTTTGTAATTTATTGTACATAATTTATGGCAAAATATCCCATAGATTTTGTAAATATATGTGAAAATTATTTTATGTTGAGACATGCTCTTATTGAATAATAAAGAGGTTTATTCGTCATAGACTTATATGAATATATTATTTGTATTTCTAAAAATATTCTTTGCTTTATGCATACAGCCAAGTAAAATATACGGCGAGAGGTTATGTGCTGGCCACATTAGATTTTTACGATTATTAGAATGTTTCTTTTTATTTGAACAACGAGTTTGATCGCAAGCGCAGATAGTGGTGTAGCGGCCAACTTACAGGTCTGAACTCGGTAGTTCGCCGAAATATTTCTCTGTCCGTCACTTACTGCTTATTTGCCATTTCCTATTATTATAACTAAAATATAATTAATATTATATAAGGTGAACACGAGAATCCGTGACATAGGCGTTTAATATGGGAAAACAGTTTTTTCTTTTAATACTATCTGTTTCGTAAAACTTTATAATGTTTGTGAATCAAGGAAATATAAAAAATAAAATTATGAGCTTTTGAATGCCAAAATTTTTAGTTTTTCGCTTTTGGTGCCCAAGTAATCGTAATTTAAAATGTATTAAAATATTGTAAAAAAATTAATGTCGAGGAAACTGTCAAACCGAGTAATATGCTAGAAAAATGTATTTGACAGTTCAACATTAGTTCAGTGCTCAATTCTTGAAATAACGCATACTATATCCGTTTTTATCATGTCTTTAATATAAGTTTACTCGGTCACTAAAGCTGTAAATATATTTTTTTTAACATTAATGGGTGTATACTGTAAAGATGATAATAGTTTTTTAAATAATAATATAAAGTTAAATTCTTAAACGTTTTGTGTTATGTCTTCATTTGTTATTTGTTGTAGATGTGGAATAACTAAAAGAAATGTGAAAGACAGAGGGTTCATACTTTTTGAAATACATGGCTTTTTTGGGGTTTCGCTAGTTTTGTCGGTGTTTGTAGTTAAATATCATCTATTTTTAACAATTCACAACCTGATAGGTGATATTTTTTACCTCTCGCTAAGAGAGGTATTGGATTCATGCTAAAAATCGCATATGCAGATTTTACTGAATAAGCACGATTTAAGGTCCCTAGAATCCGATTTTAACATTTTTACAATGATGTCTGTGTGTGTGTGTGTGTGTGTGTGTGGATGTGTGTGTGTGAGGTTGTTGGAGACACGATTTCTCAAATTCTATAATACTAAAGACCTTTTTGACTACGGATTTCTCAATCTAACATTAATGGGAAGAGTTGAATAGGTTTTGGTACCAATTGGAAAACCGGAAGTAGTAGTATCTTAAAAAAAAATCTAAATATTATTTTTTTGATTTTTTTTATTATTAGCATTAAAGAACATAAAATTCTCTATTCGATACATTTTAAAATTTTATTATATCTCCTATAGGTTTGGAGATATAGTATATAATAATATAAAATAATTTGTAATAAATTTCAGAGCCTAAACAATTCTGTAGTAACCATCAGATGTTTGTAAATGACAGAAAAATGTCATTGCCAAAAACCAACAGTAGTTCATAAACCTGTTTGGGCGATATTGGCAGCTCAATTCTAAAACTTGACCTTAGGTCTATTTTAACTAAACACATGACAGTGGATAAGAACCGATTCAGAATTTGCCATAGTATGAATATGGTTTTATATAGATTTTAGCTGAAAATAAATCTTAGATATTCTTTTTTGGCAACATAGTAGTAAAACGTCAAAATACGCTTTTACGTTAAATGAAGAAGTTTAACTGATATTATTGAAGAATTTTTCAGAGATATTGGTAAGTTTACTATTTTTTGTTGTATAACAACAATAACAATTAAATATTGAAAATTATAGCTGAAATCCAGTCAAGAAATTGGAAGAAATTCGAACATTTAGAAGTATAAGAGAAAACTTCCTCAAAAAATAAATTTTAAATTATAAAAATAATCTAAACATAAAGAAAAGACATGAGAAATTTATAGGGCGCGAGCAGTCATATGACTTTGTTGGACTTGACAAGCAAATATAGGGGCCCGAGTTAGAATGACAGCTGGTAATTATATACATATATGTCAAATGTCCATGTCCATCCAAAATTTCGTGATATTCTAATTCCATGTGGTTTATTTTCCTCGCCAAGTAAATTCCACATACCTGGTGACAAATTAACCACGTGAAAAATTACTACATTTGACATTTATGTAAATAATTACTAACTGTCATTTTGACAAGGGCCTCCATATCTGCTTGTCTAGGTCAAGTATGACAAACTAACTACGTGAATTTAGAAAATCTTGGAATTTTTGATGAAAAATTCTGACATTTCACATCTATATACAAAATTACTAATTGTCATTTTGACAGAACCCCCATATCTGCTTGTCAAGGCCAACAATGTCACATGAATGCTCGCGCCGTATACTTATGTAACCAAAAACGGAAGTGGCGAGAGGTATTGTGCTGGCCACAACAGATTTTTTGCTATATTTTCTTAGGTGAACTGAAGTATATCATCGAATTGAAGCAACTAGCTGTTAGTTTTTAAAACTGTGTTTTGTCTTTGGTCAAAAATATCGACAGTGAGTTTCTAATGAATAAGTACGTTTTAGGGTCCCTCGAATACGAATTTACTATTTTTACGATGATGTCTGTATGTGGGTCTGTGCGTTTGTGTGTATGTGTGTTTGTGTGCGATCGTTTCGGATCGCATAACTCCAATACCACGATTCCAAAAATTATAATTTCTCGTGTTCCTCAAGTTTAAAACCATATGCAGACATGATTTTATTTTGGTTACAATTGGTCACCCGGTAGTCCCCTCATTTGCAACTTTTAACAGTTTTTCTTCAAAAAAAAGATGTTAATGATCATATTGCCAATTAATGTTATTATACATGTTAAAGAATATATTATTCTCTATACGATTGGATTGCATTTTATACTTCATATGCAATATATTCAATTTAAGATATAAAATTAAAGAATAATAAAGATACTAAATTTTATAAATCAGCCAGCGATGCTAACCATGAAAATTATTAATATATTCAGGTAATTCAAATTGACATATATCAGTATCAATTAAACGAAAATGAATGTGGCAGAGATGAGGATGTTGAGATAGATGTTGGTAAAGATACGGAAAAATAGAGTAAGGTATTAAAGGATAAGGGAAATGGCTCGAGTGATAGAAATTCCTAGAAAGATATAACAGAAACGATTACATTGGTTTGAACATGTCATGACTAGAGATGAAGAATATATTGAAAGAAGAATGAATAGCTTAGAAGGTAGAAGAAACAGAGGAAGAGCAAATACAAGACTTTACTGCGGAAGACTTGAGAGAAACTGAATTAGGACGACACGCAAAACAGAAATGAGTGGAAGTAGTTTTTTTTTGCCGGATGCACTCAATTCAGTTTTGGTCCGGCCCAGCCCCTGACTCCGAGTTAATTTTCGATCTGGGTCGGCTAATTTATTGTCGAGTCGATATTCGAGCTAAGCCGAACTTTTTTTTTTCGGGCCGAGCATTTATCCTAAGATATTATAACTCAAAAGTATAGTAAAGATTGTATCGTAGTTTGAGGCATAATATAATAAATAATACTGTTTTTGAGTGTATATATTCTTCTTGGGGACCCTCGCGGTGCACTCGTCTACACAACTATAGTGCCCTTTATAGCTAAAGGAAGTTACTGCAACCCTCGCTACAAACATGTCTTAGAAAAAAGTTTTTACACTGGATTTGACCGTTTCACGGTCTGAAACGAAAGTTTTGATGTATGAACTTCTTGGGATACATTTTTTACCAAATATTTCGACGGAAGACAAGAAACAAAATATGAGAAAAACTAGTACATTTAGTCACAAATACTGTAATTAATTTAATTCCTTTTTTTTTTCTTTTCAGAAGGCGCTACTGTATCATATCTATTTCAGACATAATAACATTTATATCTGATCAAATCATACATGTTACATAAGTAAAACAACCAGTATAACCTGTATCAAATTTTTCCACACCTTTTTCCTGTTTCCTGTAGTAAGATTATTTTATCACACGTCCTTCACACATCTAATCAAAACGTACAACAGATCCAGATTTGGCTGAATGTGGGTTATTTAAATTAAATTAATATGCATAACACGTTGAACACTATGGTGAGAGAAAAATAACTAGTTATTCTACCTAATATTGTACAAAGTATAAATGGAATATGAAAATTTATATTTTCATATTCTACTTTGTATTTTAATAAAATGATATATGTATATCTTAACATGCATAACCTAATATTGCATGCCTTCGTAATTTTATACAAATTGTACATGAAAGGTACAAAGAAAATTAAATCATAAATAAAAAATCTGATGTGACCAGCACATTACCTGCCGTCAATCCTGTGTATTATGTACAAATTCCATACATAATTTTTTTGCAAAAGATCCTATATTTCCAGTAAAATTATTTCATAAACAAACTATACAAATTGCACTTGACACTGACATCTTCTTCTTCTTTAGCTTTTTCCATTCGATAGGAGTCGCTATTTTGTATTTTCTTCTTTCACTCATTTCTGTTTTGCGTGTAGTCCTCATTCAGTTCATTTCTCTCAAGTCTTCCACAATACAGTCCTTCCATCTTATCTTTGGTCTTCCTCTGTTTCTTCTACCTTCTACTATTAAGCTATTCATTCTTCTTCCAATATATTCTTCATCTCTCCTCATGTTCAAACCAATGTAATCATCTCTCTTGTATCTTTCTAGGAACTTCTATCAGTCGAGCCATTTCCCTTATCCTTTAATACCTTACCCTATTTTTCCGTGTCTTTCCCAACATCTATCTCAACATCCTCATCTATGTCGCATTCATTTTCGTTTAATTGATACTGATATCTGCCAATTTGAATTTCTGAATATATAAGCAGTTTCCATGTTTAGCATAGCTGGCTGATTTATGTAATTTAATATCTTTATAATTATTTAAGTCTGTCACATCGTATAGAGAATATTCTTTAAAATTTATAATAACACTGAATGTCAATACGATATTTAACTGTTTTTTTTTTCAAGAAAAACTGTTAAAAGTTGCAAATGAAGGTACTTCCGGTGGACCAATTATAATCAAAATCTAGTCATGTCTACACACTACTAATACTTTTAATTTTGCCATATGTCAAAATTTAAACAGGCTTTTATGAAACCGGGCAGTAATGTGTTTTGTCTTTATTTAAACAAGTATACATTACATTTTTTAAACCAAATAAGAAATATATAACTACAAATCCAAAAAGTACACTGCGAAAACTAATAAAATATAAACACATGCACTGAAGAAAACAAAAATTTGAATTACTATTATTATTATTATTATTGTTATTATTATTATTACAAGAGGTAATTATATTTCAAAAAATCTGTTTTGGCCAGCACAATACCTCTTGCCATTTTTATTTTGTTGCATAGGACGCGAGCAGTCATTTGACTTTTTTGGCCTTGACAAGCAGATATGGAGTCCAGTATCAGAATTACAGCTAGTAATAAGGTACATAGGTGTCAAGTATCATAATTTTTCAATCAAAACATTATGATTTTCCAAATCCATGTGGATTATTTTCCTGGACAAGTATATTCCATAATATTGATGACAAATAAACATCAGAATATTTTGCAATTTTTAATGAAAAATTATGACATATGACAATTGTAACATCTATGTAAATAACTACTAGCCGTCATTCTGACACGGATCCCCATATCTGCTTGCCACGGCCAACAAAGTCACATGACTGCTCGCGCCCTATAAGTAGCGAATTTAACATTTCTTGTACACACAAATAATTGAAATTGTATCTCTTCTTTCGTTCTATGAGTAATTTCGGCCTACTCTTCTAACATATTCAAAATTCTTCAAATTCATTGACAGTACTAGCGGTATTTCTTAAGGATATATATACAGGGTGTTCCACGACTCGACCGACAAACTTTTACCATATATTCCAGGGGTCATTACGATCAAAAAATGTTATATGACCTATAGTTGAATTCCTCTTTGTTTCGGAGATATCGAAGAAATTAAAAAAAATGATAATTGAGTTAGCCTTTTGACGGATTTGTTTAACAAAAAAAAACAGTTTAATGACGTGTTTACTATCGTAGTTAATGCTGAATGATTTTTGTGCTGTCTTATTAATTTAAGCCATTATGCCGCATTTTACTAATGCAAAATATGCCGATATGGTTTTCGTGTATGGTTTTTGCAATGGAAGTGGACGTGCTGCAGCTGCGGAGTAGGTACCTTAGGCGATACCCAGATCGCATTGTTCCTCACCATACAACTTTTTCAAACGTTTTTCGTTGCTTGAACAGTTGTTGTAATTTTGTGTTAATTAGCTATCCCTGGAATATATGGTAAAAGTTTGTCGCTCGAGTCATGGAACACCCTGTATAATATTAACATACCTATAATTTTAAATACATATTTAATTAATAATACAATAAAATATATTAAATGGGTGCCTGAGTGTCTGGTCACGAATCTGGGAACCCGGGTTCGATCCCGACCGACGCCAAAAATTACTTCGAATTTTAATGGCACAAAATTTACCCCTGTGGTGCACTCTCCGCGCCAGAAATTAGTGCCCGTGAGGTGACGCCTGGTAAGCGCCCGCACGGTACAAATATTTCATCATTACCGATATCTGTGTACAAAGCAGATTGGCACACCCAGCCAATGGGTAATATGCCGTGATGATATTTTTTTTTATATATATTTTATATATTAAATGTACTCGTACCTCTCAGAATAATGTTAGAAAAACTGCTGATTTTTAACACTGACATTTTGCATTTATCTGTCAATTACAAACATAAATATCTGAACTGTTTTTTGGGCAACGAGATTTATTAAAACTGATTATTCTATATTATTATATACTATATCTCCAAACCTATAGGAGATATAATAAAATAATTAAATGTGTCAGATTGAGAATTTAATTATCTTTATTATATGTTGTAACAAATTTTCAAAAAATAATATTTAGAAACTACCACTTTCGGTTGTCCAATTCTTACCAGAACCTATTCAACTCTTCTCAATACTGTTAGATTGAGGAATCCGTAGTTACACAGGTCTTTAGTCTTATAGAATTTGAGAAATCTTACCTACAACATCCTCTCACACACACAGACATCATCGTAAAAATGTTACAATCGGATTCTAGGGACCTTAAGACGTGCTTATTCACTAAAATCTGTATATGAGATATTTAGCATAACAAGTAAAAACGGATTTTACTTTAAATGTTAGCTAAAAATGCACTCATCGATGTTCGTTCACTTTTTAAAGAATCCATCCTCTTCTATAATCCTTTTTATTAAAACTGACACCATACTATTTCAACATCCTTTGATGAATCTTATAGGTAAAGCTTCACCTCCTTTCACCAAAAAATGTAATATTTTGCTGCTCTCCTACGGTGCAAACATCTAAGAGCGTACATTCTCCTGGTCCACTTACACACACAGCATTTCTTCTACTGGGCACTGTCAAATTCTGCAAGATCGTCTCTTCGCTACGCAGAATTTACAAATATTTCATGTGATCTTTTTCTGAAATATTAATTTTTACCTCTCGCTAAGAGAGGTATTGGATTCATGCTAAAAATCGCATATGCAGATTTTACAGAATAAGCACGATTTAAGGTCCCTAGAGTCCGATTTTAACATTTTTACAATGATGTCTGTGTGTGTGTGTGTCTGTGTGTGTGTGTGTGTGTGTGGATGTGTGTGTGTGAGGTTGTTGGAGACACGATTTCTCAAATTCTATAATACTAAAGACCTTTTTGACTACGGATTTCTCAATCTAACATTAATGGGAAGAGTTGAATAGGTTTTGGTACCAATTGGAAAACCGAAAGTAGTAGTATCTTAAAAAAAAAATCTAAATATTATTTTTTTGATTTTTTTTTATTATTAGCATTAAAGAACATAAAATTCTCTATTCGATACATTTTAAAATTTTATTATATCTCCTATAGGTTTGGAGATATAGTATATAATAATATAAAATAATTTGTAATAAATTTCAGAGCCTAAACAATTCTATAGTAACCATCAGATGTTTGTAAAAGACAGAAAAATGTCATTGCCAAAAACCAACAGTAGTTCATAAACCTGTTTGGGCGATATTGGCAGCTCAATTCTAAAACTTGACCTTAAGTCTATTTTAACTAAACACATGACAGTGGATAAGAACCGATTCAGAATTTGCCATAGTACGATGGTTTTATATAGATTTTAGCTGAAAATAAATCTTAGATATTCTTTTTTGGCAACATAGTAGTAAAACGTCAAAATACGCTTTTACGTTAAATGAAGAAGTTTAACTGATATTATTGAAGAATTTTTCAGAGATATTGGTAAGTTTACTATTTTTTGTTGTATAACAATAATAACAATTAAATATTGAAAATTATAGCTGAAATCCAGTCAAGAAATTGGAAGAAATTCGAACATTTAGAAGTATAAGAGAAAACTTCCTCAAAAAATAAATTTTAAATTATAAAAATAATCTAAACATAAAGAAAAGACATGAGAAATTTATAGGGCGCGAGCAGTCATATGACTTTGTTGGACTTGACAAGCAAATATAGGGGCCCGAGTTAGAATGACAGCTGGTAATTATATACATATATGTCAAATGTCCATGTCCATCCAAAATTTCGTGATATTCTAATTCCATGTGGTTTATTTTCCTCGCCAAGTAAATTCCACATTCCTGGTGACAAATTAACCACGTGAAAAATTACTACATTTGACATTTATGTAAATAATTACTAACTGTCATTTTGACAAGGGCCTCCATATCTGCTTGTCTAGGTCAAGTATGACAAACTAACTACGTGAATTTAGAAAATCTTGGAATTTTTGATGAAAAATTCTGACATTTCACATCTATATACAAAATTACTAATTGTCATTTTGACAGAACCCCCATATCTGCTTGTCAAGGCCAACAATGTCACATGAATGCTCGCGCCGTATACTTATGTAACCAAAAACGGAAGTGGCGAGAGGTATTGTGCTGGCCACAACAGATTTTTTATATCGCTTACCAAAAATATATTGGCTGATAAAGCACTATATTGCAATAAAGACACAAATTCACAAATAACAGTTTTAAATGTCAACGAATTTTTAACGATGCAATAGAGAATTGTGGAAAATTTACAGCAGTTCTCATGTCACCTTTTTATAGTATTTTGTCATTAAAATTTGAAAATCGCTGTAAAATCTATACTACTAACGACATCTAGAAGAGGTCAGGAAGTATTTCCAAACACTACTAGATTGAAAATTTATGTTATCACGATTCTGAATGCTGATTTATCCCCCTGCCTGGAACATTTCTCACGTTTCACTGACAAATGCCAACTTAATAAACATAATATTTACTATTTACGGGTTAAATATAATAAATTGGGTCATCTACAAACTACAATATTTATATTGGCATGTATTTTTAAGATCGCAGCGCTGGGGTGGCATGTTTTACTACAGGTCGAACGAGATATAACGTTAACCTACTGTCAAATGGGCCAACACATAATTTATAGAATTGTGTATTTTTCATAGTACTGTATTATATTTAATTTTCTTTTTATATTATTTTATAGTAGGTATTATATTATCCATTAAGGGGAAAATTAATGTAAATTCCAAGTACGCTTTTATAAAACTTTAACTTAAATTGTATAACCACTTCTTTTTTAGATATCTTCAAAAAAATAATTAAAATAGCAAAATTTCTTGATTATATTTCTTATTCACTTGTGAACATTAGTATAGGATGTATTCGTGGAAGTTAAGATAACTTAAATGATATTTTTGTGAACATTTATAAAACTAATCTCGTTCTGAAACAAAGTTTTCTTTGAAATATAATGAATAAATCTTCAAAGTATACAAGACGGATATATTAATTCAAGCATATTTTTAATGTAAACACGAATTTTTTGTTTACGCGGGAATTTGTGACAACATAATTTATTGCCTTTCTAACGTGACATTGTGCACTCAAGTAAGCAGCAATAATTGTTACTCATATTACAATATATGTATATGTCAATTTAGATACACAAATACGTATAATATTTAACAATTTTTTAATATTACATACTTTAATACCAAGTCAACCTGTAGTTCATTATTTTGCCAACAGATGTCATATCGCTTAGCAATACTTGCCAAAACTGTGCGGAATTCATTATACTAAATAAAATAAAAACTCATCCATCCAACGTCTGTTTAGAATTACACAATAAAATACTAGATTATTTAAAAAATAATTTTCATTGGAACTATTAATTTGTACAGTTAATTATTTTGCGTAAAATTTTTGAAATATACAGAATGTTATGGGGTCTCGTGGCCGTGTGCCTGAGTGTCTGGTCGTGAAACTGGGGACCCGGGTTCGATCCCGACCGACGCCAACAATTACATCGCATTTTAATGGCACAAAATTGACTCCTGTGGCGCACTCTCCACGCCAGCAATGAGTGCCCGTGAGGTGACGCCTGGTAAGCGCCCATACGGTACAAATATTCCATCATTACCGATATCTGTGTACGAAGCAGATTGGCACACCCAGCAATGGGTAATATGCCGTGATGAAATATTTATTTATTTTATTTTATTTGTTATGTAAGTAATGTGTTCATGGTATGATAAAGAGAACTGAAAGAATTTACATTCTGAAATATATTCTGCACAATCTTTTAAGTCGTAAAAGTTATAGGACTGTAAAGCCGACCAATTATGAACCAGCTTCTTAATAAATTAAAATATAAAAATCAAGTTGTTGCAGAAAACAATATCAGTTGGTTGTCATAAATGACGTTGAATTGTGTGATAGTACCTACTTAGATATTTAGAAATGCCTTTTCACTAATCAAGAATACGCCAAAGTGTACCAAAGCAGTCGCCATTTATAAAAACTGTCTCATCTATGTGAAGCCTGTGATTTTAAACTTTCAAAAATGACAAGTGTTATTGTTTTCATTCAAACCACTGTAATATAATACGGTACGTTGAGAACATTAAAACATCACACTCGCATATTATATTCGTGTAGTAAAATTTTTGAAAATGTCCGATCAAGGTCATCTGTATCATGAACGAAATAACAAATTGGCATACATTTATCTCTTTCCTTTGCAAAGGCTATAAGCATGTGCGATAAGGATAGATATAACACGCTTGTCTTTCAAAAATTCATATTTCGACTAAGCTAGGAAATTCCACTTTAAAACAACGCTCGTTGTTGATAATACTTTCGCTGTAACGTAAGTTTATTAATTCAGATACATTACCTTAATTCATAGCCGTACGAATACCGTTATTTTGTGTCAAACTCACTGACACTGACATTGTGTCAATATCTTATTTTTCACATATTTGGTTTTACATTTGCTAATAAACTTACCAGTTGAATTATTTTTAAATTTTGAATGCTTTTATTGTAACATATATTTTTATAATAATAAAATAACAGTAGTATCTTCCCTCATAAAAACTAAGAAAACGACACTACTGAATTTGTTATAATGCGCGGAGCAAAAATCTGAATTCATACAATTCGTAGACGACCTTGATCGGACATCATTAAAAATTTTTACTGTATACAATTTCAAAATGAAACAAATGTGAAAATATTCATAGGTTCCCTGGTACTCATACCCATATATTCAGGCCTATTCTGTAACAAATTGGTTAATTTTTAACAACTGGTTAAAAAAAATATCCAATAGATATTGATTTGATAGTTAAAAATATATTTTGTTGTTATATATCAACATATTTGATTGGTTATTTTTTTCAATCAGTTGTTAAAAAACTGAGGTACATATTATACAATTATTAAATAAACCATTTAAAACCACAATTTAAATAATATTTGTGTTTACTCGTTGAACAATGAGAAAAGAATGTGCATTGTGCATATATGTATGAATGATTTATTTAATTAACTTTGAATGTAATAAATATTAAATAATGCATAATAAACATCTAGTTACAGTGTTTATCTGTAAAAAAAACATAACCCAATCAACATTTGCATACAAATGTCATTCCATATTTTTTAATATTTATCGATAGTGGTTATAATGGAAGTAAATCTTATTAGTACAACAACAAAAGCAATTTTTACTACGACTCCTAATAATATTCTCGATTATTGCCTAATAGCTGTTTCTGCGACAATAATTATTGTATACTATTATTTGACACATATTTATGTCAGTGTAAAAGATTCACAAACTTATATACAAGTATGAATTATTATAATAAGCACTAAGCAAAAAGGTAAGAGATGAAATTCAATATTCAAAAAAAAACTTTTAATTTATTTCTACAACGTTTCAGATTAATTTTAAATTGAATATAGAATAAATTTTCAAAAGAATGGGATGTACCAACGAACTGTAATTATGTATTTACCATAAAATTATCATTTTAAATATACCTATTTTTATCTTGACTACTTATTTTCTTTCTAACTTCTAGGAACTACTTCATTTTCATAAAATAATTTCTGTAAGCTAACAATAGTAGCATGTGTATTGTGGACATTAGCTGTAAATTAATTAATCTTTCTATGTGTATTATGGACTTTAGATGTAAATTAATTAATCTTTCTTTGAAGATATGTGAACTCATTTAACTAAACGCAATGATATGAATTAAGTTTTAATAAGTTCAGAGAACGAACTTGCAAATTACAAATAAACTGCTGAATTAAGTTTCATGTATAATTTTATATCTTTCTAAACAGTTTCAGTTAGTTTAGTACTATAAGAAATTCATGAATATTTTAGCTTTTATAACATGGATTTGCATGAATTCATTACAGAGTATATTTCAAGAAAAATAATAAAATTTTCAATATTCATTATATGAACTACAATCTGCGAATAGTATCTATTCGTATATGTAATATTCTTTAAAAACTGATCTCTCCAAAACAATTAGGTATGTAAAATATCTATGTGCTTTTCATGAAAACTAGTGCAATATCATTTTGGTAAAATACATTCTAAAGATAAAATTTCAATTGAATAATGCAACGGAAGAGCAAGAAGACGCATCGAGAATTTTAAATGTTCTATAGATTTCCAGTCAAAAACAAAACTCGCAGTCTGACGTACCTACAAGTTCAACAAATGTTTCTGGGTGAGGGGTCTGGGGTGAAGCGTTTAGACGAAGATATCATTATACTATGAAGTATAAACATGCCGTACTTTACGATTTATACAGTCAGTAAAAATTGGGCCAATGGCGACAAGTTGCGTAAACATTAAATTTGTCACACCATACTTTAGTTACACACATTTTTTACACGATCTAAACATTAAAAATTAAATCGAGAAAAAGGAAAACGTGCATAGTGAATGACTGTGAACTTCAAATGAGTTTTATTTTGGTCAATTAGATGACAGAAATCAGGCATATTTATAATTCATTTGTATATATATATATATATATATATATATATATATATATATATATATATATATATATATATATACAGTGTGCGATTAAAGTGTGGAATATCAAAAAAAAAAGCCGAACTCAGCCGGTTTTTATAAAAACGCTGAAACACGTCGATTTTAATTTTTAAAAATACACATTAATATGTACGATTCATCTTCCGACTTTCATTTGTTTTTCAGTTATGACTTCATCACAAAAAAAATTAAATGACAACATAAAGTTATAGTAGTGAAATCCGATAGTGTTTTTTCTTCTCTTTATGATCATGTAAATCAATCATAACGTTGCATAATAAAAATTCTGAGAAAAATCGAGTTGAACATTGAATAATAATAATGAATAATCAAGATACCTACCTCGATAAAAATTTTAAATGTAGCAAACTGTTTCATTCAATTATTCTGTCAATCTTCAACTCTCTAGACATAAATATTGTAGTTTATTGTTGAATTTTAATAATATTCTTCTAAATTATCAAGGCCATGGCGGATTTAACAATAAGGCAACGAATATAAATTTTTATTTAAGTCATTTACATTCATTTAATATAATAGTGTTAATTTTGTTTGCTTTATTTTTCATTTTTCAGTTTAAAACTTTTCGTTTTTCATGTTTTATAAGTTATAAGTTCCATAATCAACTTTTAAATGTTTTTATCAGGGTATCTTGATTATTCATTCTTATTAAATGTTCAACTCGATTTTTCTCAGAATTTTTGTTATGCAACGTTATGATTTATTTACATGATCATAAAGAGAAGAAAAAGCACTATCGGATTTCACTACTAAAAATCTATGTTGTCATTTAAATTTTTTTGTGATGAAGTCATAACTGAAAAACAAACGAAAGTCGGAAGATGAATCGTACATATTAATGTGTATTTTTAAAAATTAAAATCGACGTGTTTCAGCGTTTTTATAAAAACCGGCTGAGTTCGGCTTTTTTTTTGATATGGGTGCCCACTATGTATTTTTAAGTCGTGCTAGAATAGGTTGTCTTATGTTTTGAGGGCATATACATTTTGATGTACTGAGTCTCATCCAAAAAGATCTTTTCCAAAATTCGCAACATATAGGGCATGATTTTTAAAGTGTACCCTATTAGCACCACTGGCTCTTTTAATAAAAATAATAGTTAATTTAATTATTTGCTATTCAACAACAGTTACACGATTGAATACTTTCCTCTTTTTTTCAAACACCTGTTTACTTATGCATATTGAAAGATAAGCATTAAAGTTTGCGTGCTATGTAAACATATACGGGGTGCCCACTATGTATGGAATATGGTATATATCTCGCTTATTTATTAAGTTAGTAATTTCTTTCATATAACATGATTTATACAGCAACATGTAAGCTACTTGATGACGGATATACATTCATGATACCACTTCCGGTTTATTAGTATTTAATATCAACTTTAAAATTTCAAATGGAACATACTATATTTATACTATTATATGAATAGTTAAATTAGTAATAGTAATTTATGCCTTTGTTTTTATCCGTTACCTAGATATTTTGTGTATTTAATGCAGTCATATTAATATTAAATAACAAAGTATCACCAAAAATGTTTAAGAATAAAGATTCTTGTAGCATGCTAGAATATTCATTCTTATTCTGGAACAGAGTAAGAATCTTAACGAAAGAAATCTTGTTTCCAAGCAAGCTATTTGATAGTCGAATTCTTGCAGTGACTTCAAATTTCTAGCTTTTTTAACGATAGGCTTGGCTTGGTCTTGATAAAATAGAAGCTTGGCGTGGCTTCAGTCTTTTTTAACATCAGGCTTGACTTGAATTTTCAAACTTTTTAAAGCTAAACCAAGTTTTAATCCACGCCCGTGAAGCTCTATCTCTGTATGTATCTATATGCTAAATAATTTAATTTAATAAAATTATTATACCTTTCAATTCGTTTGAAATACAAACCAGTTAACATAATACTTAAAACTTTCATTATCTCGAATTCCGAGATAATCCCTAATTAAACAATAAACCTAATCCTACCTTCCTGAAACAGGGAAGTGTCATCTGAGTTAGTTTACAAGCCGCAAGTCAACGCATCATCCGACCTCGTTCCAGACTTCGACTAGAGCTTACAGCAGTTTACCCTTACCCTGACGTACCCTCCGCCCAACAGCTTGTCTCTGATCCTTCGTTTCCTGCTTAAATAAGACACGCCCCTTCTCTGAAGATTACACTCCTCGCTACCTTAATGCCCTACTGCCAACAACCCGAATAATTTCTACATTTATTTCAAGATTATTTAATGTTATAGAAATGAAAATTAAATTAAATTAATGCTGAGATCTTTTAAACGAATTATTCACTATATTTTCATGAGATTTTTCCTCCCGCAGCCCTTTATAAGGGAGGTTTACGGATCGTGCTAAAAATCACATCCTATTTTGATAAATAAGCACGTTTTTAAGATCCCTAAATCCCAAACCAAAAGTGCAATAAAATGTAACAACAACCATGTGGTGCCCACACAATTAAACGAGAGCCTATCTCCGATTATTTGGAGAATCACTTTATATATTAATATCTAACTGTCTAGCACGTGCTCATACCTGATTGGCTAGAAACGAAGAAACGCTATGTTATTTGTTGCCTTTATGACCAACAGAGAACAGAGAGATATTGTGCCCTACCACTATTATAATATGTGGAAAACACATTTCTAACACACATTTTCTAATAAATAGTAAAATCATTTCCTTCATTTAGTTATTTCGTCGGTTATTTCACAATCAAGTGTGTTAAGAAAAGTTATATACAGATTATACTTATATATATTTACGAAATTTCCTATAACCGTATTAAATTTGAGACAATTTAATTTTATTCTATGACAAAAAAAAATTACCTCTCCATCAATATCACTTTCTTGTAATATCCAAATATCGATAAATAAATAATATCGATATATTATCAGTAAATATCGATATAAATATTTTATTTTCTTGTAATACAAAAATTCGTATATTAAATGATAATCATACCTTTAGAGTTCAATACCCATTGTTTATACAGGGTGTTAATTAAAATACGGGCCATAGGCGTTTAACGTGGGAAATCAGTTTTTCCTTGCACAAAAAAATTCCCAAATTATTATAGACAAAAATACATCAAAAGTGTTGTACAGAATGTCTCATTTTCCATGTTTTTTAAGGTATCTCGGGTAATATTAACGATAGAGCGAAACCGTTTGCACATTTCAGGGTCAACTTTTCGAGTCGCCATAGGAATTATTGATCATCTTTTGTTTTTGAGCTGGAGGCAAAAACTCGTTTTCCGCTAATTTCGAAAATATCTCGTATCCATATCTTATTTATTATGATCGAGAAAAATTGTTGCCAAATTTTGTAGAATATATATATATATATATATATATATATATATATATATATATATATATATATATATATATATAAACAAGTCCACATTATTTTGTTTTAAACATGAATAAAACATAAATTATTAATTTTTTGAGGTGACAAAATTGAAAATTATTAAGAAACAAATGAAAAAATCTATCACAGATCATCATTTGTTTATTTTAATTCCACATCTATTAATTATGTTCTTAAAATTATTCTTAATTATTTTTTCTCGGGTTATATAAATTATATTTTATCAACGTTATCGTTGGCTTTGGCACAAGTCGAAAAAATGGTTCAATATGCTTTCGGAGGTATTTAAATGGAAGAAATGGTATAAAATGAAGAAAATAATATTAAAATAAAAGAAAAGATGATCTGTAATAGAGTTTTTTATTTGTTTTTTTTAATTATTTTCAATTTTCACCCTAAAAAAATAATAATTCATATTTTATTCATATTTAAAATAAAAGAATGTATTGAAAAGCTTAAAAAATAAGCAAAAAGATGAGACTATTTTCTATGTAGGTTCCCATTTTAAAAAATATAAGTTTGTGTTACATCTCGAGAATCATTAAGTTTTCAAAAAATCTAATTACGCTATTTTATTCTTCGCAAAAAAACGGTATAAAATTTGTCTAAACAATTTTTCTCTATCATAATTAATAAGATATGAGATATTTTTAAAATTAGCGAAAAACGAGAATTTGCCTGTAGATCAAAAACAAAAGTCCTGTGGTGACTATTAAACATTTCTCGAAAAATTGACCATGGAATGTGCAAACGGTTTTGCTCTATCATAAATACAACTTTACCTTAAAAATAATCGAAAATGAGACACCTGTACAGAGAATTAAAATCTATATCTTATTTAATAATCACATTTTATTTTGTATGTTTGTTAATCGAACAAATTGAATTTAAAATTTTATTATAAAAGTTACTTTTTTATATTTATGTCCGTTTGCTCCTTTACTAGCTATGTTGCACTTATTATAAGTGGAGCTTAAATTACTAAAAACCTTTGAGTGACACATATCCATGCTTCGTCAAACTCATAAGATAAATGTTTTAAACGATATTGAATATGAATATAATGCTGCTGTGGACGATGAATTGGATAAAAATATTTTAATAAACCATAAATTGCCAAAGATAGTAGATCAATACATGACTGTAGCTGTAGTAAAGATTTCGATTGACAAAGGCAAAAATATTGGAGTTATCTTCTATGAATAAAATTCTCATAAGGCGTATTTATGCAACTATTGGTTACCTTCCAAAAGTGACATATGGCAGATTTTGCAGTGCAGAAGCTATGGCATCACTCTGACAATATAATTTATAAAATTTCCTTGAACAACAAGAGATAAAGAAAATATACAAAATATTTTTTGAACTAGTTATGTTTCCTAAAATATAATACACACATATCAAATTTCAGTATATTGTAATACGTAACTTATAAATGTATAATATAAAGATAATAAATACACAAGATTCAAATATCTCAAGATAAATATGTAATGACATATTGTAAATGAAATGTCACTTCACGAAAGAGAATATAGAAACAATATGAAAAATTCAAATTCCCCAGATTAATAAGAGCAAGTAAACTTAGTAAAGTTTTTCTTAAGTGGAACTCGTCCAAAGATACTTCTATTATAAGTATTACTTATTTTTAAGCGCTACTTGCTTAGCTGTAACTTACACAGTGCAACGGTGAAAACTGCCATTAGCCATGGTATTGAAAAAAAATCTGATGTGGCCAGTACATTACCTTAAATCAATCCTGTGTATTATGTACAAATTCAATACATAAATTTTCTTGCAAAAGATTCTATATTTCCAGGAAAATTATTTCATAAACAAATTATGCAAATTGCACTTGACACTGACTTCTTCTTCTTCTTTAGCTTTTCCCATTCGTTAGGGGTTGCTATTTTGTATTTTCTTCTTTCACTCATTTCTGTTTTGCAAGTCGTCCTCACACAGTTTCTTTTTTCTCCGCAATACAGTCCTTCCATCTTCTATTTGGTCTTCCTCTATTTCGTCTACCTTCTACTACTAAGCTATTCGTTCTTCTTTCAATATATTCTTCATCTCTCCTCATGACATGTTCAAACCAATGTAATCGTCTCTCGTATTTTTCTAGAAACTTCTATCACTCGAGCTATTTGTCATATCCTTTTATTCCTTACCCTATCTTTCCGTGTCTTCCTCAACATCTATATCAACATCCTCATATCTGCCATATTCATTTTCTTTTCATTGATTCTGACATTTGTCCATTTGAATTATATGAATATATTAGCAGTTTCCATGGTTAGTATAGCTGGCTGATTTATGAAAATTAATATCGTCACATACACACATACACACACATACATACACACACACACACATACAGATATCATCGTAAAAATATTAAATTCGTATTATATGGACCCTAAAATGTGCTTATTCAATACCGTCCTTACCTAAATGTGACGGAAGGTAAAATCACAAACACAAACAAATGTAATGACATTTATAACTGTTATAATTTCTGACAGATAAAATATCATTATATTTGTTTGTAATTTTTATCAACTTATTTAAACTTTAAACAAAACAATTGTATCATCTGCCCATTGTAGCAATATATATGCCGTTCGTTCAGTTGTGTCTCATTTTGTGCTATTTTTGTTTGCAAATATCAGTGGTTGTAGTTATTAATAATTATAACGATTTAATGAAAAGTGTGTGTTTTCGTGGTGCGAATAATGATATATTATTATACCTTACAAATTCAAATTATTTAGAGCAGTTTTTGGATCAAAACTGATTTTTCGCCGGAATAAATAATTGCTTGTCATCTACGAAATTCATCAATTTTGAACAAGTAATTTACTCCTCAAGGTCAGATATTTACTTAAATATTTTAACACTAAATCCCAACATGGTTTTATCGTGCAACCATTGCAACGTCAAAGTAAATAGAGGAGACGCTACTGTGATTTGCGCCGGCCCCTGTCAACTATGATTTCATGTCAACTGTTTATCAATTTCGGCTGCTGAAAATCAAACACTGTTGACAAGCAAATCTCCCTGCTGGAAATGCAATAACTGCAGGAAAATACCTCGACCACGTACACCAGTTGGCAACATCCGTTACGATGCCTTATGCCGGGGACACACGGTACTTGTAATGACCATTAGCTACATTCTTAATTGAAGTTAATGCTCATTAGAAAAATACGTAGACACACGGACGATAGTTGAAATTTCCTACACATGCGCAGATCGCAATGTTTGTTGACAGTTTTCACGTATTCTTATGACAGTAGTATAGGTTAGTCAAGGTTAAGTGCATGTGCATGTATTTAAATATATACTTTTGTTCACGAAAGATGACTATTCATGGTCACTTGTTCGAACAAAGAATACACAGCACTTTATACAGTAGTAGCTTAGCAACATTTCATGTTAGAAAGAGAAAGATTATTTGACGTATGTCTATATGGTTTATGTTGTGTGACAGATATACGTAAATGATGACATTACTTTCTAACACATTACAAATAATAATAACATAAGTCGTAGAATTACAGATATCTAATTATTTACTGCACTGCCCTCTGTCCTAATAGTTACCCAGTGACGTTGACATTTAAATTAAATTATTATTCCATGGTTTTTGTCAAATCTTATGTTTTAGGATTTTGCAAATACATAGGTGAAGAGCATAAATCTTTGAGAAAGACATTATTTAAAAAGAAACATAATTTTCAAATAAATTACACTTATTTTTTGCAGTTAAAATGTATCTATAAATATTTCATGTTGCACGTCTATGTATACGAAATGCAGTGAAGTTATCTGCTAATAATATTATACCATACGGTTAATAAATGACCTTGAATTATTATCTTTCGTGAACCAAACTATACCAAATATGACGTCAAAAAAGAGATTCAAGTGGACTCCGGATCTAGAATGAATATTAATTGATATTTGAGAATCAAATATCGAAAATTTGAGAAAACAAAAAAGAAAGTTTGCGTCTATTTGACAAATTTTGCGACATTTCCATTACTATTCGGAGATAATTTAAATTATTCACAATTTGTTGATTTAGAGAACTCATTTAAATAATTTCTAACCTCCAAGTTCCAATGCAAGTGACAACTGTCAGATTTCAATATTCTAGGCGATAAGACCCGAACGCTTCCGATCCTTCGTTTTAAAACTTCATCGGCACTGTTCTTCATTATGAAGTTTGAAATGATCATTACATAAATGATCACATGACACATGACAACTAAATTAAGAATTAGCTGTTAATGTTCATTAACTTTCGCCGTGTGTCCCCGGCATTAGATTCCAATAATTATGTTACTCTAGTTAACGTCATGAATTCACTACGAGATCTAAATAAATCAATCGTTTTTTTTGTCAAAAAATCAATGATTTTGAAACAAAAATCAATAATCGGGCTTATAAAATCAATCTAATTGAACCTTTGAAGACTGAATGTGATGTGCTGAGAGCGAAAATAGAAAATTTTGTACGAATATTTTTATATATCCTTATAATATTGATGGATTTACTTTAGAGCGTAAAACAACTACCAAAGATTTAGGTGTACGACTCTAAATTACTCCTTAAGGAACATGTTATCTATATTGTTAAGAAGGCGTATAGAATACTTGGATTCATCTTTCGTGTAGCCAAATCTTATGTACATAAAGAGTCACTCATATTGCTTTATAACACACTGGTTCGTCCAATTGTTGAATACGCCTCTCAAGTCTGCAATCCTTTGTACACTAAAAACATTGTTCTTCTGGAGTCTATTCAAAAGAAATTTATATCATTGTTAAAATACAAATTTTCACACATAAACTTATCTTAAAATAAATCTCTGATAGAATTTAATTTGAAGACCCTTGAACAAAGGAGATCCCATGCTGACATGCTTTTTCTATATAAACTTTTAAATAATAACTGATAACCACGGTATTATAGGTTTGTTTATATTCATGCGCCAGCTGTACACATGAGAAACAGAAACTTATTTTACATACGAAAATGTAATACAAATAACTTTAAGAATGCGCCAATCAATATCTCATTACAATAATTGGTATAAAAATATAGATCTATTTAATTTGACTTTACCTCAATTTAAGCGCGCACTTAATCTTGTACAGGCAGTATAAAATTTATTTGTTTTATTTGTATATTGTGAATTGTGTTGAATGTATAATATTATTCTTATTGTAATTTATTGTTATGGAAGCCTTTAATTGGGTATGTATGCAGCCAAGTATAAAAATATAAAAAAAGAAATATAAAAATACTTTTATAATTTTACTTTTAACCCTCAGTATTTTTTTACACAAACAATATTTTCTCATGTTTATAATGTCTCACAAGAAGAATTTTCCGTTGAACATTTAAATATAAATTCATAATTAATGAATTACATTATATGAATTTTGGGTATATTTGTTTATTTGCACGTGTGTAATATGTACAAAGTATTGCAAAAAAATAAAAATCAACCGTTTAAATACCACTGTCGACCAGTCGTCGACTGCTCATAAACGCTCCATTAAAGTCAACATGATTTATTTCTCCATTTTCTTCATTAAATCTAAAATTTCCTAACATTAACTGTGTAAATAATGTTTTACTGAGTACAATTTGGCCTTGGTGTGCCATATGCCATATCTGACAAATTTAATGCGTTAATACTATTATGCAAAACTTATAATTTAAACAAAATGGCCCGTATTCCGAGCGCACTTTTATAATAAAAGCGCTTTTATGGAGCGCGCTTTTACATTATATTCTTATGAGGAGTGTGCTCCATAAAAGCGCTTTTATTATAAAAGTGCGCTCGGAATATGGGCCTATGTGTTTGTGTATATTTACTTATATTTCTTTTTTACTAGAAAATGTAACCCTTATACGATGAGTTTGCTAATATTATGATTCTTATGTTGGTATTGCTGAGAGAACCTTTGTATTTGCAAGTCAAGATGGTCGTCGAAATTTTGCCACCCTACAGCCTAAACGGCTGAACCGATTTTCGTGAAATTTTCACCAATTGGTAGAAAATAACTCAATTCATAGATACGTCTTATATTTTTCAACGTATAGACGGTGTGCACAAAAGTAGTCAGCGCCGACAGCGGACAACAGGGACAACTTTAAGTCGTTTTGGTACCGTAACAAGGTTTTATGTCAGAATAAGGTTTCAATTACTATTTTATAAAATATTTGCAATGAATGTGAACGATAAGACGTCAAATATTATATGATGCAGCGAGGGATGTTACAATTATTACAAAATTACCGATTGAAGTAGTAAATTTTATAAATTTCCTACAAAATAACTTTTCAACAGTTATCTTCTACTAACTTAAAATTGTATAATACTTTCAGTTGTATGAAATAGCAGTCTTTTTTAACATAATTCGTCTATATACTATGGATTTTGTACCATGTAATGTTAATGGTCATGTAGAAATTCACAGGGTTCGTATATTTCGTGTATTTTCCTTTCCGAGCTTGTAGTACTAATTCCATTTAGAGTCTGGTAGAAGCTTTTTCATTTATTGCGAATATAACAGAAAAATATGCTAACATCATTCAAGTTCTCCAACTCTTTAATCGCAATTTCCGTGTGTAGTACATCTTGTAATATTTAAATAATATTATAAAATATAATATAAAACTAAGGGCCGGTTTATCAATGCATGGTTAAATAATTTAACTGGCAGTTAAATGAACGTAAACTGTCAGATAAAATAAAAAAAATGCATCTTACAGTTTAAATGTCATCAGATAAATATTTTAACTTACAGTTAAATCTCACGTATGAAATTTTGCCCTCAAAAATTAATAAATACAGTAATTAATTAATTAATCACATATGATAAGTATATTATTAATATTAAGCAAAAATAATTAACGAGTAATTTTGTATTAATTGCATATATTATTATAATATATATTTTTTTCTAATGTGAAAATTGATTGAATATTTAAATTGATTATACATCCCTTATCTAAAATTCAATATTATTATAGGTATGGACATCACATAAGAGAAAGAAGAAAAATTTATAGGTTTTCAGCGGTGGTTTTCAGATAAGGAAAGCATTGAATTCAAAGAAGAATATTGTAATCACCCAGTTGGATGTTACTCTTAAATAATAATTAAACATCTAAATATCTAAAGTTCCTCATCGTTGTCAAATAATTAACAATAAAATCCATCTTATAAAATCTGTGTATGATCTATATTCTTGTCAAAATATATTGTCAATTTACCTTTTATTATATGTATACTGTATATAATTGCAAATAACTAATAATACAACGTAAAAAGTTAAAAAATAATTATAACATCACGGCATATTACCCACTGCTGAGTGAGCTAATGTGCTTTGTACACAGATTTCAATAATGATATTATTGTAACATTATCATCATATCGAAGTAACACTGTAAAACGTATTTACCCTCAAAATGTAACTGCGTACATCGGTCTTATCAAGCTCCGCCCACCACTGCAATCTTAAACCAAATAGAGTATAGATGAAAATATGATGCCAAAGCCAAACTTTAGTGTGCAGTTGTATTGAATGAAGACAAATATTCCTAACTACACTAATGTCGTGACTAATGTGAATTTAGTACAGTGATTTACGTTGTCATTAAGATACTACCAATAATATTATAACGTTTGTTTATTTGGGTGAAGTGTAAAAATCAAAGAAATTTTATTAATTAAAATAAAGGTTTATTAAACTATAAATAATTAAGATAAAAATGATACAAGTAATTAACACTATGAGTAAATGATTATAAACACTTTCAGACTAAGAATATTATTAAATACTTAAACACTGATAATTTAAACAATATTTATTTCACTATTTTTTATATAACAATATTATATATGTTCACAACTCACAGACTGTTTCTTTTGTCACCAACATTTCATTCACAATGCGTGTCTTATAACAAAATGTGTCGACTGTTCTCCCCGACGGTATTTATACAATCAGCGTCCCGCTGGAACATTCTACGCGAGAATAAAACCGAATACAAAGGGTCAGGCCACCGGAAGTAATTATACAGATTTACACGTGTTTACTACATCGATTATTGCGAAGATTGCGTCATCGCCCAGCGTGGCGGTGTTCTGGAAATATTCTACCAGTGGCGGCGGTTACGTACTCTTAGAGTCAATGGTGCACGTTACAATATGTAAAGACCTCACCCTCGTTGCGGCCTCTCTTTCGTTGCCTCGGGCTCCATTCTTTAACAATCTGTGAGTGGTGAGGATGAGCATAGCTCGTTGGAGGTTCAAGATTATTACTTTGTTAAAAAGGAAACAATGAAAATGTGTAAAACATATATTTATTGACACATTTCACAAACATTGAAGGAAATGCAATAATAAATGGTGTTTTGACGATTGACGGCAAGTTTCAAAATATTATTTACCTTGGGTGTTATTCCTGCTGTTCTGCGACGGCAATAAGCGTTCGGCGATGAAGTCGGTGTTGGTGTTTGTTGACTTTTACGGCTAAGTCGCTGCTGAGCCAACTTACTGAAAGTTGATGTTTGCTCGGCCTCGTGCTTCTAGGCATAGAGTTTTCGGTCTCGTGCCTCTAGGCTTGGCTGCTTTATTCAGCCCTAAGCGTAGAGTAGGCATGGAATGTCTCTCTAGGCCCAGTTGGCCGTGTTCCCGTGTTCTATACCCGAAATATAGCTGGTCTCGTTTGAACTAACGGGGCCGCTTGTATTGGCTGTGCTGGTTACAGTTTTATTTCTTGTAAATTCAGGGCGTAAATAAGGATGATGATTGCTGCTCTTCCTTTGACAATCTGGTATACGCAATGTATGAAGCTGTTTTGCAATTAAAATAAGTTTATGTATTTTCTGTCGTAGTACCTCTCAGCGCCGGGTTTCGCGCGGCGCATGCGTGTCAAAATTGCTCTACATGCTATTTTTCTACAGTGATGTGTGTGAATTTGTGACGAAGCTGATCAGGAGTGATGGCTGTCGCCTGCGTCTTGCAGTGGCGTCGTTTGGCGGAGGTTAGCGACCTCCGCGTGACCACGTGTTGTCTGATGCATGTGTTTGACTGAAACACAGATTTCAGTTCCTGTGTTCCCTCAAGTCTCGTTGCTGACGACATTCCTCGGACCTGTTACATGGCATACGGACTCGCTGCTGAGGGCTGTACCGGATACTCACCGTGGGAGATGTAGAAGACTGCTTGACATAGTCGCTGTGGAAGATGTGAAGGAAAAATGTGACTTCGTCACAAATATATGTACATAAATTTAAATATAACTAGAAGAATTTAAGTTTTAAACATAGTATGACCATGACGTGACTCGCTTTTCGTTCACCATTAGCCTGCATCTGTCATTTGTGTTGTTGTTGTCCAATGTATTTTCGTGGTTATTTGTTTTATTTTAATGAAAAATACATTTTGATATAGTTTTAATTTTGGGTTAAAGTGTAACTAATATTTTTATTTAATTTACTTGTATATTTTATTAAAGTACTCACCATGATACTGACAATATTGAAAACTAATAAAAATTCTCAATATTAAGCACAAATATTTAAATTTTTAAAAGGTAAGTTTATAATGTATATTATAAATAATAACTACATATATTAAATTAGATGTGATACTTACTTAGACTTTGTTCCTCCTGCGCTTTTCAACACAGTAGGCAATAAGAGACCTTCAAATTTCCTGTTCGCAGCGATGTCTACGACATCATCCCATTCAATTTCAAGAGCTCGTAGATCTTGTATGAATGTTCTACACCAAGTCAAGTACAGTCGTCCTCGTTTCCGCTTTCCTCTGTATGGTATCCATTCCATGGCAATTTTCTGATGACGTTGATCTGGAAGGCGCAGGATGTGTCCAGCTAATCGCAAACGACATTCTGTAATTATATCTTCAAGACGTTTGAAGCAACATCTTCGCAGTACTTCCTCATTTGTTATGTGATACCAAATATTCTCCGCAAGCAACGCTGATGAAATACATTTAACTTACGAGCTGTTTTTAAAGTCATTCTCTGTTTCGCCCGCATAAATTGATATGAGTATCACTATAGCATTGTAGATTTTTATTTTGGTTTTAAGTTCAATAGTAGATGTAAACTAAACAAGACGTAATCTTTGAAATGCTGCAGACGCTTTTCCTATTCTGGAGTTGATGTCCCCATCTAAGAGACCCTCATATGAGAGCGTACGGCCAAGATAAGTGAACTAGTTTACTTGTTCAACAGGCTGTTGAGAGACTGTGACTGGTATATTAAAATGCTTACCAACCAACATAACTTTGGTTTTGTCCCCACTTATCTTTAGCCCAAATTTTCTAACTTTACTGTTTAATTTATCGGTCATTTGTTGCAACTTCTTTGAAGATTCCGCAATTAACGCTATATCATTAGCATAGTCGAGGTCTGTAAGCCGTGATACATTTGTCCAGGGTATACTAGCATTTATTCTGTTCACAGATCTCTTTATGATGAAATCAACTACCAAAATAAATAGAAACGGCGAAAGAATACAACCCTGTCTTACTCCAGTCTCAATTTGGAAAAAACTGGTGTTGCCAACATCAGTCACACAGCAACTGCTATTATGATATAGGTCTTTAAATATGTTGATATAACGGTCAGGAATACCGGAGCTTCGAACAATGTTCCACAATGATTCACGATAAACACGGTCTATAAAATTTATTGCAAGTGGTTTGTGATATTCCAAACTGTGTTCTATTATGTTCTGAAATGTAAATATTTGTTCGATACATGAACGACCAAGTCGAAAACCAGCTTGTTCTTCGCGTAGTTTTATGTCAACAGTATCCTGTACCCGTCGTAAGAGAACGATGTTTAGAACTTTTTCCGGCACTGATAAAACAGTAATATCTCTGCAGTTTGACTTTTAAACTTTCCATTTTTTTTAATTGCCTTCTATGTTAAATTTTCGTCATTTTTGTGATTGTGCTGCTCAGACGAAATATGCAAGGAACTATTTAACCCTTCATCACAAGCACTTTGTTACAAGGCCACCCATAAGATTGTCTAATCTCTCTTTTGATAGTTGTAAATTTCAACAGATTGAGCGGCATTTGTTTTTTTTTTTTGTAGAGTCACCGTAGCCGCTTTCTTTTTACCAAGAATATCAACTCCGAGTAGCTCATATTCCAAAAATAGAATTCCGCGTTCTTTTTAAATGGGGGTTAAATGATATTGTACTACTCATTTTTCGTCCCTGTCCCCGCAAAGCACCACGATAGAAACTGGATTAAATTGATTCTGAACTGATCCTGAATGTCAATGTCACGTCAATGTGACTGACTACCAGACTACTATATATTCTGTCTTGTTTGTAAGTATTTTATATTAAAATGACAGAAATAGAAGTAATTAATTAGTTTGAAACGTTATAATATGTTTCATTACCTTAAGAAATACATCCATATTTAAACACTCAAATGTAAAATAATTTAATGTGTCAAAAACAAATCACATATACAACAGATTATAGCTACAAGCAAATTCAGTAGATTATTGCGTTGTAAATATAATGCTATATATGTATTTTTCTACTTCTTATTTTAACAAAAACATAGTGTTCCTTTTGGTAGAAGTTCAATTCAGTTCAGTATGAGGTAAGATCAGTTCATTTTCCCCCTAAAAAGAAAGCGCCTATTATGCCGTATTTAATCTCATATAAAATGCTTCGGAAGAGACTATCACGTACAAATTAGGGCTGGTCTTATTTTCCCCCACCCAAAAAACCACTTAAAAACCCAATTAAACCCAGATTAGCTATTTATGTGTTTAGTTGCAAAATGATGTTTTTCGCTCTAGATATGAAGATACCATATGCAAAAAACACGATTTTGCAACGTATCACATATTAGGTTTTTTCCAATTCCGTTTAAATTTAACAAGATACAAATAATGAACTATTATAAATCAGAACTGTCGCTTTTTGCATTCGTGACAGGCTTTTGCTGATTTGCTCACTTTTTTGCATTAGTTTAAAAAAGTGGTAGATATTTTTGTCAAATTTAATATATAATGCATAATTAATAAAAAAAAATATATTGTAACATTGAGTTCATAATAAATATCAAATAAAGCCCAAAAAACCCAGAAAAAAAAGCCCAGTAAAACCCAAAAAAGTCCCAAAAAACTCACTGGATCGGGTTTTTTGCCAGCCCTGGTACAAATATTAAAAATTTCACAGCACGGACATTTTAGATGGGGATCTTGCATGGGCATTTTGGATACTTTGTGATGTTTTAACTTGAAACTTCGATATTTAAGGAGATTTTAATGGTAGCATTTTGCGTGTATGGTGTACAAACATTGGCATATTAAGTATGCCTACCTATGCCTATAGACAATAATGCAATGTTGGTGAAGCCCTAAAATTATTACGAATAAAATATTGTACTTTAACTATGACATTTCAATAAGAAGTTAAACTTTTCAGACGGAATAGATTTACATATTTCGACATTAAATTGTTACAATTTTGGAATGGATAGTTTGCTATTAGCAGTGAGTCATGAATGTCATATTATAATAACAGGAAACAAAAGTACCTACAATGTATACAGGATGTTAATTAAAAACCTGGCCATAGGCGTTTAACATGGGAAATCAGTTTTTTCTTGGGCAAAATTATTTTAGACAAAAATACTTCAAATAAATGTAGAGAATTAAATTCTGTATCCAAATTTTATTTTTGATGTTTCATAACCGAGAAAATCAATTTGAAAATTTTTTGAACATTGCTGATTTATAGCGATACTCATCAACCTCAAATAAAATTCCGAACAATTGCATGTCCAGAGTAACACCGTTTTATAATCTTAAGTTTTCTTCATGAGAAAACTGTTCTATACTTTTAAAAAAATATATTAATGAACGAAAATCACAAAACACGAAATTTTTTTGACAGTGAAGATACACAATAATTGTTCGTAATTTTATATGAATTCCATGGCTATCGCTATAATCAAAAATCTTCAAGAAATTTTAAAATTGATTTTCTCGATTATGAAATGTCAAAAATAAATTCTTATTATTAATTTGGATGCAGAATTTAATTTTCTACAACATTTATTTGAAGTATTTTTGTCTAAAATAATTTGGGAACTTTTGCGCAAGGAAAAACTGATTTCCCATGTTAAACGCCTATGGCTTGGTTTTTAATTAACACTCTGTATATAAATCAACACTAAGAGATAATAGTTATTTATGCAACACAAGTAAAATATATAGTCTTATTTCACGAATAGGAAAGTTTGACCCAACGAGCCGTAGCCAAGTTCATCAAATCGTATGAGTGAAATAAGACATTTTTTACTCTAGTTGCATACAATTTTTTTTACGTCTACAATAAAAGTGTGAAAAAAGTGCCATATCTTCTAATTTTTTCGCCCGTTTAAAAAAAGACATACATTTTAATGGAAAAGTGTACTTTTTTAACGGTCATAAATAATATATAGTAAAAGTGATACTTTGTGTGGCGAGCGTGGAAGTTTGAACGACGAGCAAAGCCAGTCGGACAATGCACGCGAGGCACACAAAGACACTTTTACTCAGAATGACACATTATATTTTTTCTTCAAACGTAGATATTTAAAGAAAAATATCTACTACTGACGTTACATTTTACGTAAATTATGTTTGAGATTTCAATTGCTCTGTAGCTATGGATACTTATTTGTTCACTTTTTGTTATAAACATTGAAGTGAAAATTTTCACGGTTTGGCGTTTAAAGAAAAACTGTGCAATTTTTAATCTTCCTTGTATGCCATTATGTCGGAATTTGAAGCATTATAATATAGGCCCCCTGAAGTTGTTCAATTGGATGGAAATCTAACAGTGTGGCTGAAAGATATGTCCAAGAATCACTGCAAAACAATACAAACTTTTCTTAACACTTTAATTCTAAGTAATCTTATGTTCATTACCGTCCCTGTAAGTTTAATCTGTAAGTCTGCTATTCTTTAATATGTTATTTCCTCAAAAATAAACTCTGTTTATATTTCAATTCATAGGTTATTTATATAAATTTGAAAGCTATTGATGGTATTTAGTAACTTTATTCTTAGGTTACCTAGCGTGTTATAGTGACATTTAGGGCGATATTACAGGTTTCTTTTATTAAAATTACTTCTCATTCGTTGCTTCTTTATAGTTTCTATGGATATTTATTTATTTTATTTCTGCGCCGGCGGCGTAAAAATTAGCTACTTCTACTCCGGCGGCCTAGTAGAAATTAAACTTCTAGTCACAAAAGATGCTACTTTTATGACGTTTGAAGAAAAAAAATATTTTTTGCACACCTGGTTTTATTTACTGATCAAGATTTGGTTGCTAAGATAACAGACGCAGTAAATCGTACAAAAAGACCACAGGCAGTAAGTGAATAAATAATTTATGCATTACCTTAGCAACAGCTTTAGAATAAATAACAAAGCATAGTTGCCTTTTATTTGATCAATTGTACAAAAATGTTACAAAATGCCCCATATTGCAAAATATATAATAAGTAGAAATATCAGGAATATAAGTGTATTTATACCACTTTTGGATAATATTGGATACCTCGATTACGCCTCGCCGTCTCGGTATCGAAACATTATCCTCTAGCGGTAAACTGCACTTACCGGCCCTTAATACTTAAATAACTATAAAAGACTTATTGCAAGTTCAACGTTCTTTTAAAATAATGTTTTTTTTTTCTATTAACATTAATTGAATAGTGAATCAATACGGTTACGCACTTCAATTTTATCTGGGAACTAGCTACATAGTTAATTGGTCGAAAGATCAAATATTTGTCCCAACATCCCCCTTACAAGTAAGTATAATTATTATTCATACTTGTACATCGATAAATATCTATGTGACTGTTGATTTCAACACGTTTAGCTTTGTAGCACTTTGTTTATTGCTTTGTATGCCCTACAAATATAAACATAAATATTAAAGGCAAACAATCAACTTCATAGTATATTCAGTAGTTGAATAATTTATTAGTCATTTTGCTGTCATGTTTATTCCCAATATAAGAACATTAACATTTCATGAGATAAATTTACCAGCAAGATAACGGAAACAGCTCCAAGGATCGTGTCGGATAAACGCGGGTCCGGAACCGCTTTGAACAGCAACAGGAAACAACTATAAGGATGGCGTGTTGGGTGCCAATCATAGGAAACAGGCACACGGATATCCAATTAAATTTTGTTTATGTAAATATAAAAAAAATCATCTTCAAAATTGCAACATGTAGATTTAAAAAAAAAGAAGAGCTTTTGTCAAAAACAACCATGCACATTGTAAATATGTATGAGTTACATACAGCAACATTTATTTACAAGGATGTCAAATGCGAGGGTAATGCCAGAAGTACTCAACCTGATGTTAGATGGCGGTTGTTTAAAAAAATACTTTTGTAGAAAGTACCACCCTTATAAAGCTTAAGTTTGAAATTTGACGACGCTACGTTTAGTATTTGTTTGACACTCATCAATAGTGAACGCTGTCAGAGAGTTTGTAAACACAATACTTCCATTTGAAAGGCCTCAGTCCAACCAATATCAAAGCGGAGCTAGATTCTACTCTTGGGGAGTTTGCTTCTTCGTTTACAACAGTAAAATATTAGGGGGCAGAATTTAAACGAGGCCGTACGAGCTGTCAAGACGAACATCGTAGTGGTCGACCAAATGAGATGACCACGTCAGAAATGGCGAAGAAAATCCACAAAATTGTATTGGATGATCGTCGACTGAAAGAGCGCGATCTAGTGGATATGGGAGGCATATAAAAAATGCTGTATGCCATATTGACTGAAAAATTGGACATGAGAAAGCTATGCGCAAAATGGATGCCGCGATTACTCATAATGGAACAAAAGAAGCGTTGTGAGAATGTTCAGTCGAGTGTTTGCCGATGTTTCGCAACAATAAAGCCGAGTTTTTGCGTCGATTCATAACCATGGATAAAACATGGGTCTATCACTTCACACCTGAGACGAAGGAACAGTCAAAACAATAAACTGGACGGGGAGAATCGGCTCCAAAGAAGCCGAAGACAGTTCCATCTGCGGGCAAGGTCATGGCGTCAGTTTTTTAGAATGCGCGTGGGATAATATTCATTGATTATCTTCAAAAAGGAAAAACAATCAACGGTGAATATTATGCAAACTTATTTCAGCGTTTGAGTGATGAAATAAAAAAAAACGACCGCATTTGGCGAAAAATAAAGTCTTGTTTCATCAAGACAATGCGCCAGTTCACACATCCGTTATCGCGATGGCCAGAATCAATGAGTTAAGGTTCTAATTGCTTCCTCACGCACCCTATTCGCCAGATTTAGCCCCCTCGAATTATTTTCTGTTTCTAAATTTGAAAAAAATGGCTCGGTAGTAAAAGATTTGTCAACAACAAAGAGGTGAAATCTGCGGATGATGGCTATTTTGAGGAACTGGACAATTCTCAGTATAAACAGGGCATCGAAGTTGGGAAACGTGTATCGAGCTCAAAGGAGACTATGTAGAGAAATAAAGATATTTTTCCCCAATTTTTTTGTGTTTTCTTTGTTAGGTCGGGTACCTCTGGCACTACCCTCGTAGTTTGGTAAAACTGTTTCTTATAAACAGAATAATCATATTTATATTATAAAGTTTGAGCGTTTCTGCAAAAACGTCCTATAAAAATTACTAATTAATATGTAATTGCTCTTCAATGTTTATTTTTCTATTAATTAACGTTCAGTAAATAATTTTATAATATTTAAACATGATCCTGAGTTAAATTAAGTTACAGAAACCTTTAACAATAAGGAGTTTTTTATTTAAAAAAAAGTAAATAATTAAAAAATAAAAATGCGTAATGCAGCGAAGTTTTATAGTATAAATAAACCACTGTATCACTGAGCAAGATTGTTTAAAAAATAACTGAAAATAACCAAACATAATATATTGTGGCTTTTTTCATAATCTGCTGCTACCGGCCTTGGTATTTAAGATTCTATTCTTATGAATGGATACAAAATTCGCATTAGGGATTGGTTTCAAACTGAAACTTAAAGAGGTGTATTAGATAAAGACAATGTTTATTACTGCCCTAAATGTAAATGAAAGATTAGTGTAAAGAAATTAATAATTTTCTAAATGTAATATTTGATAAACATTTCTTAGTTTATTGCCATCTGCGTGTTTTAATTCCTAAATCAAACTTTCCTGTTAAAAGAACAGATACGATTTTGGAGATAGGTCAGTACGATTTATGGTACCGTTCTCAAAAAAATACGTGTGGTCACTTTGAAAAAGTGGCATATTTGAGTATATAATTAATAAGCCATTATAAATATGTAGATTTCTATATTTGTTGCCTTAGAAATTCAAAGACAAGACATCAGCCCAATATTTTGTCTAAATACATTTTTGTACCTTGTTCCATCTTAAGAATACAGTACATAGCGCTGCTATTCGCGGCCGGTTTACAGTGATAAAAAACAATAAGGTTAAATATACCAAATGTATTTACATTATAAAATATAAACACACTTGCCTATTAATAATAATTAATAATACTTTTGACAACATAACTAAAATATACAAACCACGAAATTAACCTGTCAGTTACCAAACGAGTCAAACTATTAATTTCACAAGTAAACCTTCCACATTGTAAATCAGTTTCGGAAATTAACTAATCACTAACTCGGAAATATAAGCCCTATCTAGTGCAACGCTCAAAGCTCAAGGTAGAACAAGGTATAAATAAGCATACCAAATTTACCCGATAATACAATTTTCTCAAGTAGTTTTTAATAAATAAATATAACAATAAATGCGTTAGATTTTTCATATCGGTTTTACTTTAAGTGTTACCAGTATTAATGTTTATATTTATTTTTTATATAAATATACTCTCCACACTCAATAACTGCCCGCGAGGTGCTGAGGTGACGCCTAGTAACGCCAGCACGGTGCGAACATGTCCTCATCATTACCATTATCTTTGTACCCAGATATTCCTAGGTGTGCCAATCCAATATATCCAATAATATGCCATATGCCGTGAATGGTATATTATTATTATTATCTATTTATTTCACAAACTGTTAATACATATATTTATACATTAGAAAATTAAAATACAAATTATTGTTGTTCCCGATATTCTGGACAAATATGAATTCCGGAGTTCGGAAGGACCACTCCATCCTGCAGCTTACTAAGCAGCTTGGGTATGGGTGTCTATATGAGCCGTTTCTGGATTTCGATAGGGTAATGTTTACCAGGCATTTTTGCAATGTTCTTTAGAAACTCATCGACAACGAAACTCGTAGCTCCTATTATTATAGGCAAGACAAAAGTTTTTGTTTGCCACATTCTTTTAATTTTTATTTCTAAATTTTTATATTTGAGAAGTTTCTCGACAGTCACTGCAATAATCTTTTCATCCGCTGGTACAGATACGTCTATAAGGTAAGTAACTTTGTTTTTATCACAATATCTGCTCTATTAGCTCGTATTTCTCGGTCTGTTCGGATACCCATGTCATATAATACTGTAACTTGATTTTCAGTGCTTATAGTTACTTTTTGTACTTCGTGTTTATACCAGTATTTTTGTAAATTTGGACAAACATAAAATTTGCAAATGTTATAATGAATTAAGCTACATACTTTGTTATGCCTATCTATATACTACTTTTTTGCCAGTGTATCACAAGCCGATATTATATGATGTTTGGTTTCATCCTCTTACAGATCCTAAATTTTTATCTATGTCACTTTTATTATTTTTTTTGCGCAATGTATCGCGTTTTATTGCTCGATCTTGTGTAGCTGTTAATAGGCTTTCAGTTTCTCCTTTCAAAGTTCCAGTTGTGAACCACTTAAAAGATTGGACTTTGTCATACCTGATTTTGTTCATATCTGTAAGTTTTAACCATGTAATTTCTTGTTCTTCCAAATTTCATAAAGTCTTTGCTGACTCTTTTCTTTAACTGTATTTGGAGATCTGTTATCTTGTTGGTATAATAACTTGCCTCTATTTGTTGCAAACTTCTACCATCTTATTTTATTTTGACGTATAATCTTTCTACATCTTATTTGAGATGAACTAATCCATTAATTGTTAGGAATTTCCTTGTCTTTCGGGTCTAATTTTTGGATTTCTTGCATGGTACAATCAATTATCCCAAAACTATAGCTAATATCTAATGACAGGTAGTGCCAAAGCACCGATGACCTGGAATTTATTTCTGCAGTTTAAGTGAGTATAAAGGATTTTTTTTAAGTCTAGTAACGTATTCTCTACTGATCAATTCTTTTATCTTAGGGTGATTTGCCTTTCTTTTCTTCTATACCTAAATACTTGTATGTTTCTTCTGACTCTAAAGCTTTAATTTGTTCTTCTGGGTTAAGTTTTAGGTTTTCTGCATGCCTTAGTTTTCCACGATCAAAAGTGGCATTAGCACATTTGTCAGTTCCAAAATTCATCTGTATATCTGTAAAGAATTCATGTACTGTTTTAATAGTTCTGTGAAGTTCTTCTTTTCTCTTACAAACCAATTTTAGATCGTCCATATACAGCTGGTGGGTTATATTCTGAGGCGCGTTTTTTATTTTATATCCTTGTGCTGTTTAATTATTATTTTATAATAATTATTATTATTATTTATTCAATTTATTTTACGCAGAACGATGATATAAAAAATATCAACTTATTTGCTGTTGAATTCTGAATTTGTTCTACTCAAAATTCATAAGAATTGAAAAAAATATTAATTTATTTTTCATAGCTTCACAACTTTTGGAACATTTCCTAAAAACTCGGCATACCTAATAAACGGCATAACTATTAAATATCACAAAAGTGGAAACTTTTATTACTAACTTCAGGGGGTCTATTCCAATTCACATAGCGTGATGCAAACATAGCCCAATCCCGCTATACGACTTGAATCCATATGTTGACTTTTACTGTAACTTATATTAATATAGCGAGATGTGGCTATGCGTAGCGAGAACTCCAGTAGTATCGTTACGCGCATAGTGTCACGCTACGAATTGACAGTGATTAAAAAGTTAACAAGCAGTTTGCATTTTCAATTTGATTTAAAAGTCAAGTATAATGTTATAATAATTTTTGATTTATATGTATATATTGTAAGTATTTTAATTATAAACATTATTTATAATACCAACAGGCTTTGTTAAAAAGATTTGTTAGCCGCAGAGGTGCTCGAAGAATAGGAAACTAATACAAATACTATAAGAACAAAGACACGATCATCCATAGTCAAAATGAAAGCTGTCTGATTCAAATTGAAACTGGATGTTCTATGCACTGCCAATTGCCACGCAACGCGCTTGTATAATGCCAACATATAGAAATAAATTTCTTATAAATAACAATCTCGCTAACTTCAGAATAACACATATCGATAATATCTAACGTCTATCATTATAGCGGATAACGCATGTGGCTACGAATTAGAAATGACCCCCTGATTCAGTATTAAAAATTTAATTTACATTATTTAAATATATAAAAGTCTGCAGATAAAAAAAATCTATAATAAAACTGTATAAAGTTCACAAGCTAAGCAATTTATAAGCACGTATGTATTTGAAGTCATAAAATCTTTATTAAACTTTAACTTTTCTCAAAACCATCTAGTTATACTTGCATCATATATCTCCCGGATACGTATTTTCAATAAATCTTTGAATTTTTATCTATTTCAAGATCATGTTTATTCGTAATTATAAATGTAAGATGATTCAACATTTTATATAACCAATTCATTATTTTTTGAGTGAAGATTAAAAGAAATCTTATCGATTCTTAGTATATCAACGAATTATATTTACTTTTCTCTGTAATTGATGCAATAAAACAGTACTTTTACGAAAGCATAAAAGGTTATACTTGCCTACAATATTAACAATAAAAATATTATGTTGCGTGGAATTACCAAATAAAATTGAATGCCTTCACTTTTATACACTCATTTTGATTTAATAAAATACACCGGCAAAAATAGTAATATCTTTATTACTATGGATATTTATTTTTCTCGGTGTAAATAATTCTACGGTTTTATACTACATAAAAACAGATATGTCTCTTTTTCAATTATTTCAAATGATAAAATTTACAGTTTGTAGAAAATCAGATTTTGAAATTTCTTTGTGCATATTTTCACAGCTTGACAGTCTAGAAACCCAATTATTAATGTAATTAATTTAGTTTGTTATTTGAATTTGTTCTAAGCGCCTTAAACTGAAATATCATCTTTCGACATGGCATTTTTTATACCATTGATAAATAAAATAAGTTATTAATAATAATATTAGTTTGGTAAAATTTATTTAACAAAAAACTTTAAATCGACTTTTTCTCTAATTTATATTTAAGTATACCTAATATATAAGTATTTTACCAACAATTATGGTATATGATAAACAAAAACAATATCCACATTACAATAAAGAAATCAACATACTTTGTTTTGATTTCCTATTTAGAAAGTGCGCAAATATAACACTCATACCCTTTGTTTCAAATAAGAATATATACAATGTAAATATCAGAATAATTATGTTAAAATATATATTCAACTATTTAGTATTTATGTCCAAAACATTTTTTACATCTCGCTAAGAGAGGTATTGGATTCATGCTAAAAATCGCATATCCAGATTTTATTGAATAACCACGATTTAAGGTCCATAGAATCCGATTTTAACATTTTTACAATGATGTCTGTGTGTGTGTGTGTGTGAGGTTGTTGGAGACACGATTTCTCAAATTCTATAAGACTAAAGACCTGTTTGACTACAGGTTCCTCAATCTAACAGTAATGGGAAGAGTTGAATAGGTTCTGGTAACTATTGGACAACCGGAAGTGGTAGTTTCTAAAAGAAAAAAAATTCTAAATATTTTTTGAAAATTTGTTACTACAAATATTAAAGATAATTAAATTCTCAATCTGATACACTTAATTTTTTTTATTATATCTCGTATAGGTTTGAAGATATAGTATATAATACTATAGAATAATCTGTTGTAATAAATCTCGTTGCCCGAAAAACAGTTGCGATATTTAAATTTTTGTAATTGACATATAAATGCAAAATGTCAGTGTCAGATTTTTCTGGGAGGTAAGAATACCTTTAATATATATTATTGTATTATTAATTAATTATATATTTAAATTACAGATATGTTAATATTACATATATCCTTAAGAAATACTGCTAATACCGTCAATGAATTTGAAGAATTTTGAACATAATAGAATAGTAGGATAAAATTTCTCATAGAACGAAAGAAGAGAAACAATTTCAATTATTTGTGTGTACTTATAGGGCGCCAGCAGACATGTGACTTTGTTGGCTTTGGCAAGCAGATGAGGATCCGTGTCAGAATGACGGCTAGTAGTTATTTACATAGATGTCACAATTGTCATATGTCATATTTTTTCATTCAAAATGTTCTGATGTTTATTTGTCATCCATTAGTATGGAATATACTTGTCGAAGAAAATAATCCACATGGATTTGGTAAATCATAATGTTTCGAATTAAAACTTATGATACTTGACACCTATGTATATTATTAGCTCTCATTCTGACACGGGCCCCCACATCTGCTTGCCAAGACCAACAAAGTCACATAACTGCTCGCGCCCTATGCTACATAAAATGAAAATGGCGAGAGGTATTGTGCTGGCCACAACAGATTTTTTTTATCGCGATATGCCACTCTCCTCCTTGACTTTAGATGAGCGGGTTCCTGATTTCTATTATTTTACATCTATGTAACGTTGTGGTGGTTTAATGCTTCTTTAACTTCTTTTGGTAGTTAGTGTTTCGTCTATTTTAAAACGTATCTCTTTCTCTCTTTTGTCTTGTGTGCTAATGGTGTTGTAGTTATTAGTTTTTTTGTTGCAGTCCGAAAAAAAAACGGCTTTAGACGGTCACAACATACATTTAATGTTCGTTGAAAAACAAGATACCTAACAGGTCGCTGTAGTGACGAGCGGACGCATGAATTACTTGTGTGCAAGGACTTGTTTTGTTATGCCATGCTGTAGGTTGAAGTTTGAGATTTTGAAACATTTCTTTTAACCTGGATCCTGAATACGTAAATATTTGGTTCTTTGCTAGAAAAATGTACCATATACAATATGTACATGGGAAAAACGATCACCCAGTACTAGGAATTCTACCAAAGGTGTTTTTTCGTGACGCTGAACTTTTGTGTTGGAAGTTATCAATTTTAATACAAGTAAAAAATATAATATAGTGTGCTGAGACAGTCAGTTGTCTTTGAAATGTAATAAAAATAGTGTGACAGAATTAAAAAGATATTTATTGCAAGTTGTTTTATTGCCTTTTATTGATCTATTTATGTATCATTCTGCCAACAACCAACAGGTTATGTGGCCCAGAAAAAGAAAATAACTGCAGAGTTTGAATTAAAAAAAAATCATCAGGTCAGGATGATGGCACAAGAGGAAAAGTATAAAATTCCACTATTCGACGGAACAAACTTCAGCAACTGGAAGTTCCAAAACACATTTTTTAAACTTTGATAAGCTGGTCCGTGAACTTCGTTCCACAGGTGCAACACTTGAGGAAAATGACGTAATTTGTCATTTGCTACTCACGATGCCAGACGAATACGGGGTGGTGGTAACTGCATTGGAAACTTTATCTGCGGAGAAGTTGACGTTAGCCTTTACGAAAAATCGTCTACTGGATGAAGAGCTGAAGAAAGACAACAATGGAAAGAAAACGAAAAAGGATTTATCTGTAGCTTTCTCGGCTCCAGCGCAACGTAACAGCGGAAAATTTGGTTCTGGAAATCGACAAGATACCAGAGGTTCAGGAAAGACATACTTTCCTTATAAATGTTACAATTGTGGAACCTAGGTCACAAGAGGGCTGATTGCAAGAAGAAGAGTCAACAGAAACAGAGTAAGCAAGGTCAAAATACGGCGAATATGGTAACAAATTCATGTGACAGTCAGCATGGTGAAAACTATTCTTTTACATCCTTTGCTGGAATTGCTACTACGAACAGCAGAAGTTGGTATCTCGACTCGGGTGCAACGGAACATTTAGTAAATAACGATGAAATGTTAATTAACGTCAGAGAACTGTCAAATTCTGTGAAAATACAGGTTGCAAAATCTGGTCAAACACTAGAAGCTACAAGAATTGGTGAGATAAAAGTTAAAGTAAATATTCTTGGTAAAATTAACTCTATCACGATTAAAGATACTCTTTATGTACCTGGTTTACAGTTTAATTTGCTGTCTATTTCTAAGTTAGAAATGAATGGGTTTAAAATAATATTTAAAAATGGCACTGGAACAATATCATTGAACAATGTTATAGTAGCTATAGCTCGACGAGAGAAAAAATTGTATAGATTGGACATGTGGAATGACACGGAATGGGCCAATATAGTATCGTCAAGTAAATCTACTGAACTGTAGCATAGGCGCATGGGACATTTAAGTAGAAGTGGACTAGAAAAACTTCAAAATTTGGTTGAAGGAATTGATGGGAATTTAAAATTTGATAATTTAGAAATTTGTGAACAGTGTATTGAGGGAAAACAAACTCAGCTCCCACACAACCAGGATCGAATCAGAGCAAAACGTCCACTTCAGCTTATTCACAGTGACGTTTTTGGTCCCATAAGCACAGAATCGCATAACGGAAAACGGTATGTTATAACTTTTATTGATGATTATACTCATTTTGTTGCTACATACCTAATGAAAGCTAAATCAGAAACGTTTCATTTCTTCAAAATTTATGAATCCATGGCTAGTACACATTTTAATTTAAAAATAAGTAGATTCCGTTGTGATAATGGCGGTGAATATATCTCGGAAGAAATGAAGAGATTTTTCGAGGACCGTGGTATACAATTTGAATATACAATTCGATACACTCCACAACAGAACGGCGTTGCAGAACGCATGAACCGCACAATTATTGAAAAGGCGAGATGCATGTTACTTTATTCGAAGTTGAGTAAAGGATTCTGGTCCGAGGCAGTACTAACAGCAGTCTACTTAATCAGCCGTAGTCCTACTAAAACACTGAAAGAAAAGGTGCCAGCGGAAATGTGGTTTGGAGAGAAACCAAATCTTCAAAAACTAAGAGTTTTGGGTTAAGTGGCATATTTACACATTCCTAAAGCACTTTCTCAAGGAAAATTTGAATCTCAGTCAAAAAAATGCTTTATGGTAGGATATTGCCCAAATGGATACCGCCTTTGGTGTCCTGAAGAGCGGAAAATAATGGCTGGTCATGACGTGATATTCGATGAAACAAGATTTTCATATAAAAATGAAGAAGAAAGTTACATACTCAAAAGCGGAGAAAATGAAAATAATGATCCAGAAACGGATAATTCAGAAGAAAAAGACACTCTAACGAGTTTGAATCAATACCTCGACGAAGTACAAGAATTAAAAAGAAGCCTAAATATCTAGAAAACTACATCTGTAATGCTATGGCAATGGCTGCAGAATCACTAGATGACACTCCGAAGAGTATTGATGAAATTATACATCGGGAAGACAAGGAAGAATGGGAGAAAGCAATACGTGAAGAAATGAACTCACTAATTAACAACGAAACATGGTCGTTGACAACTTTGCCTCCTGGAAGACGTGCCATAGACTGCATGTGGTTGTTTAAATTGAAGCGTGACGGAGAAGGTCAAATATCTAGGTATAAAGCTAGATTGGTAATCAAAGGATGCTCACAGAAAAAATACTTTGATTATGACGAGACCTATGCACCGGTTGCACGAATAACAACAGTAAGAACTTTGTTGGCAATTATTAACAATGAAAATCTACACGCAATACAAATGGATGTCAAGAATGCTTTTCTTCATGGAAATCTCAAAGAAGAAATTTACATGAAACAACCGCCGGTATTTCTTGAAGATCCGAATTTGGTTTGCAGACTACACAAATCACTATATGGTTTAAAACAAGCTCCGAAAGTTTGGAATGAAGAGTTTGATCGCTACATAAAGAGCTTAAATTTCGTACGTTCTGAACATGACAAGTGTCTGTACGTGAAGATTACTGACAACATAAAGGTATACGTTTTACTTTACGTAGATGACATGATATTAGTTTCAAACAAAATAAATGAACTAGACAAATTAAAAGCTGAATTGACAAGAAAGTTTTCTATGACAGATCTCGGGGAACTAGATTGTTTTTTAGGAATAAAAATCGAAAGAAAGGAAAATGGTATGTTCTTAAGCCAAAAATTGTATTTACAAAACCTTTTAGTACGATTTAACATGGACGAATGCAAACCTTCAAATACGCCAATAGAAGTAAAAGTAAACAAAGAGGAAAACACGACATCAGAATGCATTATTGAGAAGAAACCATATCGAGAATTAGTAGGAAGCTTAATGTACGTTATGTTATGTACAAGACCCGATTTAAGCGCATCAGTTAATTATTATAGCAGGTTCCAGAACAGCGCGACCGAAAAACATTGGACAGGTTTGAAGCGTATTTTGCGTTACATAAAAAATACGTTGAACTACAAATTATTTTATCGCCGAGAAAATGAAGATGTGCTCCTCAAAGCGTATGCTGATTCTGATTGGGCAAGCGACACAGACAGAAAATCAACGAGTGGCTACCTACTAGAAGTATATGGATCAACAGTTTGCTGGGTAACACGAAAACAAAATTCCGTTGCTCTCTCATCAACAGAGGCGGAGTACGTGGCCCTAGCGAATGCTGTAGCAGAATTACTTTGGTTGCGAGGTATTTTACAGGATTTAGGTATGAAGATTCCTTCACCAATAACCGTATACGAAGATAATCAATCCTGTATACACCTGTTAAATAAATGGGAACACCAGCGACTGAAACACATCGACATAAAGTACAATTTTGTCAAGGACTTGTGTCTTGACGGCACTATAGAAGTCAAATACATCTGTTCCAGAGACCAGAAAGCTGACATCCTAACTAAAGGATTACCAGTACAGCAGTTTGTATTTCTTCGTTCAAGTCTGGGACTTTGTATTTAAATACTGTTTTACTGTATTAACATTGAGGCGGAGTGTTGGAAGTTATCAATTTTAATACAAGTAAAAAATATAATATAGTGTGCTGAGACAGTCAGTTGTTTTTGAAATGTAATAAAAATAGTGTGACAGAATTAAAAAGATATTTATTGCAAGTTGTTTTATTGCCTTTTATTGATCTATTTGTGTATCATTCTGCCAACAACCAACATTTTGAACCTTGGCAGTAGATGTTTTATGTCTTTTTGCATACTTGGCCACACGAAACGATCATCTATCATCTTAGCAGTTGCTCGTTCTCCAAGATGTGCCAAATTTTGAAATTTTTCGAAAATGGCTCTACGGAGGCATAAAAGGACGAAAGGACGGACTCGATGTGTTGAAATTTCACAGTATAGTTCCGCAATTTCAATAAGACCCTTTTTTTAGATAAAACTATAGCATTTACCTGTCTTTGAAAATATAGTACGAAATTCTTTGCCATCTTTCTGCGCTAACTAATAATCTCCCGTGGTAGTACGTCGTCATTCAGTTACTTCAATAAGGGACAATATGTCGGCTGTTGTGTTATTAGAACCATGAATGTGTATGATGTTTGTACAACATTGACTAATACATATATGAATATAATAGTTGTCACAGTTGTCTCGGCGATATATTGCCACTCTTTTTACCTTCCGTCACCTATAGATATTGTTTTTGGTCAAAAAATTCCATGGTGATTTTTTAATAAATAAGCTCGTTTTAGAGTCCCTAGAATACGAATTTACTATTTTTACGATGATTTCTACGTGTGTGTTTGTGTGTGTGTGTGTGTGTGGTGTGGTGTGTGTGTGTGTGTGTGTGTGTGTGTGTGGTGTGTGTGTGTGTAGTGTGGTTTGTGTGTGTGTGTGTGTGTGTGTGTGTGTGTGTGTGCGTGGTGTGTGTGTGTGAGTGAGTGTGTGTATGTATGTGAACTTCAATACTACAATTCCAAAAATTATAATTCGTTCATATTCCTCTTTCATACGTCCATATGACGAGTTGATTAGATTTTGGTTACGACTATATAACCAAAAGTACGCTAATTTGAAGATTTAAACATTTTTTTTTTTTGAAAAAACGCTGGTAAATATTATTTTTCAACCTTTTATGTTATTATAAATATTAAAGAATAGTTTATTCTCTATTCAATTTAATTATATTTTTTCTTCATATTCAATGAATTTAGAGATACAGAATTATAAAGAAATATCTTGCGACCTATGCTGCTAAAAGCTGCACCATGGAAACACAATATTCAAATATTACTAATTGACAAATGTCAGTTGCAAATAAAATTTATAAATCCTTGTAAAATGGTTTTACTGGAAATATAAAAATATAAAATAATTTAATGCGGCAAAAACAAATCACATAAGGTAATACAACAGTTTATAGCCATAAGCCAATTCAGCAGATTATTATGTTATAAATAAAACGCTATATATGTAGGTATACTTGGACTCACGAAAGATGACTATTCAAGGTCATTTGTTCTAAGAAAGAATACACAGTACTTTATACAGCAGTAGCTTAGCAACATGTCATGTTAGAAAGAAAAAGATTATTTGACGTATGTCTATGTAATTTATGTTGTTTTACATATATACGTAAATAGTGACATTTTCTAATACACTACAAATAATAATGACGTATGTCGTAGAGTTATAGATATTTTATTATCTACTACACTGCCCTCTGGCTAATGTTTATCCAGTGACGTTGACGTTTAAATCAAATTATTATTCCTTGATTTACGTCATGTCTGTGTTTTTGTGATTTTCAAAAACATAGGTGAAGAACATAAATATATGAGAAAGGCATTATTTAAAAATAATCATTTTCAAATAAATTACTTATTTCTTTCAGTTAAAATGTCTCCATAAATATTTCATGTTGCACGCCTATGCATACGAAATGCATTGAAGTTATGTGCCAGTAATATTATATCAGACGGCTCATAAATGTCCTTGAATAGTCATCTTTCGTAAAGCAAACTATACTTATGTTCTTATTTCCTACTCATTATTTTAAAAAACACACTATTCAGTTCAGTTCAGTTCAGTACGAGGTATGGTCAGTTCATTTCTCCCCTAAAAAGAAGAGGCCAATAGAATAGTTTTTGTACAATATACGTAGAATTGACGGAAGGTAATGTGCTGGCCACATTAGATTTTTTCAAAATTAAAATACGAGTATTAATGGTTTATGATCCGTCCAGATTGTGTTTTTTTTTTGAGTATAAAATAAAAGCATTTAATAGCAGCATATAGGGCAAGAGGTTTTCTGTCATGTTGAATACTTTTGTTCTGTATGATTGAGCTTTATATTTCTGTCGCAATACTGCTTCTATACCAACATCCGATGTGTCTGTCATCAGGCTTAATTATTTGGTGTTAGATATGCTAGTAAAGTTACCTTTTTACCTCTCGCTAAGAGAGGTATTGCATTCATGCTAAAAATCGCATATCCAGATTTTATTGAATAAGCACGTTTTAAGGTCCCTACAATCCGATTTTATCATTTTTACGATGATGTCTGTGTGTGTGTGTGTGTGTGTGGATGTGTGTGTGTATGTGTGTGTGTGTGTGGGATGTTGGAAGGACGGTTACTCAAAAACTATAAGACTTTAAATTTTTTTAACTACGTATTTCCCAATCGGACATTCATGGGAAGATCTGAAAAGGTTTTGGTAACAATTGGACAACCGGAAGTAGAAGATTCTTGAAAAAAAATCTTTTAAATAATATTTTTTGAAATTTTTTCTTGATAATATTAAAGAAAAATAAATTCTCTTTCTGATACATTTAAATATTTTACAATATATTCTATAGATTTAGAGATAGAAGAAATATAGTATGTAAAATAATCTGTTATAATAAATTTTACAGCCGAAAGAATGGCCATGGAAAATAGTTGAAAATTTAATTTGTTTGTAACTGACAGATAATGTCAGTGTCAGAAATCCGAAGACATTACTGAAGACTTTTTCTGGGAAGTACATACATTATATTATTTCTTAATGTATTAATAGAATTGGAAACATTTCAAAAAATTAGAAGAGGACAAAATTTCTTCATCAAAAATGAATTTAAAATTAAACAATCTAAATATATATGGAATAGATACTCGTATATGCGTAAGTAGAATTTTTGGTGTAGAGTGTAGGTATACAAGAAATGTTAAATACAATAGGGAGCGAGCAGTCATATGATTTTGTTGGCCTTGACAAGCAGATATGGGGGCCCATGTCAGAATGATAGCTAGTAATTATGTATATAGATGTCAAATATCATAATTTCTCATTCTAAATTTAGTGATTTTCCAATTCCATGTGGAGCAGAATTAAATGTTAAATATCTAAGGCATACAAGTAAACTTTAAACTCCTGGTGATAAATTAACTACGTAAATTTAGAAAATCTTGAAATTTTTAATGAAAAATTCTAACATTTGACATCTATGTACATAATTACTAATTATCATTCTGAAACGGGCCCACACATTTGCTTGTCAAGCCCAAAAATGTAACATTACCGTTCGCGCCCTATACTTATGTAACCAAAAAAAGGAAGTGGCGAGAGGTATTGTGCTGGCCACAACAGATTTTTTAAGTCTGCCTTGCATTTTTCATATGCCTATTCGGTCGGAGTCCATTTTATTATTAAATAATCATTTTTGATATTTGAAAAATAAAGTGTGCTTGTGTAGTGGCGGTATTTGTAAAAAACCTGTGATAACAGTTTTACATTTCAAGACATGATATCCGAGAAATATGACACTGGGTTGAGCAAATACGCATTTACTGATATTGAAATGTTATATTTTTTAGTCCGGCAAAGAGAAGTTCTAGTTGTGGACAATTTGCTTTCAAAAAGTAAGTAAGCATAATGACAATTATTACTTTAACCAAGCTGTAATTAAATTACTAATTACTTATGAAAAATAATTACAATATTATTTACTTTTTGAATTACTTCATTTTAAAAAAATAACTTCTCTAACATTAATAAAAAAAATCTGATGTGACCTTCCGTCAATCCTGTATATTTTGTACTAATTCCATACATAAATTTTATTGCAAAAGATTCAATATGTCCAGTAAAATTATTTCATAAACAAAACTATGTAAATTGCACTTGACACTGACATATTCTCCTTCTTTAGCTTTTCCCATTCATTAGGGGTCGCCATTATTGATTTTCTTCTTCCATTCATTTCTATTTTACGTGTTGTTTTCATTCGGTTCCTTTTTCTCTCAAGTGTTTCACAATACAGTCCTCTCTGTTTCTTCTACCTTCTATTACTAAGCTGTTCTTTCTTCTTCCAATATATTCTTCATCTCTCCTCATGTTGAAACCAATGTAATCGTCTCTCTTGTATCTTTCTAGAAATTTCTATCACTCGCGCCATTTCCTTGATACTCTCATTCCTTATCCTATCTTTCCGTGTCTTCCCAACATCCGTCTCAACATCCTCATCTCTGTGCCATATTAATTTTATTTTTATTGACACTGACATCTGTAAATTAGAATTTTCTTAGCTGTTTTCACTGTTATATCATAGCTGGCTGATATATGAAATTTAATTTCTTTATAATTTTTTAACTCTATATCCATTGAGTATGAAGTATAAAATGCAACCAATTCGTATAGACATTAAATGTGAAATGATATTTAACAACGTTTTTTTAATTTTTCCTATTAAATAAAAATATAAATGTAAGAACTTCACTTTGGTGCTGCTAGCTGCACTTCCAAATTACAACTAATGTAAAAAAATCCTGAGTGGGAACGCAGCGCCAGCGTCCGAATCAATCCGGATTGATTTTCGTAGCGTTTTTGGTAATAACCATGGCTGATGGCTAGTAGCACGAGCATCACCGGTGTCAACTAGAACCATTTCAACGACTTGGCACATACTTCATGGTTATTAACAAAATCTGTATAGCTAATATACTGATTAAGCCGAAAATGTACTGACAGTCATATTCATTAAATTTGGCGGCATTATTTGAAATAGTTTAATATGATTTGTTTTTAGGATAAACAATTTAATATTATAAAGCCAAATTTATTGAATATGGCTGTCAATACATTTTCGGCTTAATTAGTATATTGGCAATACTAATTTTGTTAACAACCCTGAGTATATACCAAGTCGTTGACGTGGTTCTAGTTGCACCGATGTTAATACCACGCTCGTGCTATCAGCCCATGTGTTCAGAGGACGTTTCTGAAGTACTCATAGGGGAAATTACAAGTTTAATACAAAATTGATTAAATATATATTAATATTTAAAAAAATTCACAAATTAAAATGCAAGTTTACTAGTTTTATGTCTGATTTTGAATGTGTGCGTGAAATAGTGGCCGAAGTAATGTGCACAGTGCACGAAATAATACGCCCAGTGTATGAAATAATGCGCCCGGTGTACGAAATAATGTACACAATTTGTGAAATTCATGTTGTTATGATTACGTATAATTAATGAAAAAAATGACATATTTCACATATTGATATCAATGCACAAATATCAACTTTTTTTGACCGTTGCAAAAAAATAAATTTTAAGCATTTGGAATAATGTTAATGAAATTTGTATTCTGTAACATCTCGTTTGTGAAACAAAAGTTGCATAATTTGCAAAAGAGGATAATAGTTTTGTATTTTTGCCTTATAATATAGAATGGTATTTATTGAATAAAAGAAAACATAAGTTGCTTCAAAAAAGTTTATAAAATATTAAAATAATAATTAAATAGCTCGGAAACACTAAAGATAAAGCATTAGAAAATTCTAATGGCAACAAAAATATATTGGATACAAAAAGAAAAAATCTGTTGTGGCCAGCACAATACCTCTCGCCATTTTCATTTTATGTAGCATAGGGCGCGAGCAGTTATGTGACATTGTTGTTCTTGGCAAGCAGATGTGGGGGCCCGTGTCAGAATGAGAGCTAATAATATACATAGGTGTCAAGTATCATAAGTTTTAATTCGAAACATCATGATTTACCAAATCCATGTGGATTATTTTCCTCGACAAGTATATTCCATACTAATGGTTGACAAATAAACATCAGAACATTTTGAATGAAAAAATATGACATATGACAATTGTGACATCTACGTAAATAACTACTAGCCGTCATTCTGACACGGATCCTCATCTGCTTGCCAAGGCCAACAAAGTCACATGTCTGCTCGCGTCCTACAAGTACACACAAATAATTGAAATTGTTTCTCTTCTTTCGTTCTATGAGAAATTTTATCCTACTATTCTATTATGTTCAAAATTCTTCAAATTCATTGAGGTATTAGCGGTATTTCTTAAGGATATATGTAATATTAACATATCTGTAATTTAAATATATAATTAATTAATAATACAATAATATATATTAAAGGTATTCTTACCTCCCAGAAAAATCTGACACTGACATTTTGCATTTACATGTCAATTACAAAAATTTAAATATCGCAACTGTTTTTCGGGCAACGAGATTTATTACAACAGATTATTCTATAGTATTATATACTATATCTCCAAACCTATACGAGATATAATAAAAAAAATTAAGTGTGTCAGAATGAGAATTTAATTATTTTTAATATTTGTGGTAACAAATTTTCAAAAAATATTTAGATTTTTTTTTCTTTTAGAAACTACCACTTCCGGTTGTCCAATAGTTACCAGTACCTATTCAACTGTTCCCATTACTGTTAGATTGAGGAATCTGTAGTCAAACAGGTCTTTAGTCTTATAGAATTTGAGAAATCGTGTCGCCAACAACCTCACACACACACACACACACACACACACATCCACACACACACACACACACACACACACACACACACACACACACACAGACATCATTGTAAAAATGTTAAAATCGGATTCTATGGACCTTAAATCGTGCTTATTCAATAAAATCTGGATATGCGATTTTTAGCATGAATCCAACACCTCTCTTAGCGAGAGGTAAAAAAGTTATTGGGTCATTAACTTCTGCCACTTTTATGTAGGGTACACAGTACATTTTCGAGTATTTCATACATTGTTGACCATTTTATTTAGTTTTTTTACCTCTCGCTAGGAGAGGTATTGCATTCATGCTAAAAATCGCATATCCAGATTTTATTGAATAAGCACGTTTTAAGGTCCCTACAATCCGATTTTAACATTTTTACGATGATGTCTGTGTGTGTGTGTGTGTGTGTGTGTGTGTGTGTGTGTGTGTGGATGTGTGTGTGTGTGTGTGTGTGTGTGGGATGTTGGAAGGACGGTTACTCAAAAACTATAAGACTTAAAATTTGTTTAACAACGTATTTCCCAATCGGACATTCATGGGAAGATCTGAAAAGGTTTTGGTAATAATTGGACAACCGGAAGTAGAAGATTCTTGAAAAAAAAACTTCTAAATATTATTTTTTGAAAATTTTTCGTGGTAATATTAAAGAAAATTAAATTCTCTATCTGATACATTTAAATATTTTATTATATATTCCATAGATTTAGAGATAAAAGAAGTATAATATATAAAATAATCTGTTGTAATAAATTTGACAGCCGAAAGAATGCCATGAAAAATAGTTGATAATTTAAATTATTTGTAACTGACAGATAAATGTCAGTGTCAGAAATAATGAGTAATGAAAGAAAAATGTACTTGGAGAATCCCTTAATTCTTGATCTGTGACTATTATGGAGAAGACAAGTCTAGGTTGAAGGACTTAAATTTGTTTCAAACATTATGCGACAATGTGCACCAGCACTGTAGACTAGAGTAACTTTGAATAGCGAAAAAGCTATCAAATTCTTCTCAAGTAAGTTGTAAATATTGACAAAATTACACATCGATATAAGAATAATCGGAGTGCAATCTATCCGTCACTTTATTAAAGGGAATTAGTGTTATTTAGATATAACAAGTATGAAAAAATAAAATGTAAAAGAAGATATGTAAGAATAGATGCACAATCCAGATATATACATATTAGACCGCCCAAAATTAATGTTTTTAGTAGAAGAATACGAAGAGAAAGTAAAAAAGGTTGTTCGAATTGAAAATTGCTGTTACCAGCCTAATATTTATATATGGTAAACTCTACTTTGTAATTTATTGTAACATAATTTATGGTAAAATATCTTTATGTTGAGACATGCTATTATTGAATAATAAAGAAGTTTAAACGTCATAGATTTATATGAATATATTATTTGTATTTATAAAAATATTCTTTGCTTTATGCATACAGCCAGGTAAAATATACGGCGAGAGGTTATGTGCTGGCCACATCAGATTTTTTTCTTTTTACCTCTCGTTAAGAGAGGTATTGGATTCATGGTAAAAATCACATATTCAGATTTTAATGAATAAGCACGTTTTTTTGAAAAATGGACGCCTTTGGGAATGTCTTTAGAAAAATCGACAATGATGGTAACTTCTGGAATGAGAAAATGGAGAATAAATTAATCGATTTTTATAATACATTAATGCTACCCGAACTAGTAGATCCTTATTATCCCAAAAGTCAGTCATTTAGAGAATTTTTAGTACAATAATTTCTATTTTATTTGCTTTAATTTTTTGTGGAAATATTTATATTTTGATTTTTGTTATTATTATTTTCCTATGATCGGTTATTATGAGTTATACAATACCATGAACGAGTTCTTTTAAATTTTCGAGTTCTTTTGAAATGAGAAAATGGAGAATAAAGTTATAGACTTATAAAAAAAAATTGTTACCCAAACTAGTATATTCTTATTATCCCAAGTCAGACTTTCAGAGGATTTTTAATACTATAATTTGTATTTATATATTATCATTTTTATTAAAATGTTTTTAATTTGATTTTTATATTGTTATTATTATTATTATTTGTGCATATATTATTAAATAATAATATTTAGAATATTATTTTAGTTGAAAAACTATTCGTTTGGTGAAGATATATACCAATATGTACTATGTATGTTTATAACTTTTTTTTTGAATATATGTAATATGGTTAAATTAATTAGAATTATTCATTCATACTTATATAATTTTATATCTATAGAACTCAGAAATAAATTTATTGTAATAGTGTAGCAGGCAGATATAGCGTCCCGTACGTCTTTCCTCACTTGGCCCGAGTGATGGTAACCTGTAAATATTAACAAAAATCGTACTTTTCCGATAACTCTTCTATGCATACAATTTTTGTTCTGAAAAAAACCATGTGTATTTTTACATGTAATCTCAACATCGAACTGTTCATAGTTTTTTCGTTAGTGTTTCAAAATTTGAGTAAAAAAATAAAAACATAATTAAAATTTTAATTTTTTGAGAAAATTAAACTTTTAAAGACAGTTCGATATTAAGAATGTTATTCTAAAAACTTTTTTCAAATAACATTTTTCTCTAAAGTGCACTAAAATTAAGATTTTAGAAAAGTACGAACGACACTTTTGCGCTAGGTAGACTAGCCCCTTAATATTAAACGTGCAGTTTTGCAAATTTTTGAATTTGATCCTTCCAAAAGTATGCTGTGGACATGTAATGGTACTTGCGGAAGATTGAGGTAAATTATTCAAAGAAACATCTAAACTGTTATTTCCTTGAATCATTTTAGCAATCTTATTTTTCATTTCTAGGGAATCTTCCACATATCTCTCGGCCACACTTGTACTGTTCCAGCTCCCATGACGCTTCAGTGCGCTTATGTCAGCGCCAGAATCAGCCAGAAAAGTAGCTGATGAACGCCGAAATGTATGACCAGTATATAATGATGGTTCAGGCAATTTTATGAAAGTAGCTATTATTTTGCCATTTCACCAAATGTTGATGCCGATTCTTTGAACTGTACATTTACCCTTTCTACAGCTAATAAAAAAGTAGTTATGAGTAATGTGCTGGGGCCTCATATTTTTGTATTTTCGAATCATATTCAGGTAGTTCATTCCATCTCCATCAACAACAGTAAAAGTTCGGCTACGACGTCTTTGTTTTCGGAATACTGACAATTACAGATGATCCTGCATCTATAATAGTATCGAGAGTTAAGAAATACAATTCTTCACGTCGGCAACCTCCAAAAATCCTAAAAATTGTTGCTACCTACATTAAACCATAATAAAAATAAAATTTGCAATTATATGAACGGTCACATACTTTCATAGGTAAATAGTCACCATCAAGAGCATCTCGTAAAAATGTTTTAATTTCATCTCTTGTACAAGTTCTAGCCTGCTTCAGTACATATCCTGAACTATTACTCTTCATAAAAGATTTGACAACTGTATACGAGAAAATATCTACATTTTCTTGTGTTAATAACATTGTATTCACCATAGATAATTTTGTCCAAACTGAAGACGGCCCCATACTTCTTGGACTAAATAGAAAACACTTATCAATGTGGTTTGTATAACAAACACTACAAGACTCACCAATTCTGAAACGTATACTAAAATTACATCTTCATCAATTTTGTCAACTCCATTCCCCCGCCTCCAATTTTTAAAAATCTCCATCTCTCTTAGATACCTCTCCATCGACTTGGTCGGAATTAATTTTTTTCTTACGGCATCAGCCTTTTTCTTTATTATTTCAGTCATAATTTCATTCATCCGATATCAAAAATACGGAATCAAAACAATAGCTTTCCCAAATAAAAATGTAAATAATCAGAAATCACTTACTTGGATACCAGCATAGTGTAACAAGGCGAGCAATAACAAATAAATAACATTTTTACACTCTTCTAAATTATAGTTTCAGGATCAATATTTCAAGTTTGTTATCTTTGTTAGTCAAAATTCTGTTTAGAAATAATTATCACTTTTCCCAAAGTGATTTGTTTAGAATGAATATCACCGGACTAGACAGTTATTTGTTGACAATTAAGTCTAGAAGTTATTGCAAGCCTACATGCAAGGCTGATATTTTGATATGGATGCCATATGATACCCTCTTCAACCCCTCAGAGATAATCCTCTCATGCATTTAACGTTTTGTTTTAGGTAGTCTGTCTCAGAAACTCAAGTGGAAGACATGTAGTCTCAAGCTGTAGATTGAGCGCATACTAGACGCTAGTACGCTGGCTTACAATGTAACAGTTTAGTTTTGTTTTTAGTTATGTCTAGTGTAATAAATTAATGATAAGTTAGTTTAAATGTAAAAAATATGTGTCAATAGAAATTATTTAAATAGCATATAATGTATGTGTCCATAATGTAAGTGTTCATCGGCCATCTGTTCTGTAATCAAAGTGCAAGTGTATAAGTGTGTGAGTCTGTCCTCCTTAATCAAGCGGTGGTCGACATCCAAGCGACCGCCAGTCAGTGAAAGCTGTCATTGTTGGTAAAAGAAGTGCAAGACCATCCATCATCAGAGCTTCTGTGACACCCCTCTCATGTTACAATAGCCATAGCATACTTATTTCTCACTGTTATGATGATGATATATCTTTTAAATAGTTTTTTTTTTTATTTTTGAAAAGGATTATTGTGTTTTAGGATAAAATAAACCGTGTTACGATATACGTAATGTTATCTGCTTTTTACGTTACTCAAGAATTTTAAAAAACTCGCTCCTATAGCGTCGCTCGTTCTTCAAACTATTCTCTCGTAATGTAAAAAGCTATACAGAGTGTAAACGGAACTAGGGAACGCGATTTTTCTCGGAAGTTATAAGAGATACAAAAAAATCTTTCAAATAAAATTGTTAGTGATTCTAGTAAGCTACATAAATTAATGTAAATCAGAAAAAAAAATATTCTTTATAAAACACACCCATCTCATTCTTACAAAATAATGTATTTGACTAAATAATACTTTGGTGAGTGTATTTCCTACCATGTGTTCTGTTGAACAAATGTGTGTGATTGAAAATGAGCTCCGTAGTGATTGTGTAATTTCATTATATTAATAATATGATATTGAAGTGTAGTCAAGGTGAAGTAAAGTATAGTGATGTGAAAATGTATAATAATTAATAAAAATTCAAGGAATTATTATGAACGTAGCAAAATAAGGAATATAGATGAAGATTCTAGCAAATAACATAGGATAGGATTCATTTCCAGACGGTAAATCGAAATTGGATAATCGAATAAAAGAACACTTTACCTTAACAAAAGATGTATGAAATAATCCGCATTAAATTCAATTACGTAATAATTAGACAATATTAAATTTAATATTATGGGTACATTTTATCTAAGTCCTTTTAAGGACTTTTTCGCTGTCGAGAGTCTTGTTCCAACCACGATAGGAGAGGGACGTGCTTAATACAGCTCCGTAGTGATTGTGTAATTTCATTATATTAATAACATGATAATGAAATGTAGTGAGGTGAAGTGAAGTACAGTGATGTGAAGTGAAAATGTGTACTAATTAATAAAAATATCAAGGAATTATTAAGGACGTATTCGAAACAAGGATTTTAGTTGAAGATTCTAGCAAATAACATAGGACAAGATGAGATTCATTTCCAGACGGTAAGTCGAAATTGGATAGTAGAATAATGGAACACTTCACCTTAACATAAGATGACTGAAATGACCGGTATTAAATTCGACTACATAATAATTAAAGACAACATTAAATTTAGTATTGTTGGTACATTTTATTTACAGTCCTTTTAAAGGAATTTTTCGCTTTCTCATATTAATTTTCTTTTCAGGTTTACTATCAAATTGTAACAGCATAAACAATACGGAAAGAAATCAGCAATAATGCAAAGCCGGAGAAGTACGCCAAAATTGCAAGACGGAATGAGAATAATTCCGAAATAAAACTTAAAACCATGATTCATATAGGTCGAAGGACAACTTAAAATTAAGAAGGTCATTCGGGATATGGAATTTAACTAGATATCTTTTTAATTCGCATCCATTTTAAGGACAATAATTGAAATGTTACAGGAAGAGTTCGCAGAACTCAAATACATGCATGTGATAGAATCCCACGTTAAAAAGTCATCCAACATTGATTTCCATTTAAAAAGTTTGGGAGTCTACTGGACGTTAAATATTTTTCTTTATGTTTTGTTTGTTGACTTGTGTGCTCTTCCCGCGTCCGTATCGTGTCCTGACTGGGTAGGCCTAGCATTTCCAGGATTCAATACTGTCGCCTCGGTCAGAGTATCAAGTCAAGAGTACTTTTCTGACTATATAATGTATGTACCAAAAATAATATTTTAATTATTCGGTTATTAAAAATATTTTGCCAATTTCCATAAAACTGTATACTTAGGGCCGGTATTTCAATCTCCTAACAACTTCCTAATAATTTTTTATTTACCTAACAACCATTTTTTGCGTATTTCAATGTCCAAACAAGTTATTAGGTACAGTGGTGGACAAAAAAAATAGGACAAGTCGAAAATTCAAGTAAATTTTTTTTTATAAAATTTAGTTGCTTGAATTTGGCTTTACGATTATGACATTTGTCACTTTAATTTGTCAAAAATTGAATTGTCTAATCAAAGCAGAAAAAATACCTCGAATTACCGATATTATAAAGAGTTCGGTAATTGTTATCAATCAAAATGGTGCAATGACCAAATATTAGAAAAGTTGTAGTTTTTAAATAATTACATTAAATCATTCAAATTACAACATTTCTGGGGTTACAAGGATCAGTTTACACTAGAAAAAGAATACTGTCCTATTTTTTTCTGTCCACCACTGTACATTATAAATTTTTTATTCGCTAACAAATTTGATAGGAACTTGTAGTAGCTAATAAATTTGTTATCTACCTTATAAAACGAATGTCATTGTCAGTTGTCATCACATTTAAACTTGAAATAAATTTTTTTGTGAGATGGAAATGTATTTTGATGAAATTGATTATATATTGAAAGAGGAAGAACTTGAAATTATTGAAAATATTAATCCCTTAAGGAAAATATATACTGTAAGACAAAGACCAGATAATTGAAATATTTGGACCAATGGAGAATTTGTTCAAAGATTCCGGCTATCAAAACCAAGCGTAGAATATATTTTAGAATAGAAAATTATATAAAATATTCCACAAATAGGTAATTTCAAATTGTGGAACTTTTACAAACCATGATTTTTTCAATTTTGTCATAATAGAAATTCATGTCTTTTGCCGTTACACCAATTATTATTAACTTTAAGATTTTATGCTACTGGAAGTTTTTATATTACTATTGGAGATTTTGAGGGTATACATAAATCCACAGCAGGAAAAATTATTTAAAAAGTTACTAGAGCAATAACAAATTTAAGAGATCGTTATATACGTTTACCACAAACTATTAATGAAATATCCGCTACAAAAGAATGATTTTATTCAATTGCAAGATTCCCAAGAGTTATTGGTGCGTTAGATTGTACACACATAAAAATACAGTCACCGGGTATGATAGTATTAAATAGTATATTTAAATTCTATATAAATTTAACATGATATAAATATTTCATATAGGAGGAGCAGAAGCTGAGAATTTTCGAAATCGTAAAGGATTTTGCTCTTTAAATGTACAGTGTCTCTGTAATGCTGATATAGTCGCAAGATGGCCTGGATCAAGCCATGATAGCAATATTTTTGATAACTCCCGGTTACGAATGCGATTTGAGTCGCAAATAAGAACGATTGAACAATTGAAAGGACATTTGGAATCTGGAAACGACGGTTTCCAGTATTGTCCATAGGAATGAGATGCCGGCTAGATTTGGTTCAAGATATTATTGCTACGGCTATTCTACACAATTTAGCACGCGAAAGAAATGAAATAGATAAATTTGATGATAATAATGATTTAATGAATAATGATATGGAACAAAACAATTTTATTAACAACAGAAACAATCAAAATGAACAAACTAGAAACGAAATTGTGGAATATCTTTATTACTATGCTTGTCGTTGTCACTGTCATTTCTTGATTCAAGTCCTTGCACATTTAATTTTAAAATAGTAAATAATTTTTCTTCGTAATCTGTTAAATCCTTAAAATTTGGCTTCCCCCCTCCGGTTTTATATAACTCTAATTTGTTGTTGGCAAATTTTTTTTTTAAAGACCTTTTAATACAATCATATTTTAATCGTAATGATTTGCTGTCTTGGTGAACGGTATCAGATTGTGCATTGAATTCGCTGGTAATAACGTCCCAAATGTCTTGTTTATTTTTCCACGTTGTGGCGTTTGTAATCTTATTTTCGATTATGTTACCATATTTTAATGCTAAATCGGTTAATAACCGAACTTCAGCCGTGGAAAAGTTTGCTGTCCGTTTCTTGTCCATATTTTACTGATATTACTTAAAAACACGCACACACCTTATAATTACTTGTATGTGACAAAAATGTCAGTGTCATGTAATATTTTATTTTTTTCTATATTTTTACAACTAGATTCCAAAAAAGTATCTAGTAACAATTTGCCTAACAACTGTACATTGAAATACCGAAATTTGGTATCTTCCTAATAAATCTACCTAATAAATTTGTTTATCGAATAGTTGTTAGGAACATTTGTTAGGAGATTGAAATATCAGGCGTTTTATAAGTGGGTAAAAGTTGAATAAAATATCATAGTTCCTGTGATATATATTTTAATTTGCCAAAAATTGCGAAAAATGTCATTTTTGTGCTTATTCCATCTCGGTTTTTGCAAGTTTTTCATGAATAGATAGCGCACAAAATTCTGAAACGAATGAGATATTTCCCAAAAGTGTCTTTTGACTTTCCTGATCTAATTTTTTTAACACAATAGAAGCGATTAGCGTTAGAACTAAAATAAAATATTGTGCACGCCAATGAACAATTTGTTGGAAGTGTGGTCTGCAGAACCCATCCATGACGTAGCTGGTTTGATTTTAATGTGTACGCACTCCACCAGTCTATAGTTAGTTACCTTGTTAATGAAACAACAAATCGATTGACATTTCTTTAAACCAATGAAATGTTTCTTTTTTTGTCACGTGTTTGTGTTTTAACCAATCCAGTCATTATTATACTGAGAATAAAGCTCTAGAGATTATTCCCGGGAATAATCTCTGTAGCTTTTGTTTTTGTTGACAAATGTCATGTATTTAGTTTCTTCATAAATAGTAGATTATTTATTCAATGGTTCAAGTGTGTTTCTTTTGATGGTGCTTCATCGTTGTGTTTCTTTCGGGTGGGTTTTTTTCAAAAAATCCACTTAAAAAACCCAGTTGAAAAAAAATATAGGCAACACTGAATAAATAATATTGTACGCCAATAAGAGTATATGGATTTTTAAATAAACAAATTATTTATTTTGCTTACATTTTAAATAACCAATAAAAATAAGATATAAGATAATATTATTAACATTTTAATAAACTAAAACACCCGTGCTAATTAATAGTTTTTATATTTACATATACTGTTCTGAAATAGCCATAATTTTTTTTTCAAGTTTGTGTCTTTTCTGAGCTTGGTCTATTTCTTAGTTTGGACCACACTAAGCCAATTGTGGAAAAAATTCTTTCAATTGATGCCGGACTGGCTGGACATGAATGCATATCATCAAGCAACAAAATCTTTCTGGCAAAGTTTTAAATTTTATATTTTTTGTCTTCATACTTTGCCACCATTTTACGAAAGAGAACTGTTTAATATAATAACATTTTCCTCAATATGAAATAATGAAAAAAATATCATTTTTCCACAAAATATTCTTTATCCTGATACATGTCAACTGCTAAATCACATTAAGTATATTTTTGAACATAAAAACCCACAAAAACAAAAAATCCAATTAAACCCAGATGGGTTAGGTTTTTTTTATATAAAACCCTAGTTTTTTTTAATTCTGATTTTAGGGCCTTTTTTTTCTTTCTAATAAAACTCAAGCTAATAATTACACAGTTAGTAAAGCTGAAAATTGGTTTTCTGCAAATAATTTACTTTCGAATAAAGATAAAACTCAAAAAATATTTTTCTTAATAATAAATAATTTCAATAATAGTGATTTTGTCTCAATTCTTAGAATGCATATAGAACCCGCATTAAATTTCCTCTCATATTTCATTCATATGTAAAAAAAAAACTACCAGGATTTTTTTTTTACTATGTAAACTCTATTATTGATAAATCTATCTTGAGAATAGTTTTTTTTCATTGTTTCATTTAGTTTTATCTTACAGTATTCTTTTATGGGGCCAGTCGCCGAACTCTATTACAATATTTCGTCTGCAAAAGAAAGCAGTGAGAATTCTTTACAATCTTTCTTTTAGTGAACACTGTAAAGAAGCTTTTATTAATTTAAAAATTTTATCGTTACCTTATCTATTTATTTTCCAAACACTCCTCGATAATCATAAAAATAAGGATAATACTCGTATGTTGATAAATGGAGATGTGCACAGAACACCAGATCTATAAAATTAATAAGGAAACCTTTTTGAGACTACAAAAATCATTAAGTAACACAAATCTAGATTATTATAATGTTTTGCTCGCTAGAATTAAAAATCTAAAATTTAAAGATTGTAAGATTGCAGTTAAAAAAAATTGAGAAATTGTTTTTATACGACTGAAAACATTTAAAATTCAATTTTAATGATTTTAGTTAAAAATATCTACGAATGCATAAGTTTAAAAAGATTCAACTTTTCATTGTTTTACAATAAATTATAGTATTTTTTAACTAGTCACTTTTATTGCGACTTACGTGATACTACTTACCTACATTGTTACATATTTTATCTAATTATTGTATTTGTTCTATTTTTATTCAATCGACGACTAATGATTATGTATTTTGAAATATGTATTTGTTAACCTATTTTTATCGCCAAATTTTTGACGTACAATAATCAAATAAATACTAAATACCAAAAAATATTGATTTTCTGAGGTATGTATTTGTAATTCTAAATATACAATTACTTTCATAAAGTATCTTGCCCAATAAATAAACAATATTTTACAATACAATTCAGTATGTTTTAATATGAAATAAAAAATTGTGATACACACAAGCCCTGTATATAAAATGTTTATATGTAAAGTACATTCAGGTGCTTCGTACGAAACATCGACCTATATATTTTGACCTCATTTTCCCAAGCTTCATAAATAATTTAACTCTGGATCTCTGAAAACAAAATCCATCTCTGAAACATCCTTTTACACAATATACACAGCTTTTCCAAACATATTTACAATTTCCTGAAATCGAAATTTCTCCTTGAAATACTCATATTATTGCTCAAAAATTCCCATAAATAAATATCATGTTGTAAAATACAAGGTAAAACGAATCAATATTTTACATTGTATTACAAATAAATAATTTTTGTATAAATAATGTTTTAAATTATCACTTAATTTCTACATATAAAGTAAAAATATTTTAAAACATATAATAAACAAATATTATTTCATATATTTCTTATGCTGTTAAAAAACAAAAGTGGAAATAGCATTCATAATCCAGTCACGTGGCCAGAACTTACCTCTAAAGTCGACCCTCGCTTGTTTATCGCCCTTGCATTTGGCCACTCGAAACTGTTTCAATTTCACCACCAGCGACATCGTAACGGTTGAAGCAGTAGTTTTCTATCGCTAGGTTCGCGAAACACGCGCGCGCGAACGTGTTATATCCGTATCGTCCACGTCAGTGACCGTCACTTGTTGCTGAATCGGATCAACTGAGCCGTGCTCCTGCTCTCAGCTCTCCTGCTGTGCTAAGGGATGAGAGCACGAGCATGCGCACTCACGCACACACGCACCTCATTGACGTATGTACGCAAGACCCACCCCTAGTTACCCCCACTATAACACATAGCAAATGTTTTTCCAACAAAGGTAACTGTACTTGCTAATTAATCGTAGAAGTCATTTGTTTATCTTTTCGATTTTTTTTTATTACCCGCTATATGAGGGATTTTTATTACTGAGTTTTTTATTAACCACAGTCACATACATACATTCACGACTTTAATTATGGATATAAATAAATCAACAAGTTTTTATTTGGCTTTAAAATTTGTTTGCTACATTTTGACTTTATTTTAGGTACATTATTACAAATCATGTAAATAAATTTACGGCAAAAACTTTCGTATATTAGCAACTTAACAATATACATAAAGTTTCGTTAAATTTAATGAAACCATAATGAAACTGCCTCATATTACTTAAGAACTCCACTGATAAAACCTAATAACTTCGAACAATATAAGTAGATAAAAGTCGATAAAAATGAAAATATTTTCTTCTTACTAAACGTAAAAAGAAAACGAGCTAGATATAATAACTTACATTTTTTAAGAGGAATACTGTTGTAACGGCTACGCAAATAATATAGGCTCTGAGACACCTGAATATTTTAAAATACGAGTAATTCCAGAATAAACTGGAATGATAAATAAGAGTTTGATAAAAAAATAACACGAATTTTTATTTATTCCGAAAATAAATAACACTTGTGGAATGTACTTTCTGGTACAGTCTTCACTGTTCAGCGATTTTGTCGCTATCTCATGTTCGGTCGCAAAACGTTACCCTTTTATTGTTCTCTTTATGTTTAGGAAAAGTAAAATATCGCAAGGGTTCACTAGGGCTTCATTAATGGTATTTTTTGACAAAAATTCACGAATAAGTAGTGCTCGGTGAGTCCTGTTAGGAAATGTAAACGCCGATATCTGTATGCAAGCCCTAGATAATATCGGAAAATGCGACGCGATTCGCATCGCTACAGGGTTCTATATTCGACTCCCGAATAAGTAATTATTTTTCAACTCCAATGATCATCTCATCTTTCAATACCTCATCGTCTATACGGGTGTTCGGATTTCGAAGACGACTATTGGGATCTCACTCAGAAACTATAAAAATACGACTTCGGTTAAATGGAACATCTGATGTGCCTTTGAGAAGCCATCTTAAATGTGCAATTGTTTGCTTAAAATTCTCATAGGCTACTAGTTAATGATGAAAATCTGATTTTTATCGAAATTTTCATATTCACATAACTCTTAAACAATTAGTAATCTAGAACAATGTTTTAAGTACCTTGTGCAACAAAGGTGCTTTTCAATCTAATATAAACTTTTTTTCTGTAAAAATTAATTTTAAACAATTTTCTCTAAAAGTTACAGGAGGGCAAATTTCCACATTGGCTTCAAATCCTATGTATTATAATATATTAAAAGCAACAATTGAAAATAAATTTTTCTAATTATAATAACAAATTTTTTCACTGTATGAAATACAAAATGAAATGTTATCATAAACATATCGAAAAATTATATCATGCAAAGCCGCAAAAATGCAAATTGTATATTAAGATACAGTAAAATTATTTAAAGATGTCCGATAAAGGTCATATGTATCATAAACGAATTAACAAATTGGCAAAAATTCATATTGATTCAACTAAGTTAGGACATTCCATTTTAAAAAGATGCTCGTTGTTGATAATACTTTCGCTGTAACGTAAGTTTATTTATTAATTCAGATACATTACCTTGATTCATAGCCGTAAGATTAACGTTATTTTCTGTTAGTGTCACTGACATTGACACTGTCAGTAATCTAATCAGTATCTTAGTTTTCACATATTTGGTTTTACATTTGCTATAAACTTACCAGTTGACTTATTTTTGAATTTTGAATTCTTTTACTGTAACATATATTTTTATAATAATACAATAACAGTAGTATCTTATGTACCCTTAAGCAAACGACACTACTAAAATTTTCAGAATGGGAGAAACAAAAATCTTAATTCATACAATTCGTAGATGACCCTGATCGGACATCTTTCAAAAATTTTACTGTACTTAAAATTCAATAAAAAATTATTTACTTTCGTTTCAAATGTTCTGTGGAAGTTATGTCCTTGAAATACAGACCAGAAATTCAATATTTATCATCGAAACTGGAGAACTTCGTCACATTGCTGTTATGTTTGCCTCTCGTTAAATTATGTTGCCAATCTCGAGTTTCGCAATAATTTTTATCGCTCCTACTTCTGATAAATTAGTTCTAGCACAATCCGTTTCATTAGATTGTTGTGATTTGTACAATCGAAATCAAATGGAAAAAATCTGTTGTGGCCAGCACAATACCTCTCGCCATTTTCATTTTATGTTGCATAGGGCGCGAGCAGTCATGTGTCTTTGTTGGCCTTGGCAAGCAGATATGGAGGCCTGTGTTAGAATGACATCTAATAATAATGTACATATAGGTGCCAAGTATCATAATTTTTCAAATCCATGTGGATTATTTTCCTCGACAAGTATATTCCATACTATTGATGACAAATAAACATCAGAATATTTTTAAATTTTGAATGAAACATTATGACAACTGTGACATCTATGTAAATAACTACTAGCCGTCATTCTGACACGGATCCTCATATCTACGTGCCAAAGCCAACACACATGACTGCTCGCGCCCTATAAGTAACGAACTTAACATTTCTTGTACACATAATAATTGAAATTATATCTTCTTACGTTCTGTGAGGAATTTTGTCCTACTCTTCTAATATGTTCAAAATTCTTCAAATTAGCGGTATTTCTTAAGGATATATGTAATATTAACACCTATAATTTAAATATATATTTAATTAATAATACAATAATATATATTAAATGTACTCGTACCTCCCTCCTAAGATTTTTTTTCAAGAATCTGCTACTTGCGGTTGTCCAATTGTTACCAAAACCTTTTCAGATCTTCCTGCGAATGTCCGATTGGGAAATACGTAGTTAAACAAATATTAAGTCTTATAGTTTTTGAGTAAGCGTCCTTCCAACATCCCACATACATACACACGTAAAAATGTTAAAATCGGATTGTAGGGACCTTAAAACGTACTTATTCATTTAAATCTGGATATGTGATTTTTAGCATGAATCCAATACCTCTCTTAGCGAGAGGTAAAAATAGATAAATTTATTTATTAAAATAGATTATAATTTATAATTATCTTCAAACAACAATAATTTCAAAATAAGTGTAAATAAGACTTTTTGGTACGGTTATAAATTAGTAACAAATAATTATGAGCAGAATTGCGTTAGGTTAGTTTATTGTTGTTTTTAGAGACATGTAGCGTGCGCAGCCGACGCTTCTGAGCCTCGCCAGCATGCAACCGACACGACTGGTTGAACGCTCTAAGCCTAGGCGATAACTGCAGCGCTACTAGCGGTTGACGCAAGCGGAAATAGATGAGTGAGCTAAGCTTAATTACTCTCGCTCGCCTGATCCTTTTCTTCTATTGTTCTGGAACGTACTGAAAATATACTGGAATGTTCTCGAATAATAGAGAGATATGAAAGCGACGCAGCTCTGTGCGAGCGGGCAGTTGAGTTGGGTCCAGTATAAAGTTCAGTAATTGGAGAGAGTTGGATAGTGGAGTTCAGACAGTTGAATGGTGAAATAAATAAACAGTTGGTGAAATAAATATGATGTGATGAGTAAAAACTAAATATTCAATCTAGTATACTTACTTATTTCCTCAACTGTTCCTAATAAACAAAAAAAAATGCGAGATAATTTGGCTGAGAGAAATTAAAACACTACAGATTTAGAGAAAGGAAATTGAAAGAAAGGGAAGCAGTGCCGATGCCTTCAAGAAGACTAAAGACGCCTGGAAGACATGCAGAAAGGAAGAGAAAAGAAATTGAAAGAATGGGAAGTAATACCGACGCATTGTCCAGAATGCCTTGTCAAGATGAGAGCAAGCATTGTAGTCGACTGGAAGAGAAACATTCCAGTAGTCGAGTATAGTTGTCAGCCAGATGGAGTACGTAAGGATCAAGAAAATGACCCGACTTTGAAAATTATACTGGAATGGAAAGCGAAGGAGAGCAAACCAGTTTGGGAAAATGTTGCACCGCACTCGCAGAGTGTAAAATCGTACTGGGCGCAATAGGACTCCATGGCGATGGAACTGAGAAGAGAACTCAGTTGGTTATTTCTAAGAGTAGAGTACTATACGTGTTGAAAGAGATCCATGACGGATCTATAGGAAGCCATTTTGGAATCAACAAAACTTTAAAAAGATTGTGCCAGCAATTTTACTAGGTTAATTGCAAAGAAGGTGTTAAAGACTGGTGCAAGAAATGTGTGGTTTGCGCTGGAAGCAACGGTCCGCATAGACGACGAAGAGCTCCAATGCGTCAATACAACGTTGGCAGTCCATTGCGATTGACGTGGCCGAACTATTTCCAGAAAATAACGACGAAAATAAATACATCGTGGTTGTCATGGACTACTCCACCAAGTGGGCTGAAGCCTATCCATTACCCAACCAGGAAGCCACCACGGTCGCTGAAACTTTAGTCAAAGAATGTATATACCGGTTTGATGTACCACGTGAACTTCACTGCTCCGTCCAGGGAAAACTTTTTGAGTCTGCCGTTTTCCAAAACAGCTGTAAGATAATTAATAAAGCAACTGTGAACCGGACAGAGACCACAGGTTACACCTCACTGATGAGCACCAAATAGTGCGAAACGCGTTTGTGGTTACTTGTTTTGCTGGTCGACTTCTGACGATGGCTCCCATGGGAGTTGACTCAGAAGTTGTAAACTGGTGAAACTAGACGTAACTTTGTAATTTTTATTATATTGTTTGTTTCACGGAGAAATTCGCAATTTGCTTTTTGCAGTTTGCACTTGTATGAGAGATATAAAAGCGACGCAGTTCTGTGTGAGCGGGCAGTTGAGTCCAGTATAGGGTTCACGAGTTCAGTAACTTGAGAGGGTTGGTCAGACAAGTTCGCACAGTTGAATGACGAAATAAATAAACAGTTGATAAAAGAAATCTTGTAAATAAATTGTACTGTTTATGGAAATAATTCCGTAGAAGTGAGTAGATAGGGCATTTAATAAAAATATGATACAGATCTTCATGTTGGTGTAAATTACACAATGTACAAAATAAAGATGTGGCTATTGCGTATTTTATTTTATTAAAGTAAAGTATTGCAGCGCGCGCCCAACCGACGCGCCTGAATGCGAGCGCCGCCACTGGTAGAATATTCTTGAGCGATGACGTAATCCCCGCCGGAGTAACACGCATACGTTTAGACTGGTTTCATTACATCCGGTGGGCTGATTCTTTGTATTCGATGTCATTGTCGCCTCAGAAAGTTCCAGAAGGATACCGGGCTGTATAAACACCAGCGGGAGGACAGCCGAGCGGATTCTGTTATATAGAAGCAACGAGCAATGAACAGTGGGTGATATAAATAAACAGTCTACGAATTGTAAACATAAATAAATATAGTGAAATAAATAGTTTAAATAAACAATCTTAGTGTTTAAGTATTTAATAATATTCTTAGTCTTAAATTTATTATCTGTTTAATATTTATCCTAATTATTTATCATTTAATAAGCTTTTATTTTTAATTAATAACATGTCTCTGATTTTTACACTTCACCCAAATAAATAATCGTTACAATTGGTGTCAGAAGTGGGATTGTTAATAAATAGTGAAGTGTAAATAAAAATAAATAAAATGGCTACTAAACAAATAAAATCAAGTGAATTAAAATGATCTCAAGAGAGAACTGTAAGAACGGGATTTAGATACAACAGGAATGAAGTCAGTGCTTCAAGAAAGAATGCTGCAAGCATAATTAATTCTGATGAAAGTCCCCGAGTCCCGAAGATTACTTATTTGACCCATTCGACATTGATAAACTAGAACAAAAATTAATAGAAAGTTCTAGAAATTCAGAAGAAAGTTCTAAACATCAGAACAAAATTTAATAGAAAGTTCTAGAAACGCAGAAGAAAATTGTAGAACATTAGAAAATAAATTAGAAGAAAATTCTCGAACATTAAAAGAAGAATTGACAGAAACTTCTCAAACGTTAAAAGAAGAACTAAAACGGTAAATGACAGAAAATTCTAGAATTCTGGAGCAAACATTAGAACAAAAATTGAAGGAAAGTTCTAGAAAATCAGAGGAAAATTTCAAAATATTAAAACAAGAATTATTGGAACATTCTAGAACACTAGAACAAAAATTAGAAGGGAATTCTAAAAAAACTGAAAAAGACCTGAAGAATTTAGAAGATAAGTATCACAAGATTGAAGAATAACGAGAAAAATTCACTAAAATTACATTGACATCAATGTCAAATTCCGAATTAGGTAAGGCAGATGTAATAAAAAGAAGGAAACTAGTAAAACCTGATACAAGTACAACAATGCACATAAAAACACCGGAATTTGATGGAAAATCTTCGTGGCCGAACTATTTAAAACAATTTTAAGCGACTGCGAAAGCACAAAACTATTTACAATAAGATCTCATTATCATTTTAGTTCTTACTATTCCTAAATGCTGTTCGTGAAACAATTTAAGAATTTCAGTTCTAAATTTTTCAGGTATGAGAACTTTATTTCCAATCAAGAGACATTGTTTCTCTACTGATAACTCGTGACGCCTCTTAAACAATTTTTTTTAAATTTTCGTCTTTAACTACATTTGGCCAACCCGACACAGTAAAATGTATGGCTTTCGATAAAGTATCATCTAATTTGGAAGCTACAGCTATATCTCCATAATGCAAAGGAGCAATATTTTCATATGTAAAAGAATAAAGATAATTTCCAATTTCTGATTTGTTGTTGCAAGGCAGACGTGACAACCCATCTGCGTTTGCTATCTGACTACCCTTTTTATATCGAATATCATAATCGTAACCTGATAGAAAAATAGACCATCGAGTAATTTTTGCTGAAGCTGTTGTTGGAATACTCTTATTCTTGCCAAATATAAACTCTAACGGTTTGTGATCCGTTATTAGAGTGAATTTACGTCCAAAAACATATTTGTGAAATTTTTTTATTCCAAAAACAATAGCAAGAGCTTCACGTTCTATATTTGAATATTTACGTTCAGATTCAGACAAAGTACCTGAAGCAAATAATATAGGTTTTTCAACACCATATTCAAAATGACTAAGGACAGCTCCTACCACAGACGCAATATATTGCGTCTGTGCTCCTACTCCATAGCCACTTGAATCACATGTAATAAAAATTGGTAATTTAGGGTTATAAGAAGTTAATATTAAATCAGACGTTAACCAAGTTTTACTTTCTTGAAAAATTTACATTTGTCAGACCATTGTGATTTAAAATCTACATTTGACTTACATAATTCGTATAGTGGTTTTAGTTTAGGAGACATCATAGGAATAAATTTCCTATAATAATTTAGCAAACCTAAGTATGATCGTAATTGCGTAACATTATTAGGTCGTGGTGTATTTTGAACACATTTAATTTTTTCTTGGGAGGGACGTATCCCATTTTCATCTAATATGTGCCCTAAAAATTCTGCTTTATTTTCGAAAAATTTACATTTCTTTTCATTAATTTTAACATTATATTTCTCGAGACGTTTAAAAAGTTCAGTAACTTTATTAAAACAACCTTCTAGTGTATCATCTGCAACTATTATATCATCTAGATAGCATTTCACATTGTCTAAATTATTTATAATGGTATCCATAAGATTTTGAAAAATTCCGGGAGCAGAACTAGCCCCAAACGTTAACCTATTATAACGAAATAGGCCTAAATGAGTATTTAATTCTTAATACAATTTTAAAACCACGTGGGTAGGACCGACTTCTCGTCGCCAAATTATGTTGTGTATTTTACTTACTGAATGAACTGTAATAATCAAACTTGTGGAAGGACTAGGACACTTCAGGACTCAGTAAACTAGACATACGTTAAATCCACTTTAATTCTATTTAACCCACAAGACGACATCTTGCCATTCGACAATTCTGAACAACGGTTTTATATTTTAGAAACTATAGTTACCTTTGGTTTTTTTCCTAACATGTTATAACAAAAGGTATAGGTGTACCGTTACAACAATTTATACATAAAATACATATATAGTTAGAGTAAGCATAATAATAAACGTAACAGATGCCAATGGAGAAGGCCACAGCGTTGATTGTCTCGTTGCGCGAAGAAGCCATCGACATCTTACAAACGCTGAAGGAAGAAGAACAAAAGGACTACGACCAACCAGTCAAGCGGCAGGTGTACCAGACGCAACTGAGGAACCAATATCAGAGTTCAAAAGAAATCCTTCGAGAATTTGAAGCTGCCCTAGCGCGGTTGGTTCGTCTCGCACATCCTACAGCACCTCACAGCGTTTTGGAGTACCTGACCACTCAATCATTCATCTACGGAGTTCGAGACAGCGAAACAGCAAGTACTGCGATTGGCCCGTCCACGCACTCTCATAAGCATTAGAGCATGAAGCTGCCAAACAAGCTCCACGTAACCAATCGCGAGTGCGAAATATCGATACTGAGAGAAATGAAACATTGAAGATCTAGATGAGAGGGTGCGACGAATTGCAAGTGAAGTGTTTACTGGTACAAAGAAACTCCGGACTTTGCAGAAAAATGGAAAAGGAGACGGAATCGACAATAGAAGAAAAGGAGTCGGAAAACTAAATCGGGTTGATGCGAAGGGGCAACCGTCGACCCGTAATGTAGTAGCCCCACGATCCATCGGTTATGTCGCATCCCTTCATCATCAAGTCAACAACATCTACGTGGATGGCTCTGTTAACGGAAAGCCACTGAAAATGCTACTGGATACGGGTGCGACAAAGACTATAATTGGAGCCAACTTGGCAAAGAAAACTGGCAAGACGCATTTTCAACCAACTAAGTGGCAATTACGCACAGCGATGGGAGAACAAGCTACCGCATTAGGAGAAGTAGATGTCACCATCACTATTGGAAACATCTCCTTTAAACATTGTGTGCTGGTAGCTTAAGTTGAAGATGAATTAATACTCGGTATAGACGCAATGACGAAATAAAATAAAACAAGTTTTGGGTAAACCTGGGCATAGTTTTGGTTAGAACCGATTAGATTAGGTTCTTAGGTTAGGTTAGGTAGATACTTAATCCTGCAATTGTGACGAACTCTACCGGTTTTATAAAAAAGGGGGTTAATCAAATTAAATTAAGTTTTTTTGTCATATTCACTTATGGGGGTACCACACCATAGAAAATCAACCTTTAACTCATGGGTTATGGGAGGCTGGGCAAAAAAATAAGAGTTGGAGAAAACTGGGCATAACGGGCAAAATTATGCAAAAGTTTTTTCTCTCAATTCCTACGTGGGGGGTGCCAATTTCACACGGATGGAGAACTAATATAGTTCACCATAAAATAGACACAACCAACAAGAAGACTGCCATTGGCGAAGCGTGACGAAGCTGAAAAAATTATTGAGGACATGAAGATGGAAACACCTTCCATCTTCATTTCCTCATTGTAATCGAACCTTCAAGCAGTCTATGGACTTCACCCGTGGTGTTAGTAAAGAATAAGAACAGTTTTACACGATTTTGCGTGGATTATCGTCAACTTAACAACGTGACGAAGAAGGATAGCTGCCCGCTATCCCGAATAGACGATACTGGATCCAAAGAGCGGATACTGGCAAGTAGATTTGGATGCAAAAGACAAGGAGAAGACAGCCTTCACCATCGGTAACGGACTCTGGCAATTTACCGTAATGCCATTTGGGCTCTGCAATGCCCCTGCAATGTTTGAAGGACTCATGGAAACCGTATTGGCTGGGCTATCTTGGAAAACCTGTTTGGTTTATTTCGACGGTATGTGGCAGGAAACACGTTCGAGGACTACATGAAGAATTTGGAAGAGGTTTTCCAAAGATTGAGACAACTTGAAGCTCAGTCCAAAGAAGTGCCATCTGTTTCAAAAAGAACTTCATTACTTGGGACACGTGGTTTCTGGTAAGGGTATTGCAGTTGACCCGGAAAATATAAAGGCTGTGAGTGACTGGCCAGTACCTAGAGACAAACACGAACTGAGAAGCATCCTTGGTTTTTATATTTACTATCAACGATATTTATCCGCCAACATAGCTAAGCCACTGACAAGGCTTACCGAAGAAGGAAAAAGATTTATCTGGGACATGGATTGTAAAGTTGCGTTTAAAAAACTGAAACAGTCCTTAACAAGCGCACCTGTCGTAACTTATCCTTTACCTGAAGGAGAGTTCATCCTAGACACACATGACAGCAATGTTGGAATTGGTGGCGTCCTTTCCCAGAAACAAGACGGACATGAGAAGGTTATTGCCTACGTTAGTAAGACGTTGTCGAAACCGGAGAGGAATTATAGTGTGACCAGAAAAGAACTTTTGGCGGTCGCGAAATCCGTGGAGCATTCTACAAATACTTATACGGACGAAGATTTTTGATAAGAATTGACCATGCCGCTTTAAAATGGCTGCTACAGTTCAAGAATCCAGAAGGTCAGGTGGCCAGGTGGATTGAGAGACTACAGGAATACGATTTTAAAATCAAGCACAGAACAGGTACCAGCCAGCGTAATGCCGGCGCATTGTCCAGAAGGCCATGCCAAGATGAATGCAAGCATTATAGTATAGTGGAAGAGAAGCATTCCACCATCGCTAGGATAATAGTAGTCGACGATAGTTGGCAGCCCGATGAACTACGCAAGGACCAAGAAAATGACTCGACTTTGAAAATTTTATTGGAATGGAAAGCCGAAGACAGCAAACCAATATGAGAAGACGTTGCACCACACTCACAGAGTGTAAAATCATACTGGGCACAATAGGACTCCATGTTGATTGAGAAGGAACTGAGAAGAAAACTCAATTGGTTATTCCTAAGAACAGAATACCAGACGTGTTGAAAAAAATCCATGACGGATCTGAAGGATGCTATTTTGGAATCAACAAAACTTTAGAAAGGTTGTGCCAGCGGTTTTACTGGGTTAACTGCAAGGAAGATGTGCAAGAAATGTGTGTTTTACGCTGGAAACTACGGTCCGCATAGACGACGAATAGCTCTAATGCGTCAATGCAACGTTGACAGTCCATTTGAGCACATTGCGATTGACGTGGCCGGACCATTTCCTAAAAGCAAAGACGGAAATAAACACATCGTGGTTGTCATGGACTACTTCACTAAATGGGTTGAAGCCTATCCATTACCCAACCAGGAAGCCACCACAGTCACTGAAACTTTAATAAAAAAATGTATATGCCGATTTAGTGTACCACTTGAACTTCATTCCGACCAGGGAAAACATTTTGAGTCTGCCGTTTTCCAAAACAGCTGTAAGATAATTAATAAAACAACTGTGGACCGGACAAAGCCCACAGGTTACACCTCACTGATGAGCACCAAATAGTCTGCCGTTTTCCAAAATATCCGTAAGATATAAGGAATTAATAAAACGAGGACAACCGCATTACATCCGCAGTCCGGTGGCATGGTTGAACGAATGAACAGAACGATCAACCGATACTTGTCGAAGGTAGTCTCCCACCACCAACGAGACTGGGAACGACATCTTCATCTGTTCTTGATGGCTTATCGTTTATCCGTACAAACATCTTATTCGCGCGTGAGATGCGCTTACCATGTGATTTGGTGTTCGGCAGTAAACCTGGGGAAGATCTGGCCGGGGAAGATTACGTAACGGACTTACGGAGAAGAGTGAATGACATTCATGAACAAGTCCGCACAAACATTCAAGCTGCCAGTGGCCGAATAAAAGACCAGCATGACATCAAGGCAGAAAAAGGTGGATACCAACCTGGCGATTTTAGTATGGCTTTAAAATCCACAAAGGCGTCGCGGTTTATAATAAAAGGTGACAACAATAAAAACCATTATGGAGCAACGACCACTGCGTATTAGAAGACTTAAAGATGTCACGCGGCATAGCTTTAATCTTTAAGACGACATTTGGACGACTACAAGAACTAGCCAACCAAGGTCCATCCATCGGAAAAACGCTACGACTGACGGATAACAATACAGAACATCAGCGGTATATCTACTCCCTGGTTACAAAACGTTGTATCGTAGTCTATGGAACTCACTGTGCAATTTAAAGGTTCATCTGCTAGAGAATGACATTTTGAAGATGGTTTGGATTGGAGGATTGTTAGAAACATGTTAGAGATCCTCTTCCGCTATACCGACGTTGAAATTCTCGTCTGCAGCTTTAACCTTAACGGACAGAAAGAAGAACTCCAGCAGACCATCGACTGTTCCTTCTTCAAGACTTCTAAATGTACCAAGGGTAATACGTGCAGATTTCGTCATCGAGACAGTTCCGGGACGAAACAGTCTTAAGGAGGGGGGCAGTGCAGCGCGCGGCCACCCGACGCGCCCGAATGCGAGCGCCGCCACTGGTAGAATATGCTAGAGCGATGAAGTAATCCACGGTGGGATAAAACCCATACGTCTAGACTGGTTTCATTACATCCGGTGGGCTGATTCTTTGTATTCGATGTCATTGTCGCGTCGGAAAGTTCCAGAAGGATACCGGGCTGTATAAATTCCGTCGGGAGGACAGCCGAGAGGATTCTGTCATATAGAAGCAACGAGCAATGAACAGTGGGTGATATAAATAAACAGTCTACGAGTTGTGAACATAAATAAATGTAGTTATATAAATAAATATAGTGAAATACATGTTGTTTAAAAAATAATATTGGTGTTTAAGTATTTAATAATATTCTTAGTCTTAAATTAGTGTTTATAATTATTTAATCGTAGTGTTAATTACTTTTATTATCTCTTTAATATTTATCCTAATTATTTGTCGTTTAATAAACTTTTATTTTAAATTAATAACATTTCTCTGATTTTTACACTTCACCCAAATAAATAAACGTTACAGTATTATTAGTTTTTGTTAGCTACCCTTAGCTGAGTAAGCAAGCGCATTTTGTTTATTGAAATATTTAATGTTAAGTATTTTGAAATTATGTATTCATCTTGAACAGTTTGAAGTAAAAATTGTAATTAGAATTTTTTAAATTTACTTTATCTTTATTTATTAATATTGAAATTCATCAATGATTTCATTTATTAGGTTGTTATGAATTGATATTTCCATACTTCTGAATAACCACAGTTATTTAAAAAAAAGTTTTAAATGGCTACACGAACTGTAGTCTATATTATTATTTCCCGACGAATCCAGCCGTCGTAGACGATTATACATGATTTTTGGGATGCGGTCAGCTTCCATGCTTAATAATTTGTGCCTCAATTTTAGGGTTCTTCTCCATACTCTTAATTGTATATGATTAATGCCTGATTCCATTCGTACCATAAAATTTGGAGTTGATCTTGGTCATTGCAGGACTAGTTTTAAGTATCGTAATTGACATTTTCCGAATATTTCTGTTCTTGTTGAAAGTGCCCAGATTTCTGATCCGGAAAGAATAGTGGCATTGATTATGGAGTCTTTTTCGTGGTGTTTTTCTTACCAACTGTTGGATTTTCCTTTAATTAATAGATTTAGAACTCTATTACTGGCAATTACTCCTTTATTGTAGTTGTTTTCGGCTGCTTGGGCGAATTTTCCAGATGATGAGAAGGTAATACCGAGATATGTAAATGACCGTACTGTTTCAATTGAGGCAGTATTATATGTGAAGTTATAATTTCTTGGGCGTCCGCGATGAAATTGAATTATTTTCGATTTCTCTATGTTGACAGTTAGACAGTTCTTCTCACAGTATTGTTGCTGGGTTGATAGCTTCCTTTTCATATCTACAAGTGAGACGCAAAGAATTACGATGTCATCTGCATATGCCAGTAGAGATTACATCGTGTCCGTCTACAGCCTCTCACCCCTGCGTTACGAAAAACTTCTTCTAGGTCATTTATGAAGACCAAAAAAAAAAATCTGATGTGGCCAGCACAATACCTTCAGTCAATCCTGTATATTATGTACAAATTCCATACATAAATTTTCTTGCAAAAGATTCTAAATTTCCAGTAAAATTATTTCATAAACAAACTATGCAAATGGCATTTGACACTCATATCTTCTTCTTCATTAGCTTTTCCCATTCGTTAGGGGTCGCCATTTTTATATTTTTATTCCACTCATTTGTTGTAAGTGTTGTCCTCCTTCAGGTCCTTTCCTCTCAAGTCTTCCGCAATACAGTCCTTCCATCTTATCTTTGGTTTTCTTCTGTTTCTTCTACCTTCTACTATTAAGCTATTCATTCTTCTTTCAATATATTCTACATCTCTCTTTATGACATGTTCAAAGTAGTGTAATCGTCTCCCTTGTATCTCGCTAGAAAATTCTAATACTCGAGTTATTTCCCTAATTCATTCATTCCTTACCGTATCTTTCCGTGTCTTCCCCAACATCTATCTCAACATCCACATCTCTACCACATTCATTTTCTTTTCAGTTAGAATTTTCTTAATATAGTAGCTGTTTCCATGATTATAGCATTGGTGGTTGATTTATAAAATTTAATTTCATTATAATTACTTCCTTGTACGTAAGTAAAGGAAGTATTGTAATCGCGAAAAATTTCGGTTTTCAGATTTCAGCGGAAATATCCATTTTGATCATCCCTGACTCAATTTTGACTAATTTCGTCGTGACGTCTGTACGTACGTACGTATCTCGCATAACTCAAAAACGGTAAGCCGTAGAAAGTTGAAATTTTGTATTTAGCACTCCTATAACATCTAGTTGTGCACCTCCCTTTCTGGTTATTATACAATTTCCAGAAGTGGCACTTTACATGAAGCCTATAATAGATTTTAATGAAAAACTGTTTTAAAATATAATCCAAAACTTTTCAAATTTGGTATACAAGACTTTTATGTCAATCGAAATAACATAATAGATTTTGGTTAAAATAGGCTAACCGGAAGTGGTACATTACTTGAAGTTGTTAACAGTTTTTCTTGAATAAAATAATTTTATTTTGATTTTAGAAATAAATGAAATGCTTCAAATAAAAGTTTTAGAGAATTAATTTCTGCATCTAACACATCAAGTATTATTAAATTAGCCCTTTGTATAAGCGAGATATGTAAATTTAAAAATTATATACTTTTTTGTTTTTGTAATAAAGCTTGCTATGGATTAGGACAAAAACAAAAAAAAAAATGTTCATGTCAAATTACGTTAAATACGTGCAATTTTATGATTCGTACAATAACAAATATTATATTTTTATTGTGAAATTAGTCATATTCCATGTTGTAATCAAATATTTCTTTGTTGTAATCAAAACTCTCATTAAAAAGAACCGGGTTAGATTATGGTCGCTATATATCTTACTGTTTTGAAGTTAAAATTAATATTTTGTAATTTATTTATTAAAAAAATATGTATAGTTTAATAATCGTACAAGGAAGTCGTGTGGTGTCCACATCAGATTTTTCTTTAACTCTTTAACCATTGAATATGAAATATAAAATGCAATCAATTAGTATAGATAATAGAATATTCTTTAATATTTATAATGACATTAAATGTGTAAATAATATTTCTAGTTTGTTTATAAAATAATTTTACTGGAAATATAAAATCTTTTGCAAGAAAATTTATGTATAGGAGTATAGGACACGAGCAGTCCGTACCAGAATAACAGCTATTAATTATGTCCATAACTGACAAATGTCATAATTATTCATTCAAAATTTCATATTTTTGTATTTTGTGATTCCTTTTCTCGGCAGCTGAATTCCACATTCCTCATAACAAATAAACCACATGAAATAAGAAAATCATGAAATTTTGAATGAAAAATTGACATTTGTCAGTTATGGCGTGTCATTTGACACGGGTCCCCATATCTGCTTGCCAAAGTCAGCAAAGTCATATCACTGCACGCGCTCTATAGATAAATTTTCTTGCAAAAGATCCTATATTTCCAGTAAAATTATTTCATAAACAAACTATGCAAATTGCAATTGACACTGACATCTTCTTTAGTTTTTCCCATTCGTTAGGGGGTCGCTATTTTTTATTTTCTTCTTCCACTCATTTTTGTTTTGCGAGTCATCCTCATTCAGTTCCTTTTCTCTCAAGTCTTTTGCAATACAGTCCTTTCATCTTATATTTGGTCTTCCTATGTTTCTTCCACCTTCTATTAATATATTCATCTCTCCTCATGACATGTTCAAACCATTGTAATCGTCTCTCTTATATCTAGAAACTTCTAACACTAGAGTTACTTCCCTTATTCTTTCATTCATTTACTTTTTATTGACACTGACATCTGTCAATTCGAATTACCTGAATATATTACCAGTTCCCATGGTTAAGTTAGCATAGCTGGCTGATTTATGAAATTTATTATCTTTATAATTCTTTAACTCTATATCTGTTGAATATGAAATATAAAATGCAATCAAATCGTATAGAGAATAATATATTCTTTAAGTTATAATAATATGTAACTGAGTTTTTCAAGAAAAACTGTTAAAATCTTCAAATGAGGATACTTCCGGTTGACCAATTATAACCAAAATCTAATCAAGTCTACATATGGTTGTCAGGTAGAGGAATACGCAAGAATTTTAATTTTTGGAATTCTAATATTGGAGATATCACGGCCGAAACCGCAGTCACATACACACATACACACACACACACACACACACACCCGCACACACACACACACACACACACACACACACACACACACACACACACACATACAGACATCATCGTAAAAATAGTAAAATCGTATTGTAAAGACCCTAAAACGTGCTTATTCAATGAAAACTCACCACCGAATTTGGGTCCGTGAAGTTGGCACGTCATTGGAAGCACAAATATTCTTTTTTATATTAGTAATTAGTGCCTCGTTAGTGCTCTTTTGTGCTTAAAAAAAAATTAAAATTAATTGAATGGTTTACGAAATAATTAACATTATATGATGACGTGCCAAGTTCACACTTAGCACGTCATTAATAAAATTTCAAATTGCTTATTACTTCGTCTGTTAGTGCTTCGTTAGTGCTCTTTTGTGCTTCAAAAAATTTTGAAATTAATTGAACGGTTCACGAAATAATTAACATTATATGATGACGTGCCAACTTCACACTTAGCACGTCATTAATAAAGTTTCAAATTACTTATTACATCTTTTGTTAGTGCTTCGTTAGTGCTCTTTTGTGCTTCAAAAAGTTTTGAAATTAATTGAACGGTTCACGAAATAATTAACATTATATGATGACGTGCCAACTTCACACGTAGCACGTCATTAATAAAATTTCAAATTACATATTACATCTTTTGTTAGTGCTTCGTTAGTGCTCTTTTGTGCTTCAAAATTTTTTGAAATTAATTGAACGGTTCACGAAATAATTAACATTATATGATGACGTGCCAACTTCACACGTAGCACGTCATTAATAAAATTTCAAATTACTTATTACATCTTTTGTTAGTGCTTCGTTAGTGCTCTTTTGTGCTTCAAAAATTTTTGAAATTAATTGAACGGTTCACGAAATAATTAACATTATATGATGACGTGCCAAGTTCACACTTAGCACGTCATTAATAAAATTTCAAATTACATATTACATCTATTGTTAGTGCTTCGTTAGTGCTCTTTTGTGCTTCAAAATTTTTTGAAATTAATTGAACGGTTCACGAAATAATTAACATTATATGATGTCAACTTCACCCTTAGCATGTCATTAATAAAATAAGGAAGGTACAGAGACCATAGTCAAAATCGCAGTGATATTTGAATAAAAAGATCTGATGTGGCCAGCATATTACTTTCCGTTAATTCTTTATATTATGTACAAATTCCATACATATATTTTCTTGCAAAAGATTCTTTTTCCAGTAAAATTATTTCATAAACGAACTATGTAAATTGCATTTGGCCCTGACATCTTCTTCTTCTTCTTTAGTTTTTCCTATTCGTTAGGGATCGTTATTCTTGATTTTCTTCATCAACTCATTTCTCTATTTTGCTTATCGTACTCATTCAATTCCTTTTCTCTCAAGTCTTCCGCAATACAGTCCTTCCATCTTCTCTTTGGTCTTCCTCTGTTTCTTCTACCTTTTACTACTAAGCTGTTCATTCTTCTTCTAATATATTATTCATCTCTTCTCATGACATGTTCAAACCAATATAATCGCCTCACCTGTATCTTTCTAGAAACTTCTATCATTCGAGCCATTTCTCTTATCCTCTCATTCTTTATCCTATCTTTCGGTGCCTTCCCCAACATCAATCTCAACATACTCATCTCTCTGTCACATTCATTTTCTTTTCATTGACACTAACATCTGTCAATTAGAATTTTCTTAATAAGTTGTTTCCATGGTTATAGCATGGCTGGTTGATTTATGAAATTTAATTTCATTAACTCTATGTCCATTGAATATAGTGAAAATTATAACGCAGAAGACGCACGTCGTCAACCTGCAAAAAACCTTATAAAATGAAATATAACTTTAAAAATATAAAAATTATTAGGTGTTATTTATTTTTAAAATAAGCAGAAAAAAAGTTCTAGTATTAAGTAATGTATATATTAATGATATTTACAATTATTTCTAAGTCAATCATTATTCCATTTACGGAATTTAATATTATTTGAAATAATTGTAGTTTATTTTCGTACCATACGTTGACTCTATTGAGAATGACCATGTTTTGTCAAACAATTTTATATTCCGTAAAAGGAAAAAGGATTGACTTAGAGATAATTATAAAGTCATTAATATATACGTTTCTTTAATACTAGTATATTCTTTCTTCTTTGTTAAAAAAATAATAACAACTAATAATTTCTACAAGTTATATTTCATTTTATAAGGTTTTTCTCAGGTTGATGACGTGTGTCTTCTGCCTAATCATTTTCACTATATGAAGTATAAAATGCACAAAATTCGTAGATTCTAGAATATTCTTCAATATTATAATAACATTAAATGTTAGAAAACGATTTTAACAGTGTTTTTCCAAAAAACAAAACTGTTAATATCTTCAAATGAGGGTACTTCAGGTTGACCAATAATTGTAACCAAAATCCAATAAGAAAAGGAATACGAAAGAATTATATTTTTTAGAATTGTAGTGTTGAAGTTATTGTCTATGAAAAAATCGTCACACACATACACAAACACACACACACACACACACACACACACACACACACACACACACACACATACATACATCATCGTAAAAATGGTAAAATCGTATTCTAGGGACGTTATTAAGTGTTTGTTTTCGTAATTGTTTAATTACTTATTAATAAAAAATGGCTTTGCAGTTGCAAGAATTAACAAATTTAGACTATTTTAATCTTACTGTTATGTATGGAGAGTGTGAAAGAAATTTAAATTCTACGATACGAAGATTTTCACGGCTTTTATGTTAGTACTATTATTTTTTGATATTTCTTCGTTATGTAGTTCATTTGTTATTATGAATTTCTTAGTAAAACAAGTTATTTTAGATATAAGAAAATAATATACTATCGTAACCTAGGCAATAGTCGTATTAATAGTTGTTTATTGCATAGCCTACTTCAATATTGTAGAATTATTTCTGATTTTTAATATCATTTTTCTCGAAATAATTGTTATACAACCCTATATCATATTTATATCGTTGAAATCAGAAAAAAATTCTCTATCTAATGGACAAAAAATTTATATAGGTTGCCATTTAAAAAATATAATTTTATTCTACCGTTTGAGAACCACTGGTTGAATTTTTTATTTATTATTCCTCATAAATTAAGCCCTTTTTCCTGGTAATTTTTTGTATATAACATTTTTCTCTAAAGTCATTAGTTCGCCCAAAAAAGCGCTGGTTGTTTTAAAGGAAACACCCTGTATATATATATACAGGGTGGAAACGAACTTAATGTCATAAATTTAAGGGTGAGTAGTATGACATGTGTAGATTACAAAACAGAAAGAATTTTTTAAAAATTCGCATATTTAAGGGTAGTTTTCATGAAACTAACATTTTTGGTACCACTGGACCACTGGCAACGCATTTGTATTATTTTATCTATTACACAATTATTTTCGTTAAAAATGCTATTTAATTTTATGAAATGCGCCGTTGCACCGTCGTGGAGAAAACACATTTCTTGACGCACATTTAAGGGAACATCGTCTAAAAGTTCTGGCAAATTATTTTGCAAGAAAAATAAATAATTATCAGCATTTAGTCGTTCTGGCAACACAAAGTGGCCAATCAACTGTGAATTCACTAATCCGGCCCATACGTTCACAGAAAATATGTATTGAAAATGACCACGACGAACAACATGCGGATTTTCGAAACTCCAGATATGCGTATTGTGGCAATTGTTTATGCCGTTAGAGTAAACATAGCTTTGTCAGTCGCCAACACACGCAACGAAAAATTAGGGACTTCGTCATTTTTGCGCAAAAACCATCTACAGAACCGTACGCGTTGAGGGTGATCTTGAGGTTGTAAAGCTTGTACTCGCTGTACATGAAACGGATGTAGTTGATACTCGCGTAGTGTTCGCCATACAATGCGATTTGAGACACCTATTTGCCGAGCAATTTACTGGTTAAAGGATTTTCGTCAACGAGGTTTAAAATTTGTACATCCGCATCTAAAAATTCGTCGGAACCGACCAGAACCTCCATCACGCCCTTGATTATTTCGCAGATCACCATTATCTCGAGCACGTATTACTAAATTAGTGTACTGATGGGGTACAGGACATTGCCTATTTGGAAATCGCTCTCTGTAAAGACGACTTGCTGCAACTGAATTTTGATGCACTTCCCCATAAATGAGCATCATGTCAACTAATTCCGTATTAGAACACCGATGGTATATTGTTCACCTTTTACACAATTAATAACAATAATCAATTAGAAACTCATGGTCTACAATTAAATAGTAACAAACTGTAACTGACAGATAAACAAATTAAAAAACAAAAGAGAGAAATTTGTCATTCCACAGGTTACTACAACTTTTTTCAACATTAATTTACCTCCCCTTTATAAAAACTAAAATATTCATATCTCTTTTATTATAAATATTTTACCAAGGTGTTTTAATGTTTTTCGCCTTCTTTTGACCTGTAGTATCACCCATTAAAAATAAAACGCTGTATATATATATATATATATATACAGAGGGTGTTTCCTTTAAAACAACCAGCGCTTTTTTGGGCGAACTAATGACTTTAGAGAAAAATGCTATATACAAAAAAGTACCAGGAAAAAGGGCTTAATTTATGAGGAATAATAAATAAAAAATTCAACCAGTGGTTCTCAAACGGTAGAAAAAAAATATATTTTTTTACATGGCAACCTATATAATTTTTTTGTACATTAGATAGAGAATTTTTTTCTGATTTCAACGATATAAATATGATATGGGGTTGTATAACAATTATTTCGAGAAAAATGATATTAAAAATCAGAAATAATTTTACAATATTGAAGTAGGCTATGCAATAAACAACTATTAATACGACTATTGCCTAGGTTACGATAGTATATTATTTTCTTATATCTAAAATAACTTGTTTTACTAAGAAATTCATAATAACAAATGAACTACATAACGAAGTAATTAAACAATTACGAAAACAAACACTTAATAACGTAAGTAACAAAACTATCTGTCACCTGTATCATTTGTTTGCATTTGTTTATTGCATAGCCTACTTCAATATTGTAGAATTATTTCTGATTTTTAATATCATTTTTCTCGAAATAATTGTTATACTTTAACATGGGATTTTAAAAATGTGCGGAAATTGGCTCTCCCGTACATTTTAAAGCAAAAGTACAAGAATTAAAAGTTGTTAAGAATTAATTTTTACTTAAAAAAGTCCTCATTTAATGCAATAGAATATCTGTAGCACTAGATATTTAGAAAATAAAATATGACATTTTCATCAAAATTCAGATAGCCATGGAAATAAAAAACAAATAAAACAAAATATTAATTAAGATCATAATACTTTAATATTTAATGCTGAATAGACACAAAGATTACAACAATTAACATCAATAACACTGAACTGAGATTTCGATGAATATTAAAAATGGGAAATTATCAAATATTTAATAATAAAATAAATCATACAAATCGGAAGAAAAGAATAGCAGCAAACTAGAGAACTTTTATTTAAATTAAATGCTCAAATATGTCTTCATTCTGCGCCAAACAATAACCTAATCTATCATAAAAAGAACTCCTAATATTCGCTAGTTGGTAGCACGATATTTTAGTACATTCCAGGGATATTCTGTTTCGTAGTGATTCTAAATCTAGATATTTGTAATCAGTGTAAATTTTTGATTTTAGATGTCCCCATAGAAAAAAATCATTTGGCGCTAGATCCGGAGACCGTGCGGGCCAGTGAATTGGTCCGTCTCTACCAATCCATGTATCGGGAAATACATCATTATGATATTCTTTTAGAATTTTTGTATTATGAGCTGGATAGCCGTCTTGTTGCAACCATACTTCACGATCATTGGCCAGTTCTTCAATTGCCGGTCCAATATCATTTATCAGCAGATCATAATAGGACTGACCAGTTAAAGTGCCGTTAATTAAATATGGCCCAATAATATGTTTTTTTTTTAAATTCCAGTCCAAACGTTGACTTTTCGGGGATATTGTGTATGAGTTGTAACATACAGATGTTCATTATTTTTACGCCAATATCTAAAATTTTGAATATTTGGCTCATTATTGAGTGTAAATGTGCTTTCGTCGAAAAAACAAATACTTTCAATAAAATGTAAATCTGCATTTGCTTTTTCCAGCACTAATTCACAAAATGTTGCTCTCAGAAACTTATCTTCTTCATTCAATTCCTGGTGTTTGCCATATTTAAAAGATTTATATTTTTCTTCTTTTAAATAATTTCTTACAGTACTAAATAGAATTGAAGTGTCTTTTTTATTTGCTTGTCTTTCTTCATCTTCATCTGCAATTGACCTTTGACACTTGCATGGTTTTAAAACACTTCCTGTTTTATTAAATCTCTCAATTACACGAAATATTGCACGAATTTCTTCATAACTATTTCCTCTGCAATGTAATTTGACAATCGAAATTTTTTCTTTGGTACTGAACAAATCCATTTTATTATGCACAGACGAACAGTGATGCAATTTATTGATTACAACAGTGTAGACACAATGATTGCAACAATTAACATCAATAACACTGAACTGAACTGTCAGTATGAGATTTTGTTTTATTTGTTTTTTATTTCTATGGCTATCTGATTTTTGACGAAAATGTCGTATCTTCTTTTCTAAATATCTAGTGCTAGAGATATACTATTGAATTAAATGAGGACTTTTTATAAGTAAAAATTAATTCTAAACAACTTTTCATTCTTGTACTTTTGCTCTAAAATGTACAGGGAGCCAATTTCCATGGGATGAAGTCGAATTTTAACCGGGCCGCCCCTCAAAATGGTCCCAAATTGGAAAAAAAATTGTAGTAAATTTTTTGGTAATGATTCTGATATTATTCTGAAGAGATTTAAAGATGATCAAACTATTGCTCAAAAGACTTGAAAAGTTGTTTTGGCTTAGGTGATTAAAAAAAATTACAAAACAATTATATAATTTCAAATCTACAATAAAATTACTAAATCAATTGTTAATTAACTATATATATAAAAGTTATTAACATGTAATTTGGAAAGTTTTGGATTTTATTTTTATGTTTTTTCATTAAAATCTATTAGGAGCTTCAAGTAAAATACCACTTCACGAATTCACAACTAGCAGCTAAAATTAAATATTTGTTCTCATCGATATAAAAGCCTTTAGTACAAAATTTGAAAAGTTTTGATTTATATTTGAAGGACTACTTCCGATTGGAAAATGGAATATATGAATAAAAAAAATATTGCATTTTATGAAAATTAATGAAAAATATTAAACCACTATTTTCTGACGAAGGTCATGCAGGCGTTATGGGCTGACCTTGTGCCACATTATGTTATACGGAATCTAATTCTTTTAAATAACTTCAAGTATTATCTTTTCATTAATCAAGATGTTTGTATGTTATTTTTCATAAAATTCATTTGTGATAATACACCTTATAAACAGAAACTAATCACTTCCTCGCTGGTATGACGGAAACTGGAATACAAAAAATTAGATAAATGGTTAAGCGGAATGGCTACCCCTGCCTACTATATATGAAGCGAAAATTCAAATAAATTGTTCATGTACTAGAATATTTAACATTTTAAAAAATTCAACTAGACGAACATACTTCTAATATGAACCTGCAATTTAAAAACAGTATTATAGAAATCTATTAGTATATGACTTTGATTTTATAGGGAAAACGAGAAATGCTGTTTTCGTCATAAAATCATAGTCAAATACTAATAGATCTCAAAAATACTTTTTGAAAACGCAGGTTTATTTTAGAACTATGTTCATCTAATGTTGAATTTTTTAAAATGTTGATAGTTCTAGTAAAGGAACAATTTATTTTAATTTTCACTTCATATACCGTGTATCTATCTTAAAGGTGTACGTAGCAGATTAACATGGAAATCATTTTTTTTGCAATTCCCTGCTTGCCTAAATATTTTAAGCAAAAACGCGTCAGTTTTAGGGCATAAAATTCTGCATCTAAATCAATAAACAGAATTACTTTTACATGCTTTGTAACGGCAGATATTAAACATGAAAATGTCGAAAATTACTTTGAAAATATCGACAGCCATGGAATTGAACAAAAAATAAATAAATGCTTAAAGTTTAATAATATTCCATCATTACCGAAATCTGTATACAAAGCAGATTGGCACACCCAGCAATGGGTAATATGCCGTGATGAAATATTTATTTATTTATTTTATTTTATTAAAAATTCAATATTGCGTAACAAAATATGCTCAAGCAAGAAAAGTTTTGTAGTAATTAGTAAACGGATAACAAGTAATTATAAAGATAATAGTTACAATAAATATTCAAATGCAGAACCATTATACGATGACATTCATTAAATATGAAATCTCTTAGATCATTTATGTTTTCGTGCCTTTTTTATAAATTTGATTTTTTATGTACACCCATAAAAAAAGTCACATGGAGCAAGATCTGGAGATCTAGCAGGCCAGTCAATAATACCCCCTCGTCCAATCCAGCGCCCAGGAAATACCAGATCCAAATATTCTCTAAAGTTCCTAGTGTGCAGAACATCCATCCTGTTGGAACCAGACCTCTCGATCTGGGCGCACAACATCGTCTATTGCAGGACCAATTTCATTTTGTAGCATCTCCAAATAATTTTCGGTATTTAGATTGCCACGTATTTCAATAGGACCAATTATGTGGTGACCTAAAATTCCGGCCCAAATATTAACTTTTCGAGGATATTGTGTCCTTGTTGAAATATTAATTCCAGGCCCAACAACGGGTATTTTGGATATTTGGTTCATTGTTCAAAGTGAAAGTGCATTCGTCCGTGAAAGATATGGAACAAATTTTGATCATTATTAGCCGGGTTCTGCATATCTACGCAAAACACTCTTCTACTTTCTTTATCGTATGGGACAATTTCTATGTGACACTGCATTTTATAAGAATAATACGTTTTTTTTTTTTAATATTTTGTATGATGCTGTGATGTACTCCCAACTCATTTCCAATATATCTAGTACTACAGAAGTGGTCTACACTTATCCATAAAAACTTTTTATTAGTATAAATATTCATTTTTTAATAATTTCAAACAATAAAACCAGAGACAAAATCAAATTGTCAGAACATACGTTGTGACAGATAAAATGTCAAGAATTTATTTATTTTTTGTTCATGGCTATCGATATTATTTTCAACGTAATTTTCGAAATTTTCATATTTAATTTCAGCCGCTACAAAGCATGAAAAAGTAATTCTGTTTATTGATTTAGATGCAGAATTTTATACCCTAAAACCTGTATTTGACGCGTTTTTGTTTAAATAATTAGGCAAGCAGGGAATTGCAAAAAACTGGTTTCCCATGTTAATTTCCTATGTACACCTTTAAGACAGACACAAGGTATACGCAGGTGTAGCCATTTCTCTTAAATAATATATGAACTAGTGTATATTCCATTAATACATACACAAAGACATTATCGTAAAAATGTTAAAATTGGATTACACAGGCCTTGAAACTTGTTAATTCATGAAAAATCTAAACCGGTGAATTTTAACTTAATCCTATATCTCTACTATTGGCAGGAGGTAAAAACATCGGCATCTCTACCCAGTTTTAAAAAAAGTTATGTATTTCAACCTATGCAGTGACAAAAAATTTTGTTCTTTGCCTACTCTGTAATTTAATTTTTTTCAAGAAAAATTAAAGAACAACCAAGTATGTATTTGAATTTCGGTTAATTTTGACATTCTAATTGACACTAATGACATTGACAAGTTAAAAATCCAGATCGACTCAATACAACAAAAAATAGGTGTACGCGATTTTTTGCAAACCAGTGTACCAATTTCGATTGATCATAGCTAAAATTTAATCAGTTGCTCTCTTAAATGTATACAGGGTGAGTCTGAGACGGCGCCTCCCCTTTAACTTTTTAATTATAAGTAATAGAAAGAAATGGCTCATATAAAAGTTTTATTATTTGAATTATAGATAATATTTGACGGCAAATATAGATATTTTTTATAAAGTCAGGTTTACAAGATACAACTATCAACTTTAGTTTTTTAAATAGCAACCTATAATTATTTTACTAAAATATAAACCACTACATTTTTGTCTTTTTAACGATCTAATAGTTTTTATTAATGTATTTGAAAAATTTCGAGTAAAATAAGATATATGAGTTATATGAGAAATAATTTTTATGCAAATATTCTAGGTGGCTATGTGAAAATAAATAATAAATAAATAGATAAATAAGTAAGTAATAATAAATAAGTAACAAACAAATGTATACTTTGTTGGTATTAGCATTGTTATATTTTGTTTATTTTCACATAGCCACCTATAATATTAGAATAAAAATTATTTCCTATACTCGTATTTATTTTTCTCGAATTTTTTCAAATACATTCATTCAAATTAATACATTATTGAAAAGAGAAAGATATGACGGTTTATATTTTAGTAAAATAATTATAGGTTGCTATTTAATAAATAAAAGTCGATAATCGTATTTTGTAAACCTGACGTAAATAATATCTACATCTGCCATAAAATTGTATATTTAAAATTATAAAACTTCTGTATGAGTATTTTTTTCTATTACTCAAAATAAACAAGTTAAAGAGGGGGGGGGGGCGTCACCCCGACTCACCCTGTATAAAAATTTAGGTACATAAAGGCCAAATACAAAGACTTTTTTTAAAGAATATTCGGAATTTTTGTAAATAATTTAGAATGTTTTTTTTTTGTAAATAATGAAATTATGTTTTTGATAGTTAATATGAAATTAAGTTTATCTTTAAATTAATATTAATATAATAAAACAAATTCGTAACTAAACAGCCTTTATATAATTTAAAACAGGAAAATACAAGTATGTTGATTTTTTTAGGTAAAAAGTTAAATATTGTTTCCATTAAAAAAATAATTATGTTAATCATTTAATGAATTGTTCTATGAATTTAAAAAAATTATAAAGAACAAAAGAGCACTAACATAGCCCTAACAAAATATGTGTTAAACAGTATAATATTTTATTAATGCCATGAAGTTGGCACGTCATCAAATAATCTTAATTATTTCATAAACCGCTTTATGAATTTCAAAAAAAATTAAAGCACAAAAGAGCACTAACGAAGCACTAACAAAAGATGTAATAAGTAATTTGAAATTTTATTAATGACGTGCTAAGTGTGAACTTGGCACGTCATCATATAATGTTAATTATTTCGTAAACCGTTCAATTAATTTCAAAAAATTTTGAAGAACAAAAGAGCACTAACGAAGCACTAACAAAAGATGTAATAAGTAATTTGAAATTTTATTAATGACGTGCTAAGTGTGAAGTTGGCACGTCATCATATAATGTTAATTATTTCGTGAACCGTTCAATTAATTTCAAAAAATTTTGAAGCACAAAAGAGCACTAACGAAGCACTAACAAAAGATGTAATAAGTAATTTGAAATTTTATTAATGACGTGCTAAGTGTGAAGTTGGCACGTCATCATATAATGTTAATTATTTCGTGAACCGTTCAATTAATTTCAAAAAATTTTGAAGCACAAAAGAGCACTAACGAAGCACTAACAAAAGATGTAATAAGTAATTTGAAATTTTATTAATGACGTGCTAAGTGTGAAGTTGGCACGTCATCATATAATGTTAATTATTTCGTGAACCGTTCAATTAATATTAAATTTTTTTGAAGCACAAAAGAGCACTAACGAAGCACTAATTACTAATATAAAAAAGAATATTTGTGCTTCCAATGACGTGCCAACTTCACGGACCCACCGAATTTTTTGACCAAAGACAATACCTTTCGTACCTAGAGGTGACGGAAGGTAAAAAGGATGGGACTAAGGATTTCTCCCTGTAAGAGACCTTCGGTTATATATATTGAATTTGATGAGTCATTATTAATTTTTATTTCCAAAGCATTTCTGTACAGGGCTTGAACTATTCTTATTATTTTACATTTAAATTGTGGTCGATGGTGTCAAACGCCTTGCGGAAATCTACAAATAATGCGAATATTGAATTCAATTATAAATATCTCTTTGATTTTGATACTTCACCCAAAGAAATAAACGTTACAGAAATATAGAAACCAAGTAGGCTGTTCGTCAGCTGTCGAGACTTTTAGGTATATTGATAAATCCTGGCTACCGGAATCGTATCCACTTGCTTTACATGATTCGCCTGAAGTTCGCCAAATAAAGATTTATTTATTAATTTATTTATTATAATGGGCCCGTAAACCATAATAATTTATATAATAATAATAATATCGTGAAATATTTAATGATTAATAAGTAGTAAATCTAATACTATATAACGATACTGGTAATTTTTCTTCACAATTTTATTGGAAAACACAAAATGCACATTTCAATTGCAAAGCAATTATCATCATTTGTGACACAAATACATTACAAACATGTAAATTTACACCTAACATTATTTACAAGTACAAGTGGGGTTGAACAAATAAGCCAATTGATTTTACAAAAGTGGTAAACTGTGGAATGATTTGTTGGCAAAATTAAGAGAGGGTGTACATTATCCAATCGGTTTCACAAATTTGAGTAGAGAATTTTCTAAAGGTACCAAATCAGTGTTTAATAAACAGTTAGAATATTTTTTCATTTCTATGGCTTCTAATTCTAACATATTTAATCTATGGCTATTACATTTTTTAATAATTTCATATCAGACGTAATTATATCTGGTATTATGGTAATGCAGGGCTATTGCGGAATTGTAGATATTTTTGTTTTTTAAATTTATATATATATGTTAGAGATTAGAGCCAACGACACCCGGAAATCTTATATAATACTTTATTTGTTTACAATTTATCGTTTTCAAGTAATTAGTTGTTAAATGTAATTAATTAGTTAGAAGCTGTTACGTGCTGTATGTTTCTATTAAATAGACGCGTTACCGCAGCACTATTCATTATTGTTTGAACAGTGAACGGGTTACCGTCAATGTTTCATGGGTGTATCGCGAGTATTGAATAAATCAGATAGTGAATTGGAGTATTAGTGTTTTTTTTTTGTGTGTGTGTACTGTGTTCTCTAACATCAGAAGTGGGATTGCATTTACGTGCCTTGACGATGGAAGGCATTCTGGACGTTTTCCGTAAGTTGACGGATGCACTGAATGTGCCCCAAGCTAGAGGAGCTGACATAGCTTTGCCCCTGTTTGACCCAGATTCGGATGATGCGGGCGCAGAACAGTGGTGCACAGAAATTGATACTATAGCTTCGGAGTTTAAATGGACTCCTTTGGAGAAGGTTGTCAAAGCTGGGCACATGCTGCGCGGGTCTGCAAAGAGTTGGTACTCTTCGTGGCATCCCCCAGTGAAAGATTGGGATAATTTCCGTGCCACGCTTATTGAATTGTTCCCTGTTAAAAGAAACCTGAGTGAAAGGCTAAGAAAAGCAGTATTTTTAAATTCTGATGGATTTGATACGTATTGTGAGTACGCGAGGGAAAAGATCAAACTTTTAAATAAAACGCAAATCAAATTCACGCAACCACAAATTGTGGAGCTCGTTATAGGTGATATAAAAGACAATGCGATTAAAATGGGAGCTTTAAACAGCAAGGTCTCCAGTACTAGTGAGCTCATCATATTATTATCGTCCTATTCCAAATCTCGCAGAAATAAAAGGACATTCGATACGGAGAACGAGGACATACCTCATAAAATAGCTAAGAAAACCGATCTTAGAACTTGTTTCATGTGCAAAAAGGTAGGGCACATTGCATCTTTTTGCCCACTACAACAAACAGAAAGAAAAGAATTTCATAATCGAAATAAAGGACCGAATACCAATAAAGCAGGACCCTCTAGAGAAAATAATGCACATAGAAACCAACGTTATTGTGGATATTGTAAGAAACAGGGCCATACTGAAGGAAGTTGTTGGGAGAAACTTAGAATTAAAAGCGAAGTAAATCTCTGCCAAGAATCAAAAGACGCCTTATGCACTAAGTGTGAGATAAATGGCAAGATGTTTTATTGCCTGATTGATACCGGTGCAGCGTGCTCATTAATAAAGGAGAATATAGCACACTCGTTAAATTCGAAAATAGAACCTCACTATGTTGCTCTGAAGGGAATAGGGTCAGGATTTCTACAAACTTCAGGTAAAGTAACTCTCACTGTCCGAAATAACGACGTTACCATTGAACTGCTATTCTTTATGGTATCTTCTGATCAGCTATCGTACGATGCCATTATTGGGAGAAACGTTGTTAACCACAAAGAGATAACCATAATTATGGACGAATATGGGACTCGCTTATGCAGGAGTAGTTTGCCTATTTGCGCAGTAGACAGTTCTAATCTAGATTGCCATCACTTAATTACGGATCTTTCTAACAAAGACTCTTCAACTTTACATAATCTGCTCGGTAGATTCTCAGGAATGTTCACAACTGGTATGGCCGTACGAAAAGTTATTACAGCTGAGCTCACTATAAAATTAAAGGAAGACAAGGTAGTTTGCTATCAGCCATATCGCCTAGCGCCAGTAGAAAGAGAGAAAGTGCGTGAAATTATTAATGATTTATTAAAGAACAGGATAATCCGAGAAAGTAACTCGCCTTTCGCTAGCCCCATGTTACTAGTGAAAAAGAAAGATGGAAGTGACCGTCTATGCGTAGATTTCAGAGCCCTGAACCAAATCACTATCAAAGACAAGTACCCCTTACCGCTTATCGATGACCAACTAGATAAACTAGGAAATTCTATGTATTTTACCACACTAGATATGGCAGCAGGGTTCCACCAAATACCCATTAGCGAAGAATCTATACCAAAGACTGCTTTTGTCACTCCCGACGGACACTACGAATACCAACGCATGCCGTTTGGATTGGCAAACGCTCCATCGGTTTTTCAACGAGCTGTCAGCAATACACTAGGTCCACTAAAAAATGATGATGTTTTATTGTACTTGGATGATATACTCATCCCCTCCAAGACGATCCAAGAGGGGTTTTCAAAGTTAGAAAAGGTCCTTTCCGCACTTAACAATGCAGGGTTTAGCCTAAATGTTAAAAAGTGTAAATTCTTCCAAACCTCCATAGATTATTTAGGTCGAAATATTTCCGCGGAAGGCATAAGGCCTGGAACTGAGAAGATAGCTGCATTAACAAGAGCACCCGTACCCACCACTGTGAAACAAGTGAGGCAATTTATGGGATTAGCAAATTATTTTCGTAAGTTTGTTCCGAATTATGCCACAAAAACAGCCTGCATTACTAGGCTCACAAAACAAGATACCAAATTTGAATGGACCTCGGAACAAGAAGAAGCAAGAAATTATGTAATCAACTGTCTCACTAGTAGACCGCTTTTGCGTGTATTCGATCCAAATCTACCTACAGAGCTGCATACCGATGCCAGCGCCTTAGGCTATGGAGGAATTCTCCTCCAAAAACATGCTATTGGACTGAGAGTGGTGGCATACTTTAGTCGTCGAACTAGTCATGCGGAAACAAGATATTCTTCCTATGAGTTAGAGACATTAGCGATTGTACAAGCTGTAAAATACTTTCGTTCTTATCTGTTAGGCATAAAATTTAGAGTCATCACAGATTGTAATGCTATTAAATCAACAATGAATAAAAAAGATCTCGTACCTAGAGTTGCTCGCTGGTGGAGTTATCTCCAAGATTTTGACTTCGACGTTGAGTATAGGAAAGGAAAACTGGTTCCCCACGTAGACTATCTTAGTCGTAACCCTCAGAGCGATATGACAGTAATGTCGATCCGACCTGGCACATGGCTTGAGGTAGCCCAAGCAAAGGATAGAGAAACGCAAGATTTGATCAACAGGATTAAAAGTGGAGATACCATCACAAGCGATTTTGAAGTGAACGATTCTATTTTATGTCGAAAAGTGAAAATGCCAAATGGGAAGATAGAATTGAAATATTTCGTACCCAAGGGAAGTAGATTAGGCTTAATCAAAATCTACCACGATGACCAATGCCACATCGGTTGGGAAAAAACGCTACATAAGGTGTTAGAACTATTCTGGTTCCCAAAAATTGTCAGATTTGTTAGAAAATATGTTGCCCACTGCCTAACATGTCTCCTGACGAAAAAGAGAACTGGGCCAAAACAAGGGTTGCTACACTCAATAGACAAAATCGGTACCCCATTTCACACACTTCACGCAGATTGCGTTGGGCCGTTTCCTCAGGATAAAGAAGGATTCAAACATATTTTACTAATTGTTGATGGATTTACGAAATATCTGCTCCTAGTTCCGTTGACAAGTTTAACGGGGGAAGAAACTTCCAAAAGTTTAGCTCGTAATATTACCCTGTTCGGGACACCTAAATGGATAGTAACTGACCGAGGAACCAATTTTACCGATTCCAAAACTAAAAGCTTGTTTAAACGCCTGAATATAGAGCATCACCTAATAGCCACGGGCGCTGCAAGAGCAAATGGACAGGTAGAGCGTTATGTTTCTACAGTGACAAGCTTACTCGCCGCAGAGTTGCGAGATACGTCAGAATGGTCGAGCGCCTTACCGAAAGTACAAATAACTATTAATACTACCATTCAAAAATCAACTGGCTTTTCACCGTTGTATCTTTTGTTGGGAATTAATTCCAACACACCTGCTGTCGAAGCCTTAATCGATTCAAACCCAAACGATAATGGGAAAGACCGAATTAGTCTACAAGCAAATAGAAAAATTGCGTATGAAAGGCTGCAAGTAAATGCAGAAAAGCAAAAACAATTATTCGATAAAAAGAGGTGTCAAGCAGAGAATCTCAGTGAGGGAGATTATGTGTTAATCCAGCAACAAGATCCGAGATTAAGAAAACTAGACCCTAAATACAAAGGGCCTTATAAAATCATTAGGGTACTTTCGAACGATAGATACGAGATTGCTTCGAAGCGAAAACAGGTTATACCGATAGACCGAATCAAAGCGTATAGAGGTGAATGGTGCGAAAATTTAACTTCTAGTAGTGACGGTGAGTCAAAATATTCAGAATTCATTGTTGAAGTAGTCCCTGAGTCTGTTTTTACAGAACAAACTACAAGTTGTTGAAGTAGTCCCTGAGTCTGTTTTTACAGAACAAACTACAAGTTGTTGAAGTAGTCCCTGAGTCTGTTTTTACAGAACAAACTACAAGTTGTTGAAGTAGTCCCTGAGTCTGTTTTTACAGAACAAACTACAAGTTGTTGAAGTAGTCCCTGAGTCTGTTTTTACAGAACAAACTACAAGTTGTTGAAGTAGTCCCTGAGTCTGTTTTTACAGAACATACTACAAATGGTGTGTTTAGTTGGTTCTCAAAATAAATTGAACTATCTCGTGCATTAATTGTTCTATCTCTTTTGACTGTAGAAATAATGTGCATCATAACTTGTTTGTAGAAGAAGATCCTGCCACTCTGATGACTGATGGTACGTCTGCCGAGCCCAGGGTCCCCGTATCCCGAGAGCGTGATACAGCGCAGGATGGCCGTGTTAGAGATTAGAGCCAACGACACCCGGAAATCTTATATAATACTTTATTTGTTTACAATTTATCGTTTTCAAGTAATTAGTTGTTAAATGTAATTAATTAGTTAGAAGCTGTTACGTGCTGTATGTTTCTATTAAATAGACGCGTTACCGCAGCACTATTCATTATTGTTTGAACAGTGAACGGGTTACCGTCAATGTTTCATGGGTGTATCGCGAGTATTGAATAAATCAGATAGTGAATTGGAGTATTAGTGTTTTTTTTTTGTGTGTGTGTACTGTGTTCTCTAACATATATATATATATATATATATATATATATATATATATATATATATATATATATATAATATATATATATATATATATATATATATATATATATAATATATATATATATATATATAATATATATATATAATATATATATATATATATATATATATAATATATATATATATATATATATAATATATATATATATATAATATATATATATATACAGTGTGTTAATTAAAAATCTGGCCATGGCGTTTAACATGGGAAATCAGTTTTTCCTCGCGCAAAAGTTCCCAAATTATTTTAGACAAAAATACTTCAAATAAATGTTGTGAAGAATTAAATTCTGCATCTGAATTAGTAATAAGATTTTATGTTTGATATTTCATAACCGAGAAAATCAATTATGAATTTTTCTGGAGATAGCTGATTCATAGCGGTAGCCATGGAGCTCAAACAAAATCACGAACAATTGTATGCCATCTTAACTGTCAAAAAAGTTTGTATTTTGTAATTATCGTTCAATAACATATTTCTTTGAAAGCATGGAACAGTTTTCTCACGAAGAAAAGTTTCAGATTATAAAATGGTGGACAAATTTTGTTTGAGTTGCATGGCTATTGCTATAAATCAGCAATCTTCAAAAAACTTGATTTTCTCGGTTATTAAATGTCAAAAATAAAATCTTATTACTAACTCTGGTGCAGATTTTAATTCTCTACAACATTTATGTAAAGTATTTATTTAAAGTATTTTTGTCTAAAATAATTTGGGAACTTTCCCTTGTTAAACGCCTATGGCCAGGATTTTAATTAACACACTGTATATACAATATGATGGAAATTATTTACAAATTTATGCAACCTTAGGTATTTTTGGTATTTTTGCACTTAAGAGTACTAATTTTGTTAACTCTTGCAACTGCAAAGCCATTTTTTATTAATAAGTAATTAAACAATTACGAAAACAAACACTTAATAACGTAAGTAACAAAACTATCTGTCACCTGTATTATTTGTTTGCATTTGTTTATTGCATAGCCTACTTCAATATTGTAGAATTATTTCTGATTTTTCTCGAAATAATTGTTATACAACCCCATATCATATTTATATCGTTGAAATCAGAAAAAAATTCTCTATCTAATGGACAAAAAATTTATATAGGTTGCCATTTAAAAAAATATAATTTTATTCTACCGTTGAATTTTTTATTTATTATTCCTCATTAATTAAGCCCTTTTTCCTGGTAATTTTTTGTATATAACATTTTTCTCTAAAGTCATTAGTTTGCCCAAAAAAACCCTGGTTGTTTTAAAGGAAACATCCTGTATATATATATATATATATATATATATATATATATATATATATATATATATATATATATATACAGGGTGATCACGCGAGAATGAACCAGCAATTATTTTTGTTATTAAGTGAGATAGCGATTATCTTTAAATAAACAAATTTACTATAGACAATATGGGCAATAAGATGTCGTCTCAAGAAGCGTTCTATTACTTCCGGTTCCGGAGTATGTGATACCAACTTTGAAATTTCAAATGGAACATACTATATTTTTTTATATTTTTGAAAAGTACACAAAATTTGCTTTCCAATGATCGTAAACAAGTACGACGTTGTATTATTAAAAAGTAAAATGGCGGACGTTTGAAATATCTTACAAAATAAGTCAAAAATGTGTGAAATTTTGTTTTATTGGATTTGTTGCCTAGGTTATGTCATATAAATGAATTTATTTCAAAAAATATCATCATCTATGAACAAAAAAACAATAAAATCTCACCCACTTGATTTTTTTTCATTCAATATGTTCATATTTCAAACGTCCGCCATTTTATTTTTTAATAATATAATGTGCTACTAATTTACTACCATTGTAAAGCAAATTTTATGTACTTTTCAAAAATATAAAAAAATACAGTATGTTCCATTTGAAATTTCAAAGTTGGTATTACATACTCCGGAACCGGAAGTAACAGAACGATTTTTGATACATCTTTTTGTCTATATTGTCTATAGTAAATTTGTTTATTTGAAGATAATTGCTATCTCACTTAATAACGGAGATAATTGCTGGTTCATTCTCGCGTGATCACCCTATATATATATATATATATATATATATATATATATATATATATATATATATATATATATATTGATGCACGGTATCTTGTCGCCTCCGGTACATGGAAAAGGCGACCTGGCCTCCGGGTCTTCCCATTGAGCTACATCTACAAAAAATGTATATATGGGGTGTTGAAATGATAATCAATCCGAATTCCTTGAGAGGGGAAAAGATTTTTAAGTTTTTATGGGGACATATATGGGGAGCACAGAAAGTACGCTGTGACCTCCGAAAACTGTATATATGCGTACACTTTGTAGTCGTTGTTGCCTCCGACAGTGTTGCCACATTATCGGAGGTCACATAGACACCTCTTTATCTACGTTCTGGATTTTTAATATGAATACTTATACAGACTGATAGTTTGCACCATATTTTTGGTAAAAACACATTTTAGGGTCTTTACAATACGATTTTACTATTTTTACGATGATGTATGTATGTGTGTGTGTGTTCGAGTGTGTATGTGACCGCGGTTTCGGCCGCGATATCTCCAATACAAGAATTCCAAAAATTAAAATTCTTGCATATTCCCCTTCGTTACAACCATATGCAGATTAGATTTTGATTATAATTGGTCAACCGGAATTATCTTTTGCTTGAAAAATATTATTATAACTTATAGAATATATTATTCTCTATACGATTTGATTGCATTTTATATTTCATATTCAATAGATACAGAGTTAAAGAATTATAAAGATAATAAATTTCATAAATCAGTCAGCTATGCTAACTTAACCATGGAAACTGCTAATATATTCAGGTAATTCAAATTGACAGATGTCAGTATCAATAAAAAGTAAATGAATGAAAGAATAAGGGAAATAACTTTAGTGCTTCTAGAAAGATGTAAGAGAGACGATTACATTGGTTTGAACATGTCATGAGGAGAAATGAATATATTAGAAAAAGAATGAATAGCTTAGTAATAGAAGGTCAAAGAAACATAGGAAGACCAAATATAAGATGGAAGGACTGTATTGCGGAAGACTTGAGCGAAAAGGAACTGAATGAGGACGATACGGAAAACAAAAATGAGTGAAAGAAGAAAATAAAAAAAAACGATCGCCCTAAAGAACGGGAAAAAACTAAAGAAGAAGAAGATGTCAGTGTCAAGTGAAATTTGCATAGTTTGTTCATGAAATATTTTTACTGGAAATATAGGATCTTTTGCAAGAAAATTTATGTATAGGGCTCGTGCAGTGACGTGACTTTGCTGACTTTGGCAAGCAGATATGGTGACCCGTGTCAAAATGACATTTATTAATTACGTCCATAACAGACAAAAGTCATAATATTTCATTCAAAATTTCAATATTTTCTTACTTCATGTGGTTTATTTGTTATCAGGCATGTGGACTTCAGTTGCCGAGAAAAGGAATCATAAAATACCAAAAAATTAAATTTTGAATGTATAATTGACATTTGTCAGTTACGGACAAAATTAATAGCTGTCATTCTGATATCTGCTTGCCAAGGTCAGAAAGTCACGTGACTGCTTGTGCCCTATACATCAATTTTCTTGCAAAAGATCCTATTTTTTCAGTAAAATTATTTTATAAACAAACTATGAAATATTATTTACACATTTAATGTTATTATAAATATTAAAGAATATTCTATTATCTATACGAATTCATATTCAATGGATATAGAGTTAAAGAATTATAAAGAAATTAAATTTTATTAATCAGCCAACCTATGCTATAATCATAGAATCAACTACTATGTTAAGAAAATTGTAACTGAAAAGATAATGAATGTGGTAGAAATGAGGATGTTGAGATAGATGTTGGGGAAGACACGGAAAGATACGGTAAGGAATGAATGAATAAGGGAAATAACTCGAGTATTAGAAGTTTCTAGAAAGCTACAAGGGAGACGATTACACTGGTTTGAACATGTCGTAAGGAAAGATGTAGAATATATTGAAAGAAGAATGAATAGCTTAGTAGTAGAAGATAGAAGAAACAGAAGAAGACCAAAGATAAGATGAAAGGACTATATTGCGGAAAACTTGAAATAAAAGGACCTGAATGAGGACGACACGCAAAAGAGAAATGAGTGGAATCAAAATATAAAAATTGCGACCCCTAACGAATGGGAAAAACTAAAGTAGAAGAAGATAACAGTGTCAAGTGTCATTTGCATAGTTTGTTTATGAAATAGCTTTACTGGAAATTTAGAATCTTTTGCAAGAAAATTTATGTATGGAATTTGTACATAATACACAGGATTGAGGGAAGGTATTGTACTGGCCACAACAGATTTTTTCTGTATGTATGAAGCAAATTCTATCTCTAAAGCACCAACTTCTGCAGCGGTCCATCCTAAAATTATTGTTAGTTCCCAATTATTTGTACCTATTTTTGTTTTTACTGTATGTACCTTTTTTGGTTATAGTTGCGGGACCTTTTTAGCTTTAAACAAATATTAATGCACTTTCTAATGAATATATTGCTATTAAAATTGTTATTCGGCCATGGCTTCACATTGAAAAAACATGTTGCATAGTTGGTCACAATCGGTTTATAATTAACTGGGAAATGACAAAGGGCCTCATATATTTTTGGACCGATAAGGCCCATTCCCGAAATTTCATTTACAATTTAACTTTAGAATCCGCCTATAAACTTTTATGGCAATAGCCATTTCTTGAGAAATTTTATATTATTTTTTAAATTTTAAAAACGACCAAAAGGACATTTTCTAATTAAAATATAGTTGTTAAATTTGGTATTCGAGCATGTATAAATCACAATAAGTACGTTTTAAATTTGGTTCCGATCGGTTAATAAATAACAAAATAATGACAAAGGGCCTTATATATCTTGGGCCGATTTGGCCCATTCACAAACTTAGATCTGCGATTTTTTTTTTAGAATTTTATCATGATTGCGTTCTCAAGTTACCGTGCGCGCGGACCGATCGACCTACCGAGGGAATGAGTGAGGGAACTCCCCGCTGTCGCTCGATACAAAAAAATCTGATGTGGCCTGCACAATACCTTCCGTCAATCCTGTGTATTATGTACAAATTCCATAGATAAATTTTCTTGCGAAAGATTCTAAATTTTTGGTATTATGTTATTCTCTTTCTCGGCAACTGAATTCCATACTCCTGATAACAAACAAACCACATGAAATTAGAAAATTTTGAAATTTTGAATGAAATATTATAACACTTGTCAGTTATGGACATAATTAATTGCTGTCATTTTGACACAGGTCCCCATATCTGCTTGCCAAAGACAGCAAAATCATGTTACTGCACGCGGCCCCATACATAAATTTTCTTGCAAAAGATCTTATATTTCCAGTAAAGTTATTTCATAAACAAACTATGCAAATTGCACTAGACACTGACATCTTCTTCTTTAGTTTTTCCCATTCGTTAGGGGGTCGCTATTTTTTATTTTCTTCTTCCACTCATTTTTGTTTTCCGTGTCGTCCTCATTCAGTTCCTTTTCTCTCAAGTCTTCTGCAATACAGTCTTTTCTGTATATATATATATTGATACACGGTATCTTGTCGCCTCCGGTACATGGAAAAGGCGACCTGGCCTCCGGGTCTTCCCATTGAGCTACATCGACAAAAAATGTATATATGGGGTGTTGAAATGATAATCAATCCGAATTCCTTGAGAGGGGAAAAGATTTTTAAGTTTTTATGGGGTCATATATAGGGAGCACAGAAAGTACGCTGTGACCTCCGAAAACTGTATATATGCGTACACCTTGTAGTCGTTGTTGCCTCCGATAGTGTTGCCACATTATCGGAGGTCACATAGACACCTCTTTATCTGCGTTCTGGATTTTTAATATGAATACATATACAGACTAATAGTTTGCACCATATTTTTAGCAAAAACACATTTTAGGGTCTTTACAATACGATTTTACTATTTTTACAATGATGTCTGTATGTGTGTGTGTGTGTGTGTGTGTGTGTGTGTGTGTGTTCGAGTGTGTATGTGACCGCGGTTTCGGCCGCGATATCTCCAATACTAGAATTCCAAAAATTACAATTCTTGCGTATTCCCCTTCGTTACAACCATATGCAGACTAGATTTTGGTTATAATTGGTCAACCGGAAGTATCTTCATTTGAAGATTTTAACAGTTTTGCTTGAAAAATATTATTATAACTTATAGAATATATTATTCTCTATACGATTTGATTGCATTTTATATTTCATATTCAACAGATATAGAGTTAAAGAATTATAAAGATAATAAATTTCATAAATCAGTCAGCTATGCTAACTTAACCATGGAAACTGCTAATATATTCATGTAATTCAAATTGACAGATGTCAGTATCAATAAAAAGTAAATGAATGAAAGAATAAGGGAAATAACTTTAGTGTTTCTAGAAAGATATAAGAGAGACGATTACATTGGTTTGAACATGTCATGAGGAGAAATGAATATATTAGAATAAGAATGAATAGCTTAGTAATAGAAGGTCAAAGAAACATAGGAAGACCAAATATAATATGGAAGGACTGTATTGCGGAAGACTTGAGCGAAAAGGAACTGAATCAGGACGATACGCAAAACAAAAATGAGTGGAAGAAGAAAATAAAAAATAGCGATTGCCCTAAAGAACGGGAAAAACTAAAGAAGAAGAAGATGTCAGTGTCAAGTGAAATTTGCATAGTTTGGTCATGAAATATTTTTACTGGAAATATAGGATCTTTTGCAAGAAAATTTATGTATAGGGCTCGTGCAGTAACGTGACTTTGCTGACTTTGGCAAGCAGATATGGGGACCTGTGTCAAAATGACAGTTATTAATTACGTCCATAACAGACAAAAGTCATAGTATTTCATTCAAAATTTCAAGATTTTCTTATTTCATGTGGTTTATTTGTTATCAGGCATGTGGACTTCAGTTGCCGAGAAAAGGAATCATAAAATACCGAAAAATGAAATTTTGAATGTATAATTGACATTTGTCAGTTACGGACATAATTAATAGCTGTCATTCTGATATCTGCTTGCCAAGGTCAGAAAGTCACGTGACTGCTTGTGCCCTATACATCAATTTTCTTGCAAAAGATCCTATTTTTTCAGTAAAATTATTTTATAAACAAACTATGAAATATTATTTACACATTTAATGTTATTATAAATATTAAAGAATATTCTATTATCTATACGAATTCATATTCAATGGATATAGAGTTAAAGAATTTTAAAGAAATTAAATTTTATTAATCAGCCAACCTATGCTATAATCATAGAAACAACTACTATGATAAGAAAATTCTAACTGAAAAGATAATGAATGTGGTAGAGATGAGAATGTTGAGATAGATGTTGGGGAAGACACGGAAAGATACAATAAGGAACGAATGAATAAGGGTCAAGTGCCATTTGCAAAGTTTGTTTATGAAATAATTTTACTGGAAATTTAGAACCTTTTGCAAGAAAATTTATGTATGGAATTTGTACATAATACACAGGATTGAGGGAATGTATTGTGCTGGCCACAATAGATTTTTTCTGTATGTATGTAGCAAATTCTATCTCTAAAGCATCAACTTCTGCAGCGGTCCATCCTAAAATTATTGTTAGTTCCCAATTATTTGTACCTATTTTTGTTTTTACTGTATGTACATTTTTTGGTTCTAGTTGCGGGACCTTTTTTGCTTTAAATAAATATTAATGCACTTTCTAATGAAGATATTGCTATTAAAATTGTTATTTGGCCATGGTTTCACATTGAATAAACATGCTGCAAAGTTGGTCACAATCGGTTTATAATTAACTGGGAAATGACAAAGGGCCTCATATATTTTTGGACCGATAAGGCTCATTCCCGAATTTTCATTTACAATTTCACTTTAGAATCCGCCTATAAACTTTCATGGCAATAGCCGTTTCTTGAGAAATTTTATATTATTTTTTAAATTTTAAAAACGACCAAAAGGACATTTTCTAATTAAAATATAGTTGTTAAATTTGGTATTCGAGCATGTATAAATCACAATAAGTACGTTTTAAATTTGGTTCCGATCGGTTAATAAATAACAAAGTAATGACAAAGGGCCTTATATATCTTGGGCCGATTTGGCCCATTCACAAACTTAGATCTGCGATTTTTCTTTAGAAGCTGCATACAAATTTTTATCAAGATTGCGTTCTCAAGTTACCGTGCGCGCGGACCGATCGACTTATCGAGGGAATGAGTGAGGGAACTCCCCGCTGTCGCTCGATACAAAAAAAGTCTTAAATTAAAGCCTTACAAATTATCAATTAATAAATATTTAAATGCCTTTAAATTTAAACGAATGGGTATTATGAAGAACATTCAGACACCGTATGATATTATGAAATATTTTAAATAGTGTAGTATTATATACACATGCCCAATTTGTTGGCGTAATACTTAAAGGCTTTTTGGTAGGACTTACTGCACAGTTTTAACAGCAACTTAGTCCTTCATGACATCATTACCACATAATACTATCACTGCACGTCTTTTTTTCGCGAGCTTACAAATATGAAATGAAATCATATGAAAACATCCTTATGACCTCTTCTCCGGCGTTGCCATTTAGTGGAGGCGATAAAGTAACGTTTGTGATACAAAAATGAGATTTATATAATCGGAGGCGACAACGTGCCCCCCTTATAGATGACGTCCTAAGGCCAGAACCGATGAGAATATGGAAAAACGTTGTCGCCTCCGAAGTCGGAGGTGACAGCGTCATATATGAGGTGACAACGTTTCTTCAGTATCTACTTTGGAGGCCTACCCTTTACCAATATATATATATATATATATATATATATATATATATATATATATATATATATATATATATATATATATATATATATATATATATACAGAATGGTTATGAACTTAATGTCATAAATTTAAGGGTAAGTAGTTTGATATGTGTAGATTACAAAACAGAAAGATTTTTTTTAAATTTCGAAAAAAGAAAATTCGACTTTTCGTAAGGAAACTATTTTTTACTGGTGTTGTAATTAATATTTCATTAAAAATATGGTTATCAAAAATACATTCAAAATTAGTTGTATAAGATATTATTCTTAATAATTAAATTTAATAGCATTTTTAACGAAAATAATTGTGTAATAATGCAAATGCATTGCCAGTGGTCCAGTGGTACCAAAAATGTATGCGAATTTAAAAAAAAAATCTTTTTGTGTCTCGTAATCTATACATGTCATACTACTTATCCTTAAATTTAATAACCAGCCCTGTATATATATATATATATATATATATATATATATATATATATATATATATATATATATATATATACCGTGTGTCCCAGCGTTTGGTTGGCATAGGCGTTTAACATGGAAAAACAATTTTTTCTAAATAAAAAGTGGCTAGCTAACAACTAAGCTACCATATTGCATAGGATAATACTGCGCCCATTTCTACATCTTATTTAATACAGATTACTTCATTATAATAGCGTAATTTAGCAAAATTAGCAAAAATAGTTTCACATTTTTTGTATGTTGTTTTTATTCCCTACTACAAACATAAATAGATGCATATTGTCATGGTCCAGTGGTAACGTTTCGAAGTACGCATCCAAAGTTCAAACCTCCACTAGGATTAATTTTTTTTTTATTTTTTTTTTCTTCGTTTTTTCATATTAATATAAAATTATTATTGTTTAGATATCATGTATTAGACAATTAAATGTAATAACACAAATTAATAAGAAATAAAATACCAATAAATCAAATTTATTAGCGATTAAACCAATATCGAAAGCAAAAATAAACTAAATAAATCATCAGAACAAGAAAAAAAATTGTATTTGGAAATTAACTAACTTAGTACTATTCATAAGTAACACAGCAAATGAATTTTATGAACACAGTAACAATAAATTTAATTTAAATGAGCTAATAAATAATCAATCTAGCTAAAACAATCGAACACAAAACCTATGCTAAAATGAAGATAAGCAACTTACTAACAAATGAATGATTATCAAAATTTACAACAAATATTCGAAATGGCCACCATTTTGGGCCAAGCAATATCCCAATCTGTCATAAAATTCTCTTCTTACTTTAGCTAACTGAACCGCTGAAAGGCGTTCACAAGCTTCCAAAATACTTTCTTTTAGCTGATCTAAATTTTCATATTCTTTATCATGTCTATAAATTTCACTTTTTAAATATCCCCAAAGAAAAAAATCGAGGGGTGTCAAGTCAGGTGATCTTGGTGGCCAGTTTATTGGTCCGCCTCTTCCAATCCAAGAATTAGGAAAGACTTCATTAAGATACTCTTTTACAATATGCATATTATGTGCAGGACACCCATCGTGTTGAAAAATAATTTCATCGAAATTTTCATTAATTTCTACAATTCTGGGCCCAATTTCATTTATTAATAATTCTAAATATTTTTCGCCAGTTAAATTACCCTCTATAAAATAAGGCCCAATAATATGTTTTCCCAGAATACCTGCCCATACATTTAATTTTTGTGGGTACTGTGTTCTTGAAAGTTTTTGTATTCTTGGATTTTTTTTGCTCCAAATCCTGTCATTCTGAACATTCGGTTCCTCTTTCAAGCCGAAACTACTCTCATCTGTGAAACACGTACGGCGTAACACGTTCATATTATTATTACATAAATTAAACATAATTTCGCAAAATGTTTGTCTTTTTTCTTCATCCCCGTATTCCAGTGTTTGATGACATTGAATTTTGTATGATTTGTATTTATGTTTTTTTAATATTCTGTGTACGTCGGATTTACTGCAGCCAGATTCAGCAGCCAATTTTCGTACACTCACGGAAGGATTTAATGTAACCATTGCCAAAATATTTTCTTCTCTCTCTGCATTCATATCCCGTTGCATGTTAACGTTTTCCCCATGATTATGCCTTGATAAATTTGCTGCACAAGCGGTTTTCTCAAATTTTACAATTATTTTTCTGATTGTTTCCGCCGATGGAAACCATTCAGGATTCATTCCCGCGAAGTACTCAGAAATTTGTCTTGTACTTCGCCCCCCATAATACAATTTAATAATATTTACACGGTCATTGACACTTAAAGTATTCATGATGAAATGACAGATTAAAATACTTAAAACAATAGCACACAAACAACAATTTTTTATTGTTGCTTAGCAACTAGCTAGATATTAATTTATTAATAAATTTGATTTATTGGTTTTCTTATTAATTTGTGTTATTACATTTAATTGTCTTATACATGATATCTAAACAATAATAATTTTATATTAATATGAAAAAACGAAGAAGAAAAAAATAAAAAAAATAATTAAACCTAGTGGAGGTTTGAACTTAGAATCTTTGGATCCGTACTTCGAAACGTTACCACAGTACCATGACAACATGCAGCTATTTATGTTTGTAGTAGGTAATAAAAACAACATACAGAAAATATGGAATTATTTTTGCTAATTTTGTTAAATTATGCTATTATAATGAGGTAATCTGTATTAAATAAGATGTAGAAATGGGCGTAGTATTATCCTATGCAATATGGTAGCTTAGTTGTTAGCCAGACACTTTTTATTTAGAAAAAATTGTTTTTCCATGTTAAACGCCTATGCCGACCAAACGCTGGGACACACGGTATATATATATATATATATATATATATATATATATATATATATATATATATATATATATATATACAGGGTGGAAACGAACTTTATGTCATAAATTTAAGGGTGAGTAGTATGACATGTGTAGATTACGAAACTGAAAGATTTTTTTTAAAATTCGAAAAACGAAAATTCGACTTTTCTTCAGGAAACTTTTTTTTTACTGCTGTTTTAATTCATATTTCATTAGAAATATGGTTATCAAAAATACATTCAAAATTAGTTGTATAAGGTATTATTCTTAATAATTAAATTAAATAGCATTTTTAACGAAAATAATTGTGTAATAGATAAAAGAATGCAAATGCGTTGCTAATGGTCCAGTGGTACCCAAAATGTTGGTTTAATGAAAACTACCCTTAAATATGCGAATTTTAAAAAAAATCTTTCTGTTTCGTAATCTACATATGTCATACTACTCACCCTTAAATTTATGACATTAAGTTCGTTTCCACCCTGTATATATATATACCGTGTGTCTGTCGTAAAGGTGTACATAGGACATTAACATGGGGAATTAGTTTTTTGCAATTCCCTGCTCACCTAATTATTTTAAGCAAAAACGCGTCAAATAAAAGTTTTAGGGCATAAAATTCTGCATCTAAATCAAACAGAATTAACTTTACATGCTTTATAACGACAGAAATTAAATATGAAAATGTCGAAAATTACGTTGAAAATATCGATAGCCATGGAATTAAACAAAAAATAAATAAAAGCTTGACGTTTTATTTATCAAATAAGTTATTTGACGTTTCTGAAAATTTGATTTTGTCTCTGGTTTTGTTGTCTTATATTATTAAAAAATGAATATTTATACTAATGAAGAGCGTGTTTTTATAATAAAATGTTTTTATGGAGGTAATAGTTGCCGCAAAGTGCGTGATTTATTTTCCGTTAAGTTTATGGATCGGCCGATTCCCAGTACAACTATAATTGCTAAATTGGTAACAAAATTTTAAAAGACTGCTAGTGTATCTTCAAAAAATACACGTTAGCCGCGTTGTCAGAATGTAGGACGAGCAGAAAAACGTGCCTTGCTGGAAGAAAGGGTGTTAGGAATGATAAGTGTAAACCCCTTCTGTAGTACTAGATGTATTGGAAATGAGTTGGGAGTTCATCACAGCATCATACATAATATTTAAAAAACAAATTCGTACTATTCTTATAAAATGCAGTGTCACCAAGAACTTTTCCCATACGATGAAGAAAGTAGAAGAGTGTTTTGCGAAGATATACAGAACCGGGCTAATAATGATCAAACTTTTTTATCGTCCATTTGTTTTACCGGCGAATGCACTTTCACGTTAAATAATGAACCCAATACCCAAAATACACGTTGTTGGACAACAGAAAATCCTAGAATTAGTATTTCAACAAGGACACAATATCCCCAGAAAGTTAATATGTGGGCTGGAATTTTAGGTCACCACATAATTGGTCCTTTTGAAATACGTGGCAATCTAAATACGGAAAATTATTTGGAGATGCTACAAAACGAAATTGGTCCTGCAATAAACGATGTGCGCCCAGATCGAGAGATCTGGTTCCAACACGATGGATATCCTGCACACTATGGCAGAAACGTTAGGGAATATTTGGATCTGGCATTTCCTGGGCGCTGAATGGTCGAGGGGGTATTATTAACTGGCCTGCTAGATCTCCAGATCTTGCTCCATGTGACTTTTTTTTATGGGGTCACTTAAAAAATCAAATTTATAAACAAAGCCACGAAAACATATGTAAATGATCTGAGAGATGCCATATTTAATGAATGTCATCGTATAACTCAGCGGCAACTATTTAATGTAGAAAGGTCGTTTTACAATAGATTAGGTTATTGTCTTGTCCAAAATGGTGCTGCATTTGAATACTTATTGTAACTATTATCTTTAAATTATAATAATAATTACTTGTTATTCGTTTACTAATAATTATAAAACTTTACTTGCTTGAAAATATTATGTTACAAAATATTAAATTTTTAATAAATTCATATTATTTAAACAAAACTGTATTTTTTAACTTTATTTATTAATCTAATATTTCTGTTATTGTCATACTTAACGATATTTGTCCAAATCAAATTGTTAGAAATGTCAAATAAGTTAACTTACGTTGTGACAGATAAAACGTCAAGCATTTATTTATTTTTTGTTCAATTCCATGGCTATCGATATTTTCAACGTAATTTTCGACATTTTCATATTTAATTTCTGCCGTTCAAAAGCATGTAAAAGAAATTCTACTAATTAATACTAAGTCGTTACACCCGAAAATGGTAGATAGAACTCATTAAAACAAACAACTTTTCTTAGCTCAAATTTTTGATTTGAAACCCCAGTTCATAGTTATTGGCGTTCTCTTGTTTTTCGAAAAATCATCATAACTCCCTTATTTTAAGGAATATATAAAAAATACAAAAACTTTCAGCATTTGCTTTTGGTTCTCTAAAACACAATTATTTTCTATATCATCAAATAACAAAATGGCGACCAATCAAAAATTTCAAAACAAGATATTATGAAAACCACCCCATCGATTTTCGAAAATAAAACATTTTTAAAATCCATAAACTTTCTACTACAATATTTGTCTGAAACATTTTTTTCTATCTGGCCAAAAAAAAATTGAATCATCTGAATGAAAAATATCTGAATAATCTTTTATCAATTTTGTTATCGCAATCTTCTCTTCCGAGTTCATGTGATCTTGTCTAATTTTGTAAATATCAAACTTAGTATTGTTTACTTGAAAAGAATTTAGGTTAGAATTGGGGCTAGAAAATGAATTATAGTTATTATCGAATTGTTCAACGTTAAGAGGTTTGGCTATATTTAATGTGACTTTCAAATCTGTTGGATTTATTACTGTACACAGTGCGTTGTTATTATCAGCTCTAGTAACACATTCTGGGATTATTAAGTTGGTCGTTTTTACCTTCCGTCACCTCTAGGTAAGGAAGGTATTGTCTTTGGTCAAAAAATTCGGTGGTGAGTTTTCATTGAATAAGCACGTTTTAGGGTCTTTACAATACGATTTTACTATTTTTACGATGATGTCTGTATGTATGTGTGTGTGTTCGTGTGTGCGTGTGTGTGTGTATGTGTGTGTGTATGTGTGTGTGTGTGACCGCCGTTTCGTGCACGATATCTCCAATACTAGAATTCCAAAAATTACAATTCTTGCGTATTCCTCTTCCTTACAACCATATGCAGACCTGTTTAGATTTTGGTTATAATTGGTCAACCGAAAGTACCATCATTTGAAGATTTAAAAAAAAAATCTTGAAAAAATCAGTTATATGTTATTATAACTTAAAGAATATATTATTGTCTATACGATTTGATTGCATTTTATATTTAATATTCAACAGATATAGAGTTAAAGAAGAATAAAGATAATAAATTTGGTATAAATTTCATAATTCAGCCAGCTATGCTAACTTAACCATGGAAACTGCTAATATATTCAGGTAATTCAAATTGACAGATGTCAGTATCAATAAAATGTAAATCAATGAAAGAATAAGGGAAGTAACTCTAGTGTTAGAAGTTTCTAGATATAAGAGAGACGATTACATTGGTTTGAACATGTTATGAGGATAGATGAATATATTAATAGAAGGAAGACCAAATATAAGATGAAAAGACTGTATTGCAGAAGACTTGAGAGAAAAGGAACTGAATGAGGACGACACGGAAAACAAAAATGAGTGGAAGAAGAAAATAAAAAATAGCGACCCCCTAACGAATGGGAAAAACTAAAGAAGAAGATGTCAGTGTCTAGTGCAATTTGCATAGTTTGTTTATGAAATAACTTTACTGGAAATATAGGATCTTTTGCAAGAAAATTTATGTATGGGGCGCGTGCAGTAACATGATTTTTCTGACTTTGGCAAGCAGATATGGGGACCTGTGTCAAAATGACAGAAATTAATTATGTCCATAACTGACAAGTGTTATAATTTTTCATTCAAAATTTCATAATTTTCTTATTTCATATGGTTTGTTTGTTATCAGGAGTATGGAATTCAGTGGCCGAGAAAGAGAATTACATAATACCAAAAATTTAGAATTTTTCGCAAGAAAATTTATGTATGGAATTTGTACATAATACACAGGATTGACGGAAGGTATTGTGCTGGCCACATCAGATTTTTTTTCTCAGATAATCATATTTCCTGATTTGACATTAACTTTTACATTTATAACTTTTTCAGATTGCGGTTCTAAAACAATTTTGTTTACAGAAATATTATTTGAACTAGCATTACTATTTTCTTGCAGGTAGTGAAGTTTAATTTTGGAATTCGGAATTATTAAAAGGTTATTATGTATGTCGATAATAATTTTTAATAATTTTAAATTATCTATGCCCAATAGTAGGTCAAACTTATCGTGGAAATTAAATAAATGATACTTTAGACAAGGATTATTTTTTTGTTTTAATTTGAATACTTTTGAAATTGGAATTAATGTGCTGTACTGTTCTATAGAAGTGCCATGAGCTGTAGAAATTTGGAATGGATCTTTGAATATAGAATTATTATAGAATTTTTGTGCAATTTCGGGTTTTACAAATGATTTGGTGCTACCTGTATCTATTAAGACTTTTAAGTTATTTTCAGGTAAAATTATGAAGGGTAATGTGATTTGTTACATTTAGTAGTTCTATAATTGGAATGTTTCCGATGCTGTTTCGAATAAAAAATCGTCAGTCTCATCGTTGGTTTCTACCGGGAACTCTAAGTTTTGTTCTTCCGTGTTGTCGTTATCTACGTTGGTGTCAGGTTCATATTCATCGTCAATTTGTTCTCCGCTTATATTAAATAAATTTTGATGACCGTGGGATGGTCCAGGTCGTGGTTGATATGTATTATTGGTCGAAATACTCATCGAGGTAGGTTTAGGGTAACCGTGAGATGGTCCAGGTCGTGGTTGAAAAGTATTATTAGTTGAAATGCTCATTGGTGTTTGTTTTGGATATTTAGTATTTATACGCCGTTACTTTAGTTTTGTTAAATTGGGGATTTTGAATGTAGTTTCTTGACATTGGTTTATTTACAACTGGCGGCGTGTAATTTGTTAAATATAATGGTTTAGTTGGCACAAATTTTTGAATTTGGGTTATTTGTCTAGTAATGGGTTTATTATGAGTGTTATGCATTGGTGATTTGACATATTTATTTGAGTTGTCGAATTGAAAATCGTTGGTTAATATACTCATTGCGGAATTTAAGTCTTGTGGATTTTTAGTTCTCATCAATTGACCAATGGGTTCTTTTAGGCCTCTTAATAATATGCGCAACGCGTAAGTTTGAAAATATTTCGTTAATACAGTTATTTCACTAGCGGTATTGTGAGTTTTAATATAACTGATTTGAAGATTTAATAAATTTTGTATTTTGTTATAAAAATCGAAAGGAGTTTCATTATATGACTGTTTCAATTCAGTCATTTCTATAGCTAGAGTATACGAGTCACGCTTGTCCGAATATGTGTTTAATAAAGCGTCTTTTAAATCTTTCCAGACAGTAATAGTACAGCTCGCGATGTTTACCGCGGCGTCGCCTTTGATCTTAGATAATATCGTTGACATGAGATATTCATTTTGGAAGTCGGATGCGTCTATTGTATTATAAAATTTAGTTACTAATTTACCACATTTTTCGATAAATCGTGGAAGAAGTTCACGTTCTCCGTGAAATTCTGGCACCATGTCAAGGTACTCTTTCTTTAATACGGGGAAAGTCATGTTTTTATTTGGAGTTTTAAATTTTGGCTTTGTTAATACCAATTTATTATTAATATTTACTAACAGTACGGAATCAGAATTTGAACTGGAGTCAGAGTCGGAGCTCGTTTCAGTTTTATAACCTTTAAGCGACATAAAGTACTCACAGTAAGATCAGTGTCTTCATATCCGTTGAAGGCCCGTCTACGTGGTGGGTGTCTTTCAGGGGTTGGTTGCTGCTCGTTGCCGATATCCTCTTGGTCACGATGCTGGTTACTGCAGTGCTGATGTGCTCTCAGTTGCAGGCGATGAAGTAGACGTCTTGATGTGCTCTCAGGGAACTTGATTGTAATGATCGATTTGATTCTTGATTGCCGTTAAATCACTGATGTGAACCAGAACTATATTCGTTAGTACTGTTTGGCAACCCTACCGACTGCGCCAATTAAGTATCGATCAATCGAAATTAACTTTTTAAAAATTTATTTATTTCGTTTAAACTACAATACAGGATGTTGCTACTTTCAAGCTTGACTACAGACTAACTTATTCTAACTCTACAAAGTACAGCATACAAAACTGTCTACTCAGTTTTACGGATATTGTTACATGTTTCTCATAAGGAGTAAATGCTACCTAAACATTATATTAACTGACTACTTTGTACACAGATTTCACCGGTAAAGATGATGACATATTTGTACCGTGCAGGCGTTTAAAAGGTATCACCTCACGAGCACTTATTGCTGGCGTGGATAGTGCACCACAGGGGTCATTTTTGTGCCATTTAAAATTCGAAATATTTGGCGTCGGTCGAGATCGAACCCGGTATTTAACTTTAATTTAATTTTAAGTATTTACATTAATAAAAATTAAATTAAACGGGAGGTATTGTGTTGGCCACATCAGATTTTTAATTTATAATTAGTTTCTAATTCTCTTTAAATATTTATAAACTAGGCTTAAGAGCTCACAAATCATGGCATTTGTCATGATGGTAGCTCTTTCGGTTTAACCAAAAGTGAAATTAACTTTATTATTTCAAATGACACACCTATATATATATATATATATATATATATATATATATATATATATATATATATATATATATATATATATATATATATATATATATATATATATATATGTTCTTTAAACCTAGTATGTATCTTCCTTTTTTACATTTAATTTAATATATTCCTGAATAATTTGTGATAACTCTCTTTTGGTGTGGTGTAAATTTTTAATAAACTATTTTTGTGTGTGCCTGTTATGTAATTTCATAACTAGGGATTTGTCATAACCTAGTCTTGGCTAGACGGCAGATATGTCCAAATTCTTTGTTAAACCTTTTTTGTTCAGTGGTATGTTGAATAATTTATGTAACAGAATTGAAGGCTAAAATTTTATATTTGTAATGTTTATTAGAAGAAGAATGACCTACCTGTTCCTGTTGACATAGTGAAAGAATATATTTTACTGACCAATACCTGCATGGACTCGAATGCTTTTACCTTTGATAACTAATTTTATAAGCAAACGTTCAGCACAGCAATGGGGTATCCATTATCACCTTTTCTGGCAAATTTATATTTATCTAATTTGGAAAACAATCTTAAAAAGAGCAGCAAACAGCTTAGATATGTGAATGATGTATTTGCCATCATTGATAATAATTTTGATTTACAAAATTTTCTTAAGAATATTAATATACAGTATCCCACGATCAAATTTACACACGAATTAGAAGAAAATAATTCACTTACATCCCTAGATTTAAAAATTATTTAGAATCAGGACAAATTAGAATTCGATATTTATAGGTTTTATACCGAAAATTACATTCATTCTTCTTCTAACACACATTACAAGTACAAAATTGCAGCCTTCAATTCTATGTTACATAGATTATTCAACATATCACTGAGCAAAAGAAAGGTTTTAAAAAAAGAACTTGAACATATGTATTTGCTGTCAGCCAAGTCTAATGGTTATGACAAATTTTTAGGCACAAACAAAAACAGTTTATAAAAAATAACACCACTTTTTCCATAGAAACGAAAAAACCATTCACTGGAAGATCATATTTTCAAAAAAGTCACCACAAATTATTTAGGAATATATTCAATCAAATGTCAAAAATGTGAACAGATGTATATAGGTCAGACAAAAAGGAATTTACATACTAGGTTTAAAGAACAAAATCTTTCAGAACTCATAATTCAGTTAAAATAATACAACCTTTTTAGTTTTAGTTCTGTTTATTTTTCTAAAAACCGACGTTTCGGCAGTATGAACTACTGCTTTCTTCAGGGTATAAACAACAAATCAACAAATATATAAATAAATAATAACAAAAACATTAGCAACAGGTAACCATGGTGACAAATTACAACATATTTAATATAAGAAGCCATGCTCGACTAAGATCTAAACCGTCACAATGATTGAGATTATTATTCTTGGTTTCGAAAATCTCAATGGCTTCTCTAATTAACCTGTTGTTTAGGTGTGTTGGCCTCGCTAGAATTTTTGTTTCTTCGAATTTTATACGGTGGAATTCTTCCAGGGCATGCTCTGCAACTGAAGATTTTTCTGGCTGGTTCAATCTGATTCAACGCTGGTGTTCATTCAATCTTGTTGAAATAGTTCTACCAGTCTGGCCAATGTAAACTTTCCCGCAGACACATGGAATCTGGTAAATCCCTGATGACTAAAGAGGGATGATGTCTTTTACTTGTCTCAACATATGTCGAATTTTAACATAATGGAGAAAACGAAATCTTCATATTCTTCTTACGAAGAATTCTACCAATCTTGCCCGTGATATTTTTGACATAAGAAAGCGAAGCAAACAATACGTCCCTTTCATTAGCGTTGTTAGTAGATCTTTTCGGCTTCAGACATTTTTCGATAAAAGATTTCGAAAAACCATTCTTCATAAAAATATTCTTAATTTCTTTCATCTCTTCTTCTAATTTCTCTGAATGACAAATTTCTGAAGCTCTTCTCATTAGGCATTTAATTGTACCATATTTTTGAGAAGGATGATGATGTGAATTAGCATTAATATATTGATTAGTGTGCGTAGGCTTCCTGTAGACTGAATGCAGTAAAGAACCATCTTCTTTTGTTTCCAGTAATACATCCAGGAAGGGAATAATGGCATTTTCTTCGACTCCTACGGTGAACTTAATATTTTCATGGATGTTATTCAAGTGGTTTAAGAAAATTGATATGTTTTGACGTCCATGGTGCCAAATAGCGAAGACATCATCAACATAACGTAACCAAAATGAAGGTTAGAATCCAAGGCTAATTCTTCAAAGAACTCCATATAATAATTAGCTATAGAAGGAGACAGAGGATTGCCCATAGTAACACAATCAACTTGTTTGTTGAATTCATTGCTAGAAACGAAAAAGCTTGACGTTAAACAATGTCGAAAAAGTTTCACAATATCTTGTGAACATTTTTTTTCAAGCAGCTTCAGGGTGTCACTGATAGAGATCTTCGTAAATAAAGACGTAACATCAAAGCTCACTAGAGGATCTTCTGATGAGATATGTTTGTTCTTCATAATTTCAATAAAATGTTTGGAATCTTCACATAGGATGATAAATTTCCAATGTATTGTCTTATAAGATTATCTAAATATTTAGATAAATCATAAGTGTAAGAATTAATGCAATTCACAATCGGGCGTAGTGGTACATCTTTCTTATGTACTTTCGGTTAGCCATAAAATCTAATATCTTTATCTAAGCTTGATTGTTTTAATAGTTTTGTTGTTTGATATTTAACCGTGCTTAAGGGATTCTTCTTCACTTTTAAGTAAGCAGGATCTTCTAATATAAGGTTGGCTTTACGAATATAATCATCTTTATTCATGACCACTGTTGCTTTCCCATTATCTACAGGTAAAATAATCAAATCTTCATTATTTCGTAGTTCTTTTAGTGCTCTTAGTTCATTTTTCGGTAGGTTATTCTTTGGAGGCCGTAACTTCTTCAAAATCTTTGCCGTGTCTACTCGAACTTCTTCAGCCTCTTCTTCTGGTAACTTTTGAACAGCAGATTCGACAGCAGTCACAATATCTTCAACAGGAATACGTTGTGGAGTAATGGCGAAATCCAATCATTTTAGACAAAACAGACAAAGCAGAATTCGGAAGCAACTCATTGCTTAAATTTATTGCTAATTTATTTATATCAAATGTGTTAAGATGTCTGTTTTGGATGTTGTTTATTGTATAGCCTGTCAAATTTAGATTTTTGCTTACTACTTACCGAATCATGTAGGTTTTTACTTCTTTTTTGAATTATCTCATTCAAGGTAGCACAATGTTCTTCATCCATACAATTCAAGGAAAAGATTATTTCAACGTATACTGGCTAATTCTAGCAAAATCCTTTTAAAAAAGCGTATACGTTATATTCGTAAAGAACTTATTGCTTCTCTGGATGGACGTCTTAATAATTTATTCGTTTGCCGGCTATAAATTTACAAATACATAATACTATTAAATTGCTCGGCGTAATTACTATCAACATCTAAAATTAAACTTTTGCTGTGTTGAGCCAAATATTGAAATATAGTGGTAATAGAATCAAATCTATTATATTTTTGGAATTCCTGGACAATATTTTCTTCATCAGGACATTCTTTATTGCAAAAATATTGTCGATTTTTGCAATTTTTATATTCACCGAAAACATGACATACTACATTCAATATATCTTTTTTTAATTCAACTATTTTAATATTTTCAACTACATCCTCAGTTTTCCAGTGCTGCATTGCTTCGTTACAGCTGATCGACATTTTAGTATATTTCCTGCCAAAAAAAATCTTAAAAAAGCCAGACACATTTTTGTTACATTACTTATGTCTTTTAATTTATTGCACATGTTTCTTAGAAGATGGTTACGACATTCTATTTTCTGAACAGTTAAATTTTTATATGGTTTTGCATCTAGATTTTTTTATAGCAACTACTATCACCATCAGCTATCATCTGATGATATCGTACACCGTACATTCCCTCGCTCTTTAAAAATCCTTCGGCGATTGCAGTTGCTTCCATGCTGGTTGAACTACCTGATCAATTCTTAAAACAAGTATGTTCAGGAATATCTCTTTTTGCATTTTCTGCTTGCATACAAATCGAACAATATTTGTTTTTCACCCCTATGTATAATACTTTTTTTTGTATTGTAGCCAACAATTGCTCCGACTCGAGATAATGAAGAGTAATTACTTCTGTAAGACCTTTTAGCTCAGCTACCATCGCAGACAACTCGAATCAGAGTAAACTCCCATTTCTTTTAGCAATTTCTTTTTTTTCTTTTTTGCCATGCTGTACATACATTATTATGCAGTTTTGAGTAATGTCTTTTATTTATAGCGGGAATATTTAAAGAAGACAAGAAGGATTCCATGTGAGTAAAACCGCTACCTATATTCATTATTCCAAGTACAGCACATTCATTGACTTCTACTTTTTCTGCGTTGTTTTCGGAATGTAGTCGAAATGTAGCATTACACATATTGCAACGTACAATAAACGTTGATTTTCAACCAGTTCTTAACTCGTTTATTATACTCATATTACTTATAGTGCATCCCATTTGTTCATTATGAATACTAATTTCTTTTAAAGAATCAAACAAATATTGAAATTCAACAATGCGTCTACCTTATACTTCATACATAGATTTACTAATGACATTTTCTGATACATCCAATTCTTGTTGGTTAATAAGAGTACTGTCATACATTTGGGAGCCTTCTTCTGAAAATAAATTTCTTCTACTTGTTTTACTATACTTCGAAGAGCAGTGCCGGATTAACCATGAGGCGCGAGCCTCAGGGCCCGAGCCTGCTTGGGGCCCGGCGGCCCGGTCACGCAACCATTTTGCCGAGTTTTTATTTTTTTACGATTTTTATTTTATATCTGTAGAACCGAAACTTACGACTAAACTCTTTTTTGGTAACTTGAATTCAGCCGGTGTGTATTTATAAATCAAATTTTACAAGTCTGTTAAAAATTTCGTATATTTCCTATGCTCCTATGCCTCACGCTATGACGTCACGCAGAGAGGGGATAAGCATTCAGCCCTGTTCTCTCGTGTGGCCTCAGTTCGTTCTAGTGCTTTGTTCATGATAAAAATGAGAACCCTTTAACAAGAACTGAAGCTTTATCTCTGTCCAAAAAGATGCAAAAACTTGAAACAATGTTTTTAACGGTCATATGGAGCAAATTATTAGAAAGATTAAATGCAATTAGCAAGACTCTGGAAAGCCTATCATTAAACCTAACTTCTGGAGTTCAAATTTTAGGATCACTTGTAACATTTATAAATGACTTTAGAGATAACTTTGATGAGTTAGAATGTACAGCCAAGTCAATCGCTGAAAATGATGCAGATTCACGATGAAGATCAGTCAAAGAGAATAAGAAGGAGAAAAATGTTTATAGACAAAACCAGAGACAATAGGTGCGTTCATTGGAGCTAGCAAATCTAGCAAATGCTTACTTAGCATTTGCTATCTGCTAGGGCGTGCATTGAACGATCTGCTTGTTTTGCTACGATCGAACTGTCAGATGACTGTCAGTCAGAGAAGTTACGAAAATTGAAAACTTTCAAATATTGAATTTTTGCATAGAAGATAACACTGATATATTGAATGCAGTGTCATATAAATAATAAATAGAAAATAAACTCTCAATGGTATTAATTACATGCATAATTTAATTTTAGAAGGATATTCTACGCAAGTGAACTCAAGTACAAATATTTTATGTTATTTTTACGTCATTCATTAATTTTCATTGAAAATATATTCAAATATTACAAATGATATTTGAATTTGTGCGCCATATTTTTACATGCAGCAAAACAAGCGAGAAAATAGTCGCTTACTTTGCTTACTTAGCAAAACGAGCAAATGCTAAGTTAGCAAGCCGTTTAGTACATTTTACTTCCGCTTTGCTCGATTTGCTAGCTTCATTGAACGCACCTATTAGGTGCGTTCAATGAAGCTAGCAAATCGAGCAAATGCTTACTTAGCATTTGCTATCTGCTAGAGCGTGCATTGAACGATTTGCTTGTTTTGCTACGATCGAACTGTCAGATGACTGTCAGTCAGTGAGGTTACGAAAATTGAAAATGTTCAAATATTGAATTTTTCCATAGAATAGAACACAGTCATCTGACAGTTCGATCGTAGCAAAACAAGCAAATCGTTCAATGCACGCTCTAGCAGATAGCAAATCGAGCAAAGCGGAAGTAAAATGTACTAAACGGCTTGCTAACTTAGCATTTGCTCGTTTTGCTAAGTAAGCAAAGTAAGCGACTATTTTCTCGCTTGTTTTGCTGCATGTAAAAATATGGCGCACAAATTCAAATATCATTTGTAATATTTGAATATATTTTCAATGAAAATTAATGAATTACGTAAAAGTAACATAAAATATTTGTACTTGAGTTTACTTGCGTGGAATATCCTAATAAAATTAAATTATACATGTAATTAATACCATTGAGAGTTTATTTTCTATTTATTATTTATCTGACACTGCATTCAATATATCAGTGTTCTATTCTATGCAAAAATTCAATATTTGAAAGTTTTCAATTTTCGTAACCTCGCTGACTGACAGTCATCTGACAGTTCAATCGTAGCAAAACAAGCAGATCGTTCAATGCACGCTCTAGCAGATAGCAAATGCTAAGTAAGCATTTGCTCGATTTGCTAGCTTCATTGAACGCACCTAATGAAACTGAATTGCACGGGCGGGAAAATTTTAAAATTATTTTTACCTCTCGCTAAGAGAGGTATTGCATTCATGCTAAAAATCGCATATCCAGATTTTATTGAATAAGCACGTTTTAAGGTCCCTACAATCCGATTTTATCATTTTTACGATGATGTCTGTGTGTGTGTGTGTGTGTGTGTGTGTGGATGTGTGTGTGTATGTGTGTGTGTGTGTGGGATGTTGGAAGGACGGTTACTCAAAAACTATAAGACTTTAAATTTTTTTAACTACGTATTTCCCAATCGGACATTCATGGGAAGATCTGAAAAGGTTTTGGTAACAATTGGACAACCGGAAGTAGAAGATTCTTGAAAAAAAATCTTTTAAATAATATTTTTTGAAATTTTTTCTTGATAATATTAAAGAAAAATAAATTCTCTTTCTGATACATTTAAATATTTTACAATATATTCTATAGATTTAGAGATAGAAGAAATATAGTATGTAAAATAATCTGTTATAATAAATTTTACAGCCGAAAGAATGGCCATGGAAAATAGTTGAAAATTTAATTTGTTTGTAACTGACAGATAATGTCAGTGTCAGAAATCCGAAGACATTACTGAAGACTTTTTCTGGGAAGTACATACATTATATTATTTCTTAATGTATTAATAGAATTGGAAACATTTCGAAAAATTAGAAGAGGACAAAATTTCTTCATCAAAAATGAATTTAAAATTAAACAATCTAAATATATATGGAATAGATATATGCGTAAGTAGAATTTTTGGTGTAGAGTGTAGGTATACAAGAAATGTTAAATACAATAGGGAGCGAGCAGTCATATGATTTTGTTGGCCTTGACAAGCAGATATGGGGGCCCATGTCAGAATGATAGCTAGTAATTATGTATATAGATGTCAAATATCATAATTTCTCATTCTAAATTTAGTGATTTTCCAATTCCATGTGGAGCAGAATTAAATGTTAAATATCTAAGGCATACAAGTAAACTTTAAACTCCTGGTGATAAATTAACAACGTAAATTTAGAAAATCTTGAAATTTTTAATGAAAAATTCTAACATTTGACATCTATGTACATAATTACTAATTATCATTCTGAAACGGGCCCACACATTTGCTTGTCAAGCCCAAAAATGTAACATTACCGTTCGCGCCCTATACTTATGTAACCAAAAAAAGGAAGTGGCGAGAGGTATTGTGCTGGCCACAACAGATTTTTTTTTATGTAGTTGTGATGCTTTGGCACAGAAATTAAGAGCATTGTGTACTCCTGTACTAAAATATGAAGCGAAAATTCAAATAAATTGTTCCTGTATTAGAACTATTAACATTTTTTAAAATTCAACATTAGACAAACATACTTCTGATATGAACCTGCATTTAAAAAAATAAATAAAATAAATATCGAAATCTATTAATACTGGACTTTGATTTTAATGGGAAACCCAAAATTTAGTAGCATTTAATGCTTTCCCATTAAAATCAAAGTAAAATACTGATAGATTTTTATAATACTTTTTACCTCTCGCTAAGAGAGGTAATGGATTCATGCTAAAAATCGCATATCCAGATTTTATTGAATAAGCACGTTTTAAGGTCCATACAATCCGATTTTAACATTTTTACGATGATGTCTGTGTGTGTGTGTGTGTGTGTGGATGTGTGTGTGTGTGTGTGTATGTGTGTGTATGTGTGTGTGTGTGTGTGTGTGTGGGATGTTGGAAGGACGATTACTCAAAAACCATAAGACTTTATATTTGTTTAACTACGTATTTCCCAATCGGACATTCATGGGAAGATCTGAAAAGGTTTTGGTAACAATTGGACAACCGGAAGTAGAAGATTCTTGAAAAAAAATCTTCTGAATATTATTTTTTTAATTTTTTTCTTGGTAATACTAAAGAAAATTAAATTCTCTGTCTGATACATTTAAATATTTTATTATATATTCTATAGGTTTAGAGATAAAAGAAATATAATATATAAAATAATCTGTTGTAATAAATTTTACAGGCGAAAGAATGCCATGGAAAATAGTTGAAGAAAAATAATTTATTTCATAAATTATACAATATATATATATATATATATATATATATATATATATATATATATATATATATATATATATATATATATATATATATATGAACTTATCTCTAAATCTATAGAATATATAATAAAATATTTAAATGTATCAGACAGAGAATTTAACTTTCTTTAGTATTACCGAGAAAAAAATTCAAAAAATAATATTTAGAAGATTTTTTTCAAGAATCTTCTACTTCCGGTTGTCCAATTGTTACCAAAACCTTTTCAGATCTTCCCATGAATGTCCGATTGGGAAATACGTAGTTAAACAAATATAAAGTCTTATGGTTTTTGAGTAATCGTCCATCCAACATCCCACACACACACACACATCCACACACACACACAGACATCATCGTAAAAATGTTAAAATCGGATTGTAGGGACCTTAAAACGTGCTTATTCAATAAAATCTGGATATGCGATTTTTAGCATGAATCCATTACCTCTCTTAGCGAGAGGTAAAAAAAGATTTTTGATTACAAAAAATGATTAATTACAATAAATAAAAATTAATTACAATGGGCCGCGAACAGTCTTATGATATTGTTGACATTGGGAAGCATATATGGAAGCCCGTGTAGTAATTATGTACATAACTTACAATATCAATTTTTACCTCCCGCTACCCTTGGTAAGGGAGGTATAGGGATCGTGCTAAAAATCGCATATCGAGATTTTGGTAAATGACAAGGTTTAAAGTCACTAGAATCCAATTTTAACATTTTCACGATGATGTCTGTGTGTATGTGTGTATGTATGTATGTATGTATGTATGTATGTATGTATGTATGTATGTATGTATGTATGTATGTATGTATGTATGTATGTATGTATGTATGTATGTATGTATGTATGTATGGTATGTGTGTGTGTGTGTGGATCCTCTTTACGCTCTAACTCAAATACTATCATTCAGAAAGTTCTGAAACCATGTATTTCTACCTTATTCTAATATGGAAAGAAGCCATTAGATTTTGGTGGCAATCGGATAACCGGAAATGGCAGTTTACTTGAAGCTCAAGATAGTTTTTCTTCAAAAAATACCTTAAACGTGAAATGATACCCCTGCCCGCGAAATTCAAAACTAGTGAATAGGTTTTTCATGTTTTATTTAAAATTGTATAATGTAATATGATATCTTCCTATATAGTAATAAAAAGGAAACAATTTGTCATGAAAATAAAATAGTTTCAATAATCTTTGTATCTATTTATTCACCCAAAACAATAATTTAAATATTATTTTTAAAATATCTTCAGTTCTAAATGTTGGATTTTAATTAAATTTGCATGATAAATTTATAACAGGATAGGGAATAAAATATGTGAAAATGAAAAAAAATTAACTTCGAGAACAATTTTAAAAATACAAAAAACCTACTTTTTTCATACATTTTAATGTGTTTCTTCTATACTAAACGTTAAATTTTGTTTAAACTTTAATATGTTTTGAAGAATTATGTTATACATATCATATAAAAAAATATCGAAAATTAAACTTCGAGAACATACATAAAAAAAATAAAATGTTTAATTTTTTTTTTCTCAAGTGTTTGAAGTTTTAATGTTAAATTTTGTTTAGTGTTAGGTACTATACATATTTCTATATGTCTCAGGTAAGTATTTTAAATATTTATCTTTTAATATAGAATATATTCGTAATTTAAACAAATTCGGTAAGTATTTTCATGAAATATAAGGAAGTGGCGCTATGAGTAGACCTAGCGGTGAATAGATAAACTATAATGAAATCGGTGGCTCCATATTTCCTCCCGACTTTATACGTTGTTTTACATATTTTTCGCAGCATTTATTTTATATTGCGTTTCGTAGTGTAAAGTTGTATTTTGTTGTCTATTGTATTCATGTGTTTTGTAATAATGGCAAGCGAGCAGCCAAAGTTAATTTCTTAAAATCGGAGTAAATAAAAACATTTACATGCGGATGATATAGTTGTTTTGATTGAAAATGAGGAGCAACTGAGAGAATGATAAAGAGAATACATGTAGTTGGAAGAAATATGAATCTGGTGTTGAATGTTGATAAATGCAAGATATTAGTATTTGAAAAAAGTGAATTGTCGACAGAATGAATTTGGTGGATGCAGTGAAGCTGTAGCAGGAGAATGAGTTTGTATATTTGGGTAGTATGATTGGACATAATTATCATGAAATTGATTAGACAGGTTGCTAGAAACGTAAAAGTATCTAAAAATGCTAGGTTCAGTGTATAATGGAGTGGTTGTGCCCATTTTGATGTACGGTAAAGAATGTTGGGCTTGGAAAGGTAAACCTAAAAGAAAACTGACTGCGGAAGAAATAAGAAATTTCTCATCATCTTGGTGGGTTCGGTCCGACCCTGATTTTTATGTATGAAACACTGGAAATTTCGCAGAAAACTACCCGTCCTATACACACTGTACAAGCACTGCTAGTGACCCTACCACGTGACATACACTACCTGTCGCTCTCTAATGGTTAAAACACAATCTCTCTCTCTCTTTAGGGCGTATTTACAGAACAGTTATGAGATCATTGGTTCCCAGTACAGCGTTATATTCTATCTCTTACAGTCTCCATAGCTTCGTCTCCCTCTCTCTCACATTCTCGTGCAGGACGAATGTGTGATTGTATGCTTCACGATTTCAATTACTCAATTATGCGCTTTTGGGGATATATTTTCTCTTGTAGCTTGTTGTTTGTAACTAAATAAATAATAGTATCCGCTACAACTACAACAAGTGTTGGAATAAGCCATTCCAAACATGTTGCAGAGTACTTTTTCCAACAAAATTTAGAAATGATATGAAAAATGTAGCTTACTTAAGAGAATAATATTTTTTTTTAGGAAACAAACAATATTAATTTAAACATGTCATAAATTGCTTATTACACAATTCATGTCTTTGTTTTGATTTATTTGGTAATAACTGGCTCCCCGTTATTCCATATTTGTCTTTATTACCTGCCACTTGATATTTTTGTTGACAAAATATTATATAGTTAATTTTCTGAGTAATATATTATTATTTAGCTAAACTTATTGTTCTGACGATCTCAAAAAAAAACCTGTAAAAGTTAACAGAAAATTCCGAAACTGTTCAAAACGTCAAACGCGAATTCAGAAATAAATAAAACAAGCAGACGTTAGTAGTAATAGTTGACACCTTTCCCGCTCTGGAATGCAGACTAATTGCTTTTTAATTGCTTTTTAATGACTTCCTGGAATTTGTGGTGACGTATGTTTGCTTTCTAATGACCTTGGAATTTCAGGAATGCAGACTAATTGCTTTTTAATTGCTTTTTAATGACATCCTGGAATTTGTGGTGACGTATGTTTGCTTTCTATTGACCTGTTTTAATGACTTTTTAATTGCTTTTTAATGACTTCCTGGAATTTGTGGTGACGTATGTTTGCTTTCTAATGACCTAGGAATTTCTGGTGACGTATGTTTGCTTTCTAATGACCTGTTTTTTAATGACTTTTTTATTGCTTTTTAATGACCTTTGAATTTGTGGTGACGGATATATATGCTTGCAGTAACAAGAACAACTAGGTAAGGTTATATTTAAATTAATTAATTATGCGCACTCTCCACGCTAGCAATGAGTGTCCGTGAGGTGACGCCTGGTAAGCGCTCGCACGGTACAAATATTCCATCATTACCGATATCTGAGTATGAATTTAAAAAATATATCGGGAAATATGCTCATAGTATAATAATTAGTCACATTGTGTCGGAAATGATAGAAAAATTTGGCATAGCTTCACCTCCATATTTATTTGTAACATGGAATAATCCAAAAGAGAAATAAATACTTTTAAATAATGTTTATACCATCAGTCTTTATCAAAACTAGCAGACCGATATATACACGGAGAAACAATTTGTGACAACTACTTAAATAAAAAAAATAATATTATAGAGTTTCTAATAAAATAAAACTATTGAACTATAAATTGGATATCGAAGCTAGTAAATTCTTCGAAGAAGAAATCAAATTTAGATAAACAATCGAAACAGAACGAAAATATTAGTAATCGGGTAAGTTTTTTTTCATTTCTGTTTTCCAATTTGTTAATTTTTATTTTATTCTTTTCAGGAGGACACTATTTCAAGGCAAAATGACCCAGCAAGAAGTAATAATAAACAATAAATCTCGCTTACTTAATCAACACTTGTTTACTATAGATGACAAAAATATATTAGCTGTGGGTATAAGTCCACTGAATTTAGAAATTGTTATTAAACTTGTACGTCAAACATCACAAAATAATATTACATTTAATATAGCAGAATGGAATAATTTTGTAAAGTACATAAAAAGTATTGTAAATAGTGCTAATAATATACATCACATCGAATTTCATTCTTTTAGATTAGAATATAAAGTTTATATACAATGGCTACAAAATGAAATTTCTTTAGATGTATTGTCACTGAATGTAATCTGTGAGATATGCGATTTTGTATCTGTATTAACGGATTATTTAAAAGCCATTAATTTTGAAGAATATTACAGAGATATAAATACCCAAGCATATTTTACATCTGGAGATTCTATAACTAATGTTAAAAAATTGATATCTAAAAAAAATAATATTCAATCAATCATATACAAAGAAATGTTAATATTTTATCCTAATTTAATTAAGAATGATTTAATATCAAATATGTATTATGTACCTAGTAATTATAATAAATTTAAACATTTGTTAGAAACTGATAATGTACCGAAATAAAGTATAATATATTTATTTATAATCCTGTTTTGTTCTTACCTAGTTTATATCATTCCTTCTGTTCAGTACGTAGAATAGAAGAAGTCACGTGATATTTCTGTACAGAGTATGGCGGCATCAAGGTTTCGCGCTGTTTGAAAACCCCTTGATTTTGTAAATTCGTCACAGTTTATATAACCGCGTCATCTGTATGACCTGATTGCCGTGCCAGTGTTTATAAAATGGAAGAGTTTATTATTGATATACAAGGATTTAGAATCGATAATAATCGATTTATTATGAAAGAAATAGCAATTTTGACAAGAAATGATACGAAATTATTTCACATGTTGATTCAACCTCCATGTTCATGGAACGATGTCAGTTTTTCACTTCGGAAACAAATACGATGGTTAGAACGTTCGTACCATGGCTTATCATGGGATGACGGGCATATACCTTATTATACAGGCCCAAATATAATAAAGAATATATTATCCTGTGAATGTATAATATATTTAAAGGGAAATGAGAAAAGAAAACTAATGGAGAAACTACTTAAAGATGATAAAATATGTACTATAGTTGATCTGTCAGAAAGTATAGATGACTTTGAGGAGGAGCCGCCATCACTACGTACAAAGAATGAATATACTTCCATTTATTCGTGCTTTCATCATAAAAAAATTTCAACAAGAAGAGATTTCGCGGCATGTGCTCTAAACAACGTATTTACAATTCACGCATGGCTGACAAGGAAAAAAGATGTTCTATTATAAATTTATTTCTACCTATATGCTTCAATATGTATTTTACATCTTATTATCAATCATGTTGTAAAATGTACTTGCACTTATTAATATTGTATTTAAGAATAGTTAAAATAAAATTTGTAAATTGCATTTTGTAGTTATATTACTTACCCTGTGATACACTTTTTTTTTAGGCTATTGATACTACGTACTGAACAAAAGGCACAAGTTCTTATAAATAAATAAGCGTATATAGCATGATGTGTAAAATTTGAATATAAATATATTTACTTATCTGCGAAAAGCAAACTCACCCAAAATTTTCAATTTTAAAATGAATCCGAGTATACATTCGTGGATTCATCAATTTCTACTTTAAAATGAACCGACTATATTGTTTGTTGTCGGTATGCTTGTTAAGAATGTATGACGCCTAAGTCTGCAAAGTAACAGAGACTCAGTTTTCTCCAAGTATTCATATTCTTGTATCGTCTGAAATTACAAATATTAAGATACAATTTTTGATTTTTAACTCGAAAATTTTAATACACGTAATATTCTTTCTTGGCACTATTTTCTTGAATATTAAACAAATTTCAAAAAACTTAAGTATTTCGAAAATATATTTTAGAAGATTATTACTTTTTCATAATTTTTCTGAAATACTTGACAGTCGTTTAGAAATTTATACAAATACAAAACGTACTTTGTATTATTTTCGGGAATGTGTAACTTTCTACTTGTGATAAATAAATATTTGTTTTAAAATAAATCGGGAAATATGCCCATAATATAATGTTTATACCATCAGTCTTTATAAAAACTAGCAGACCGATATATAGGTACAAGGAGAAACAATTTGTGACAACTATTTAAATAATAAAATTAATATTATAGAGTTTCTTATGAAAAATGCTATGTTTGGCACAAGAAAATCATAATAATAAAAATGCAGAACAGTTTTAAATGTTATTTTGCGTGATTAAACTGCAAAGATAATTATTACAAAAATTTTGGCCTCAGGAAGTAAATTTCAACTTTTAAATGAATGCTAGTACATCCAATTTTCCAAATTTGCATGATATTCTGTTGTAAATTAACATAGGATCAAAAATATTACAAAATAAATCTGTTATTTTATCAGATTGTGACAAATTTTGAGAAACAGTCATTCTTTTTGAGAAACAGTCATTCTTTTGAAAGATTATCGTTTAAACGATTTTAAACAAATGTTATGTTTGGCACAAGAAAATCATAATAATAAAAATGCAATACAGTTTTAAATGATATTTTCGCGTGTTTAAACTGCAAAGGTAATTATTACAAAATTCTCTGTCTCCGGAAATAAGTTTCAACTTTTAAATGAATGCTAGTATATCCAATTTTCCAAATTTCAGATTTAAAATGAGCAGACATTTCTAAATATCAAATTACTACGCCGCTGATTACAAATTCAGCGTCGATATGACAACTGTCAAATATTGCTTTAGGAGCAATTTGATTTTTAGATTTAAATATCAGTAATTTTGTGAATATGAACTCGTAAATATAATTATTCAAATACATTCCAAATATAGGTATAAATAAATTTTACTAATATTAATTGATTTTTTAATTACTTAACTTGAATGTATATAAACAGTTCTGAAGTGTTTGTCACTGTCCAATCCAAGTTTATGCTATTCACATAACCCAGCAATATTTTCAATCATGCCGCTGGCAAGTTTCCAAAAATTACTTCGTACAATCATCTGAGTGTTGGGATGATGAAGGTTCTTCCACTTATAATTCGGAAATCGGAAAATATACCTATAATATAATAATTAGTCACATTGTGCCAGATGTGAAAGAAAATAATATAACAACGCGTCAGGTTAAATATGTTGAAAGTTTTGAAAATAATCCATGTTTTAGTTATCTAATATTTCAGAAATAGCTACATACCCAATCGGTTATTAATGACCAAATTTTTCATGTTTATTATATTTTCACTTATTTTTGGGAAATTTAAAAATGTTTATTAATAATTTGTAACAGAACTAATAAATTACGTGCAAGTTTAATAATAAAAATGTATTTAAAAATAATTACATTAGTATACTTTACCAACATACTGTTCCTAAAATAAATGAATCCGAGTATACATTCGTGGAATCATCATTTTGTACTTTAAATTGATTCGACTATATTGTTTGCTATCGGTGAATGTGTGACGCATAATGTTTTGTCTGAAATTAAAAAATATTAAGATACAATTTTATAAAATAATATTCAATCAATCATATATAAAGAAATGTTAATATTTTATCCTAATTTAATTAAGAATGATTTAATATCAAATATGTATTATGTACCTAGTAATGGGGTTATTTCACATTTCCTCTTGAAAGAATAGATCAAATTAAATATGTAGGTGTATGTTTACACTTTACAAGTATTTAGAATCAGAGATATGATTTTAAAAGTTGTTTTAAATATTTGAACGCTGACGTCACGGCCATACGTCACACTGTGTCGGATAAGGGTAGCAGCTCTCTAGTGGATGTATTTTGAACTACGAGTGTTTGAGTTCTCACGTGTCAGCTTGATTTGCCGACATCAACATATTGTTAACAAAAAACATATTTTATACAACTTTTGCTATTTATTTTAATAAATATTTATTTACATACCTTAACTCTGCTGTCACATGTCACAATTTTAGGGGTATATTGTTTATTACAACAACAAACGGATATCACGTGGACTGTTGTGTTCGTGTGTGAGAGGAATGCTAAATAGCTACGTATAACTTATCCATGCTAATGTCGTTTTAATGTGTTTCAGTACTTAGACTGTTACAAAATATAAGGTCGTAACAGAAGCCGAATATATATTTTGTCGCTTGTTTTGCTGCATGTAAAAATATGGCGCACAAATTCAAATATCATTTGTAATATTTGAATATATTTTCAATGAAAATTAATGAATTACGTAAAAATAACATAAAATATTTGTACTTGAGTTCACTTGCGTGGAGTATCCTACTAAAATTAAATTATGTATGTAATTAATACCATTGAGAGTTTATTTTCTATTTATTATTTATCTGACACTGCATTCAATATATCAGTATAATATAAAATAATAATTGTGGAGACCGATAAATAATAGTAAATAAATAATAAACTAATTAATAGCTAGGTAAGGTATACGTAAGAGTTATAGTCTTTATAAGGTGGAGAATATAGGAAGGGGGGATTAGTTGGTAATGAATGCTAGTGTTATATTGTATGATTTGTGTTATTATTGTAATTACGAATGGAGTTAAATAAATAGACAGTTGCACAGTTTAGAGCAGTGTTTTACTCAGTGATTCCCGGCTAGCACATTTGGCGACGAGAAGTGGTACGAATCTACGGTGTACGATTCAGGTAAATATAAAGTGACATAAATTTATTTACGAATGTGGGACAATATCCCAAAAAAAAAAAAAAAAAAGTGGAATGGCTGTGAGCCAAGTGGAATGGCTGTGAGCCAAGTGGAATGGCTGTGAGCCAAGTGGAATGGCTGTGAGCCAAATGGAATGGCTGTGAGCCAAATGGAATGGCTGTGAGCCAAATGGAATGGCTGTGAGCCAAAAGGAATGGCTGTGAGCCAAAAGGAATGGCTGTGAGCCAAAGTGAATGGCTGTGCCAAATGAAACGGCTGTGAGCCATATGAAGGAATGGCTGGGAGCCAGATGGAAGGGCGTGAGCCAGATTAAAGAAAGCATGCGGGCTGAATTAAGAATGACAAGCCTTGAGCTAAACCCTAAAACAGTTTGAGATAATAATAAATTCGCAAGGCGGTGTGATTTAGTGTCATTACATAAAGGTGTTTTGTTTCAGGAACGAGATCTAGGTAATATGGCAGAATCAGGGATAAAGCCGTTTCTGTGCGAAACCATTGACAAGGCCTTAGTGAGGGGAGAATGGGAAAAGTGGCTGCGTTCCCTACAACTGTATTTAGCTGCAGAAGATGTTACAGATGTTATCAAAAAGAGAAATAAGCTGCTGCACTTGGGAGGCACCCAGCTGCAAGAGGTGGCATACAATCTGCCTGGAGCCGTAGAAACTTTCAATCCGGAGCAAAACAACGATGTTTTTCAAATACTTGTTGATAAATTAACAACATACTTCTCTCCAAAACAGAACTCCACCTTTGAGCGACACATTTTCCGAAGTCTCCAACCAGTGGAATGTGAAAATTTCAATAAATATCTTATAAAAGTTCGGCATCAAGCAGCAAGGTGTACATTCGGGAATAATGCACAGGAAGCTGCTGATATCAGTATGAAAGATAAATTGATTGACAGTTGGGCCTCCACAGAATTGAAAAAGAAATTATTGGAGAAAGAAAGGTCATTAGAGGAAGTAATCGAACTGTGTCAAATTCACGAACAAATTCAAAGTCAATCAGTAGCGATGAGCGACCACAAGAGAGAACCCGGCGCATCTGTAAGTGGGATAAATAAGATAGACCGTAAAGATAACAAGCCATCCGAACAATGCACTCGATGTGGGAAATATGGACATGCCGGAAACATAAAGGACTGTCCCGCGAAAAATGTAAAATGTAGGAAGTGTGGGCGACAGGGACATTTTGCATTCTGGTGTAGAACTTGGCAGAGAAAAAGACAATATGATCTTCCAGAGAAAAATAAAACAAAAAGATTTAAGTCAGATGTGAACTATGTAGAGACTGAAAACTCGGATACAGAAAATAACGGCACAGAATCTAGTTTAAGGAATTTTGAATGTTTCCAGATTAATAGGCATTCTACAAAATCTAATACAAATGACGACATCATCGAATGTCATATAGGAGGAGTGCCAATAACATTATTAATTGACTCAGGATCAAAAGTTAACATTTTAAAAGGGGAAGATTGGGACCAACTGGCAAACAGCAATGCAGCAGTATGGGACATAGAACCGGAAGCTACGGACTTATTAAAGTCATATGCCGCAGAACAAAACTTAAAAATTAGGCATCGTTTCCAAACAACAGTCAATATTCCCGGGCAAACAGAAATTATTACGTATTTTTATGTAATTGATGCAGGAGATATTTCGCTATTAGGCAAGGAAACATCCAAGCAGTTAGGAATTTTAAAGTTGGGACTTAATATAAACCGAGTAGAAGCAATATCTCCATTCCCAAAAATCAAAGGAGTAATAGTCAAGCTGAATATTGACCCAAACATTAAGCCAGTGCAACAACCACTGCGGCGAGTGCCAATATCAGTGGAAACTCAAGTGGAGGAAAAATTAAAAGAAGCTTTAAAAACTGACGTAATAGAAGAGGTGACAGAACCCAGCCCGTGGATATCACCCATAGTGGTAATATTCAAACCAAATGGTGACATTCGGTTATGTGTAGATATGCGAAGAGCCAATGAAGCCATACAGAGGGAGAACTACCCAATGCCAACGTTTGATTCCTTCATGACGAAACTGAGGAATGCTAAATATTTCTCCCGCTTAGATCTTACAAACGCATACCATCAGTTAGAGCTGGATAAAGACAGCCGCACTATTACGACGTTCATCACTCATAAGGGGATGTTTCGCTATAAGCGATTAATGTTTGGCGTTAATTCGGCACCTGAGAAATTTCAAAAAGAGTGTGAAAGGCTCCTCGCCTCCTGCAAGAACTGTTTAAATTATATAGACGACATCATCGTGTTCGGGAGTTCCGAAGAGGAGCATGATTCGTGCTTAAGAGAAGTATTAAAAGTATTCAAGGAAAATAATGTACTCTTAAATGAATCAAAGTGTATGATAAAAGTTCAAGAAGTGAACTTTTTAGGTCACAAGCTAAGTGCTGACGGTATAAATGTGGATGAGGAAAAGGTCAAAACAATTCTGGAATTTCGTCCACCAAGCTCTAAAGAAGAAGTACGGAGTTTTTTGGGCTTGGTGACGTACGTAGGAAAATTCATTCCTGATTTGGGAAATACAACCGAACCCCTAAGACAACTAACAAAAAAGGACGTAAAATTCCTGTGGACGGAAGAACATCAAAAGCATTTTAATAAACTTAAAGAAAATTTAGCAAAACTTCCAACTCTGTCATATTTCGACCCTAAGAAAAGAACGCGAATAATAGCGGACGCAAGCCCAGTGGCGCTGGGAGCTGTTCTTCTGCAATTTGATGAAGAGCAATGTCCTAGGGTCATATGCTTTGCGAGCAAAAGCCTCTCAGACGTGGAGCGTCGGTACTCGCAAACGGAAAAGGAAAGTTTAGCATTAGTTTGGAGTGTTGAACGATTCTATTATTATGTGGCCGGATTAAAGTTTGAGTTGGTTACCGACCATAAACCATTAGAAGCTATTTTCAAGCCGACTTCCAAACCGCCAGCTCGTATTGAACGTTGGGTGTTAAGGCTGCAAGCATTCACATTTAAAGTCGTCTACCAGCCAGGCAAACTAAATATTGCGGACTCTGTTTCGAGACTTTGTCGCCTAACAACAGAAAAATCCTTTGATAAGGACGGCGAGCATCATGTCTTTTCAATATTAGGGCGAAATACACCAAAGGCCTTGCGCATTTCTGATATAGTCACGGAAAGTAAAAAGGACAAAGAAATCCTAGAAGCAGTTGAGCATGTCAATAACAATACATGGGACCAAGCGGGCAAGAGTGTTTATTTCCCATTTAGACTGGAACTGACAACTTTGGGTCTGGTAATCCTACGGGGTAGTAGAATTGTAATTCCGGAAACACTACGACAGAAAGTATTAGAATTGGCACATGAAGGACACCCGGGAGAAACAGTGATGAAAAGACGACTAAGAGCGAAGGTCTGGTGGCCACTGATTGATAGACAGACAGATAAATTTGTTAAACAATGTCGAGACTGTCTCTTGGTTTCGCAACCTAATAAACCTCCACCAATGACAAGACACAAATTTCCAGAAGGACCATGGCAATGTGTGGCCATTGACTTAATGGGTCCGATACCAAATAAAGATATGCTTCTGGTAATTATCGATTATTTTTCTAGATACCAAGAAATAAAATTCTTGAAAATGACAACTTCAGAAATAATAATAAACCATTTAGAGGAAATATTCGCACGGTTGGGAATACCGAAATCAATTCGTACTGATAACGGCAGACAGTTTGTGAGTCAGGAATTCAAACAATTTTGTAAGAATAACAATATAGAGCTAATTCAGACTCCTCCGTACTGGCCACAGGCAAATGGAGAGGTAGAAAATATGAATAAATCCATTCTTAAACGCCTACAAATTTGTCATTCAAATAACACGAACTATCAAAAAGAAATACATAAATTTACGCTAATGCATAATGTTACACCACACGGGACCACAAATAAAACACCTTCACAATTATTGTTCGGAAGAAACATTCGCGATAAAATCCCTTCGTTGGTAGATCTGATAGGGGAGGATATAGATGAAGAAGCAAGAGACAATGACATAGTAAACAAACAAAAAGGGAAAGAGAGGGAAGATAAGTCTAGAAAAGCAGTAGATGTAAATATTAATCCGGGAGATCAAGTAGTACTGCAAAACATGATAATGCCTCATAAACTCACCACGAGATTTAACGAAGACGAGTACGAAGTATTAGAAAGGAATGGAAATGAGTTAACAATATCTAGAGACGGAAAAATATATAAACGCCATATTTCACATGCAAAGAAAGTCCATGATTCAGAGCAAGAGCATAGCAAAGAAGCATCGAGTTCGAGTACACCAGCAGAAAATGAAGAAAAGAGCGTCGACGAACTAATTAGACCAGATAATACTCAAGCATGTAGTTTACCGAGAATAACTCCTCTGAAACTGGAAAAAAAGGAGGGAATGTGGAGACCGATAAATAATAGTAAATAAATAATAAACTAATTAATAGCTAGGTAAGGTATACGTAAGAGTTATAGTCTTTATAAGGTGGAGAATATAGGAAGGGGGGATTAGTTGGTAATGAATGCTAGTGTTATATTGTATGATTTGTGTTATTATTGTAATTACGAATGGAGTTAAATAAATAGACAGTTGCACAGTTTAGAGCAGTGTTTTACTCAGTGATTCCCGGCTAGCACAATAATAATAATATATAATAATTAATATCCTTATTACTTTCTGTACATTCACATTTATTAATATTACAGTAAGTTTTTATACAAAGCAAAACTTTTTGCAATTTGGTTAGGTTTGGTTAGGTTAGGCTAATTGCAGCTTTTATATTGTAAGTTTTGCAATTAGGTTAGGCTAGGTTAGGGTAGGTTAGGTTAATTGCAGTTAGGTTAGGTTAGTCTAATTGAGCTAGGTTAGGTTAGTCTAACCTACCCTAACCTAACCTAGCTCAATTAGACTAACCTAACCTAACTGCAATTAACCTAACCTAGCCTAACCTAATTGCAAAACTTACAATATAAAAGCTGCAATTAGCCTAACCTAACCAAACCTAACCTAATTGCAAAAAGTTTTGCTTTGTATAAAAACTTACTGTAATATTAATAAATGTGAATGTACAGAAAGTAATAAGGATATTAATTATTATATATTATTATTATTATTTTATATTATACTGATATATTGAATGCAGTGTCAGATAAATAATAAATAGAAAATAAACTCTCAATGGTATTAATTACATACATAATTTAATTTTAGTAGGATACTCCACGCAAGTGAACTCAAGTACAAATATTTTATGTTATTTTTACGTAATTCATTAATTTTCATTGAAAATATATTCAAATATTACAAATGATATTTGAATTTGTGCGCCATATTTTTACATGCAGCAAAACAAGCGACAAAATATATATTCGGCTTCTGTTACGACCTTATATTTTGTAACAGTCTAAGTACTGAAACACATTAAAACGACATTAGCATGGATAAGTTATACGTAGCTATTTAGCATTCCTCTCACACACGAACACAACAGTCCACGTGATATCCGTTTGTTGTTGTAATAAACAATATACCCCTAAAATTGTGACATGTGACAGCAGAGTTAAGGTATGTAAATAAATATTTATTAAAATAAATAGCAAAAGTTGTATAAAATATGTTTTTTGTTAACAATATGTTGATGTCGGCAAATCAAGCTGACACGTGAGAACTCAAACACTCGTAGTTCAAAATACATCCACTAGAGAGCTGCTACCCGTATCCGACACAGTGTGACGTATAGCCGTGACGTCAGCGTTCAAATATTTAAAACAACTTTTAAAATCATATCTCTGATTCTAAATACTTGTAAAGTGTAAACATACACCTACATATTTAATTTGATCTATTCTTTCAAGAGGAAATGTGAAATAACCCCATTACTAGGTACATAATACATATTTGATATTAAATCATTCTTAATTAAATTAGGATAAAATATTAACATTTCTTTATATATGATTGATTGAATATTATTTTATAAAATTGTATCTTAATATTTTTTAATTTCAGACAAAACATTATGCGTCACACATTCACCGATAGCAAACAATATAGTCGAATCAATTTAAAGTACAAAATGATGATTCCACGAATGTATACTCGGATTCATTTATTTTAGGAACAGTATGTTGGTAAAGTATACTAATGTAATTATTTTTAAATACATTTTTATTATTAAACTTGCACGTAATTTATTAGTTCTGTTACAAATTATTAATAAACATTTTTAAATTTCCCAAAAATAAGTGAAAATATAATAAACATGAAAAATTTGGTCATTAATAACCGATTGGGTATGTAGCTATTTCTGAAATATTAGATAACTAAAACATGGATTATTTTCAAAACTTTCAACATATTTAACCTGACGCGTTGTTATATTATTTTCTTTCACATCTGGCACAATGTGACTAATTATTATATTATAGGTATATTTTCCGATTTCCGAATTATAAGTGGAAGAACCTTCATCATCCCAACACTCAGATGATTGTACGAAGTAATTTTTGGAAACTTGCCAGCGGCATGATTGAAAATATTGCTGGGTTATGTGAATAGCATAAACTTGGATTGGACAGTGACAAACACTTCAGAACTGTTTATATACATTCAAGTTAAGTAATTAAAAAATCAATTAATATTAGTAAAATTTATTTATACCTATATTTGGAATGTATTTGAATAATTATATTTACGAGTTCATATTCACAAAATTACTGATATTTAAATCTAAAAATCAAATTGTTCCTAAAGCAATATTTGACAGTTGTCATATCGACGCTGAATTTGTAATCAGCGGCGTAGTAATTTGATATTTAGAAATGTCTGCTCATTTTAAATCTGAAATTTGGAAAATTGGATATACTAGCATTCATTTAAAAGTTGAAATTTATTTCCGGAGACAAAGAATTTTGTAATAATTACCTTTGCAGTTTAAACACGCGAAAATATCATTTAAAACTGTATTGCATTTTTATTATTATGATTTTCTTGTGCCAAACATAACATTTGTTTAAAATCGTTTAAACGATAATCTTTCAAAAGAATGACTGTTTCTCAAAAAGAATGACTGTTTCTCAAAATTTGTCACAATCTGATAAAATAACAGATTTATTTTGTAATATTTTTGATCCTATGTTAATTTACAACAGAATATCATGCAAATTTGGAAAATTGGATGTACTAGCATTCATTTAAAAGTTGAAATTTACTTCCTGAGGCCAAAATTTTTGTAATAATTATCTTTGCAGTTTAATCACGCAAAATAACATTTAAAACTGTTCTGCATTTTTATTATTATGATTTTCTTGTGCCAAACATAGCATTTTTCATAAGAAACTCTATAATATTAATTTTATTATTTAAATAGTTGTCACAAATTGTTTCTCCTTGTACCTATATATCGGTCTGCTAGTTTTTATAAAGACTGATGGTATAAACATTATATTATGGGCATATTTCCCGATTTATTTTAAAACAAATATTTATTTATCACAAGTAGAAAGTTACACATTCCCGAAAATAATACAAAGTACGTTTTGTATTTGTATAAATTTCTAAACGACTGTCAAGTATTTCAGAAAAATTATGAAAAAGTAATAATCTTCTAAAATATATTTTCGAAATACTTAAGTTTTTTGAAATTTGTTTAATATTCAAGAAAATAGTGCCAAGAAAGAATATTACGTGTATTAAAATTTTCGAGTTAAAAATCAAAAATTGTATCTTAATATTTGTAATTTCAGACGATACAAGAATATGAATACTTGGAGAAAACTGAGTCTCTGTTACTTTGCAGACTTAGGCGTCATACATTCTTAACAAGCATACCGACAACAAACAATATAGTCGGTTCATTTTAAAGTAGAAATTGATGAATCCACGAATGTATACTCGGATTCATTTTAAAATTGAAAATTTTGGGTGAGTTTGCTTTTCGCAGATAAGTAAATATATTTATATTCAAATTTTACACATCATGCTATATACGCTTATTTATTTATAAGAACTTGTGCCTTTTGTTCAGTACGTAGTATCAATAGCCTAAAAAAAAGTGTATCACAGGGTAAGTAATATAACTACAAAATGCAATTTACAAATTTTATTTTAACTATTCTTAAATACAATATTAATAAGTGCAAGTACATTTTACAACATGATTGATAATAAGATGTAAAATACATATTGAAGCATATAGGTAGAAATAAATTTATAATAGAACATCTTTTTTCCTTGTCAGCCATGCGTGAATTGTAAATACGTTGTTTAGAGCACATGCCGCGAAATCTCTTCTTGTTGAAATTTTTTTATGATGAAAGCACGAATAAATGGAAGTATATTCATTCTTTGTACGTAGTGATGGCGGCTCCTCCTCAAAGTCATCTATACTTTCTGACAGATCAACTATAGTACATATTTTATCATCTTTAAGTAGTTTCTCCATTAGTTTTCTTTTCTCATTTCCCTTTAAATATATTATACATTCACAGGATAATATATTCTTTATTATATTTGGGCCTGTATAATAAGGTATATGCCCGTCATCCCATGATAAGCCATGGTACGAACGTTCTAACCATCGTATTTGTTTCCGAAGTGAAAAACTGACATCGTTCCATGAACATGGAGGTTGAATCAACATGTGAAATAATTTCGTATCATTTCTTGTCAAAATTGCTATTTCTTTCATAATAAATCGATTATTATCGATTCTAAATCCTTGTATATCAATAATAAACTCTTCCATTTTATAAACACTGGCACGGCAATCAGGTCATACAGATGACGCGGTTATATAAACTGTGACGAATTTACAAAATCAAGGGGTTTTCAAACAGCGCGAAACCTTGATGCCGCCATACTCTGTACAGAAATATCACGTGACTTCTTCTATTCTACGTACTGAACAGAAGGAATGATATAAACTAGGTAAGAACAAAACAGGATTATAAATAAATATATTATACTTTATTTCGGTACATTATCAGTTTCTAACAAATGTTTAAATTTATTATAATTACTAGGTACATAATACATATTTGATATTAAATCATTCTTAATTAAATTAGGATAAAATATTAACATTTCTTTGTATATGATTGATTGAATATTATTTTTTTTAGATATCAATTTTTTAACATTAGTTATAGAATCTCCAGATGTAAAATATGCTTGGGTATTTATATCTCTGTAATATTCTTCAAAATTAATGGCTTTTAAATAATCCGTTAATACAGATACAAAATCGCATATCTCACAGATTACATTCAGTGACAATACATCTAAAGAAATTTCATTTTGTAGCCATTGTATATAAACTTTATATTCTAATCTAAAAGAATGAAATTCGATGTGATGTATATTATTAGCACTATTTACAATACTTTTTATGTACTTTACAAAATTATTCCATTCTGCTATATTAAATGTAATATTATTTTGTGATGTTTGACGTACAAGTTTAATAACAATTTCTAAATTCAGTGGACTTATACCCACAGCTAATATATTTTTGTCATCTATAGTAAACAAGTGTTGATTAAGTAAGCGAGATTTATTGTTTATTATTACTTCTTGCTGGGTCATTTTGCCTTGAAATAGTGTCCTCCTGAAAAGAATAAAATAAAAATTAACAAATTGGAAAACAGAAATGAAAAAAAACTTACCCGATTACTAATATTTTCGTTCTGTTTCGATTGTTTATCTAAATTTGATTTCTTCTTCGAAGAATTTACTAGCTTCGATATCCAATTTATAGTTCAATAGTTTTATTTTATTAGAAACTCTATAATATTATTTTTTTTATTTAAGTAGTTGTCACAAATTGTTTCTCCGTGTATATATCGGTCTGCTAGTTTTGATAAAGACTGATGGTATAAACATTATTTAAAAGTATTTATTTCTCTTTTGGATTATTCCATGTTACAAATAAATATGGAGGTGAAGCTATGCCAAATTTTTCTATCATTTCCGACACAATGTGACTAATTATTATACTATGAGCATATTTCCCGATATATTTTTTAAATTCATACTCAGATATCGGTAATGATGGAATATTTGTACCGTGCGAGCGCTTACCAGGCGTCACCTCACGGACACTCATTGCTAGCGTGGAGAGTGCGCATAATTAATTAATTTAAATATAACCTTACCTAGTTGTTCTTGTTACTGCAAGCATATATATCCGTCACCACAAATTCAAAGGTCATTAAAAAGCAATAAAAAAGTCATTAAAAAACAGGTCATTAGAAAGCAAACATACGTCACCAGAAATTCCTAGGTCATTAGAAAGCAAACATACGTCACCACAAATTCCAGGAAGTCATTAAAAAGCAATTAAAAAGTCATTAAAACAGGTCAATAGAAAGCAAACATACGTCACCACAAATTCCAGGAAGTCATTAAAAAGCAATTAAAAAGCAATTAGTCTGCATTCCTGAAATTCCAAGGTCATTAGAAAGCAAACATACGTCACCACAAATTCCAGGAAGTCATTAAAAAGCAATTAAAAAGCAATTAGTCTGCATTCCAGAGCGGGAAAGGTGTCAACTATTACTACTGACGTTACTATAGCAACCGAACCATAATATTTGATATACACAAAAGTAGTCCCAATATAGCAGTTCATTTCAACGTTGCATGCGCAGTAACAAAATGAAAGGGAAATTATATACCAACGTTATTTAATTTTGCTGGTGTGTTGTGCGTATGGAATTGATATATTATGGACTATTTTTATTATTATCTCTTTATTAACAAGGTGTTTCCAAAAAAACTCTATAATATATAGTCTAGTTTTTTCGCATAATTTTCTCATTTGATTTGGTTAGAGCTTATGCTATGAATTTTTAAGATACGAAACGTAACATGTCCGTGATATAAATTTGCTAGAAGTACATAATCATTACTTTCTGTATAAGATTTGTATAAAATAGATAAAATTCACGGAAGGTCGTGCTGGGCCATATCATAGTCTTTCAAATTGTAATGAATAAAAAATAAGTATAATTACAAAGTTACGTCTAATTTCACTAGGAAACAACTTCTGAGTCAGCTTCTATGAAGCCATCGTCAGAAGTCGGCCAGTACAACAAGTCACCATAGACGCGTTTCGCACTTATTGGTGCTCTTCAGTATGGTGTAACCTGTGGTCTCTGCTCAATCCTCCACAGTGAGTGGATTCCTGTAGCAGAGACAATGACTCGTTGTTGTTTCCTAGTGAAATTAGACGTAACTATGTAATTTTATTATATTGTTCATTTCACGGAGTAATTCGCAATTTGCCTTTGCAGTTTGCTTTTTTAAAAAATAAGTAATTATTTACTAATGTATTTTAATATGTCTAGTATTATATTTGAAGTAACAATTTATTATTTAATATTTGCAATTTTTTTAAATTTATTTTCACAAGAAATATAATTATCAGTAATTCCTTTTTGTTTAAAAAAAAATCTGATGTGGCCAGCACAATACCTTCCGTCAATCCTGTGTATTATGTACAAATTCCATACATAAATTTTCTTGCTAAAAGATTATAAATTTCCAGTAATATTATTTCATTCAAATGGCACTTGACACTGACATTTTCTTCTTCTTTAGCTTTTCCCATTCGTTAGGGGTCGCTATTTTTTATTTTTTTCTTCCATTCATTTCTATTTTGCGGGTTATCCTCACGTCAAAATTTTTCATTTAAAATTTCTTTTTTTGGTATTTTATGATTCCTTTTCTCGGCAACTGAATTCTACATCCCTGATAATAAATAAATCGCATGAAATAAGAAAATCATAAACTTTGAATGAAAAATTATGGCATTTGTAAGTTATAGACGTAATTAATAGCTGTCATTTTGTCACGGGTCCAAATATCTGCTTGCCAAAGTCAGCAAAGTCACGTCACTGCACACTGCACGCGCCCTACACATAATTTTGTTTGCAAAAGATCCTATATTTCCTGTTAAATTATTTCATAAACAAACTATGCGAATTGCACTTGACACTAACATATTCTTCTTCTGTAGTTTTTCCCATTCGTTAGGGGGTCGCTATTTTTTTTTCTTCCACTAATTTTTGTTTTGTATGTCGTCCTCATTCAGTTCCTTTTCTCTCCTTTCATATTATATTTGGTCTTCCTATGTTTCTTCCACCTTCTGTTATAAGCTATTCATTCTTCCAATATACTCATCTCTCTTCATGACATGTTCAAACCAATGTAATCGTCTCTCTTATATCTTTCTAGAAACGCCCAACACTAGAGTTATTTCCCTTATTCTTTCATCATTTACTTTTTATTGATATTGACATTTGTCAATTTGAATTACCTGAATATATTAGCAGTCTCCATGGTTAAGTTAGCACAGCTGGCTGATTAATGAAATTTTATAATTATTACAATCTTTATAATTCTTTAACTCTATATCTGTTGAATATGAAATATAAAATGCAATCAAATAGTATAGACAATAATATATTCTTTAAGTTATAATAAAATTTAACTGAGTTTTTCAAGAAAAACTGTTAAAATCTTCAAATGTGGATACTTCCGGTTGACCAATTATAACCAAAATTTAATCAAGTCTGCATATGGTTGTAAGGTAGAGGAATACACAAGAATTGTAATTATTTGAATTCTAGTATTGGAGATATCGTTGTCGACACTGCGGTCACATACACACATACATACACACGCACACACTAACACACACACACACACATACAGACGTCATCGTAAAAATAGTAAAATCGTATTGCAAAGACCCTAAAACGTGCTTATTCAATGAAAACTCACCACCAAATTTTTTGACCAAAGACAATACCTTTCTTACCTAGAGGTGACGGAAGGTAAAAAGGATGGGACTAAGGATTTCTCCCTGTAAGAGACCTTCGGTTATATATATTGAATTTGATGAGTCATTATTAATTTTTATTTCCAAAGTAGCATTTCTGTACAGGGCTTGAACTATTCTTATTATTTTACATTTAAATTGTGGTCGATGGTGTCAAACGCCTTGCGGAAATCTACAAATAATGCGAATATTGAATTCAATTATAAATAACTCTTTGATTTTGATACTTCACCCAAAGAAATAAACGTTATAGAAATATAGAAACCAAGTAGGCTGTTCCTCAGCTGTCGAGACTTTTACGTATATTGATAAATCCTGGCTACCGGAATCGTATCCACTTGCTTTACATGATTCGCCTGAAGTTCGCCAAATAAAGATTTATTTATTAATTTATTTATTATAATGGGCCCGTAAACCATAATAATTTATATAATAATAATAATATCGTGAAATATTTAATGATTAATAAGTAGTAAATCTAATACTATATAACGATACTGGTAATTTTTCTTCACAATTTTATTGGAAAACACAAAATGCACATTTCAATTGCAAAGCAATTATCATCATTTGTGACACAAATACATTACAAACATGTAAATTTATACCTAACATTATTTACAAGTACAAGTGGGGTTGAACAAATAAGCCAATTGATTTTACAAAAGTGGTAAACTGTGGAATGATTTGTTGGCAAAATTAAGAGAGGGTGTACATTATCCAATCGGTTTCACAAATTTGAGTAGAGAATTTTCTAAAGGTACCAAATCAGTGTTTAATAAACAGTTAGAATATCTTTTCATTTCTATGGCTTCTAATTCTAACATATTTAATCTATGGCTATTACATTTTTTAATAATTTCATATCAGACGTTTGAAAATTATATCCAGTATTATGGTAATGCAGGGCTATTGCGGAATTGTAGATATTTTTGTTTTTTAAATTATATATATATATATATATATATATATATATATATATATATATATATATATATATATATATATATATAAAGTAAAATTGTTTCAGTTGCACGTATTTCAAAAATATCGCGAGATCCCCACTCTAGCTCGGGACCAATACATGTATACGTCCGTCCCCACTAGGCTTCAATCCCCTCGCCTAAAGTATCGGTATACGCGCCCTCCTTATTTTCATAGCTTCATGGCACGGACCACCCCTCTCCAGACGGGTTATTTCCGGCAACCCAAGTTACTAGCGACATCTAGCGACGCTCGGACGAACTAAATTTACAGCGCCTATTTGATCCAATTATATACTTTTATTTTGTTTTATGTATAATTATATATTTCCGTCGACCGTTTATTAGTAGACTATCTTAATGTATAGAAAATCATTCATTAATGACCCCTATTAATACATGATTTTTTATTAATAAACGATTTATTGGGTGCGTTCACCACATGGAACACAACATATATTGCTAACGCTAAGTTGTAGCAAAAAGGTAGACAGAATTAAAAATCATGCTTTTGACACTTACTAGCTAGGTATATATTCACGTAGCATACCTTTAAAATGAATTTGAAAGAATAAAATTCCTCAAATAACATAAAAAAACCGCTTGTGTCATGTAGGATTAAATTAACTGAACGCACCCACTGAAAACAATTGATGACAAAACTTATTGATTTTCTGACGTAAAATTTGACGTTCGGTCAACCATTACTAACCTAAAAAAATTTTTCATGGAGTAAAATTAGATTTTCCATTTAAGTAAGATACGGTCAACGAAAAAATATTGTAACTAACACGTGTGTTAATTGGCAATTAATGATCTCAACAATTAACGCGTTCGCTACGCTCACGCGTTAAAATGTCTCAATCATTAATCGCCCTCATTAACACACTTGATAGTTAAATAACTATTTCTTATTTTATAAATGAAGACAACATTTATCGCGATTATTTTTATTATGTATATAAATATTACAATATGTATTTAATAATACAATGATGACATTTTGGACAATATTCATTTTTCTTGGCTATAGTTTTCTCTCGTAACGGCAAGTTTCTTCAGCTGTACTCATATGGTTAATACTAGAAAAAAAAATAAGTTTTAAATTTTTATTTATTACAAAAAATGTTAAAAGTACAAAAACCTACGTTTTTACTGAGTGTTTAAAATTAATCAACTACATTATTGTAATCAATCATTTTCTTTGTATTAATCAAACAATTTTTGTTGTAATCAATTCTTAAACGTTGTCTTTATTTAAACCTTTTTTTAATAGTGAAGCATTAAAAAATATCTGCAAACCTAATTAACTTTCAATTTTCCATGATACTGATAAAACGACTGATTGTTTAAACTTCTACATGTTTATATATATTTTAAAGAGATCGTAGGTAAATCATGAAAATATTTAATTTCAATAAAACTAATACTTAATTAACGAAAAAAATACAAAGCTACTACAAAGAATTTCTTTGATTACAACAAAGAAAATGTTAAATTGTTTGATTGCATATTCGAAGTGTTGTAAATTTTACAATATATCAGAAAAGTATCAAAAGCACTATACAAAACATTAATTTTGAAACTGCATTTTCTAATAGTAATATAATTTGTTCTAATTCCTTAATTCTCATGGTACTATAATAATTCTAATTACTATTGTTGGTGCTAAATTATTTAAGTAATATAAATGAACAAAATGAATAATTGTTGTGAGTACTCGTGATTTGTACTAAACTTTAAGATATTATTGACTAATGCAAAGGTTGCAAAATTTACCTTGATGCGTTATTTCAGATATCAGAAGTCACTCCACAAATGATTGGGAAGTACAGATTGCGGTATTTGACTAAAATTTAGTCTTAGTTGTTCGGGAAACAAAACATTGCCTTTTATGAAGAATTTCTGTAAAATTAATGAAGTTTATTTAATTGAATTAGTACGAGTTACAAATGTCTATTGTAGGTTATAAGATATATAAGTATTTTTACTTACCGTTTGTACAGTGTTTAAATGAAATATATATTCACTTAACGACGAAAATAAGAGTTTATCCGTGGAAAAAGACAAGATGATGATTATTCTCGCAGATTATAATTATTTACTCCAACTCCAAATAAAATGGACGACCACAAAACAATAAGGTAAACATGGTCTCCTTATGAACGTTGTTTTGCGTGGATTTTTCAAATGATCTATTCATTTTCGGGATGTAGGTTCTTCTATTTTCTACCCGCTCTGATTTTATCTTGCCAGCAGTACTTTGGTCTTCCGCCGAGACGTTGACTTCTAAGACAGATGCAATACGGAATACGTACTGTACCACTCGTTGCTTTTCTCACATGTTTTCATTGATCATGTTGTTGCTTATAGTTAGCAAGAAGATGTCCCCGTGGAAGCGACACTCAGAAAATTTAGTGATTGGCCATCATTTTATATCACACATGTTCACCATAAAAAGTCGACGTTGAAATTAGTTTCGAAGTTCTTGGTTTTCCCATTATTTGGACGAAGACCATAGAGGCTAACACAATCATATCAGATCTATAGCTGTTGTTCCAATTTTCTTCACAAGAACATTAGGATAAATCCTTGAAATTTTGTATTCTTCCTGTTAATGTCCGTGAAGAGATTCCTTGAAAGAATCCTTTAACGTAAGCTTGTCCCTTCCATAACGGCCGTAGGTCCAATTGGTAACTAATGGCCTTTTTGTTGATTTTTTTTAAATTAAAATCAATGAAACAAAACAAAATAGCATTTATAGATTCCTTAAAGACATTGCGCTCAATGTATTTGGGGGAAAAATCATAATGTTAATAGAGATAAAAATCATCATAGTCTAATAAGTGAATATTATATTATTGTATTACCGCAACCATGATTACTATTTAAAGGAAGATTATATATAAAAATGATCTTAGCAAATGAAGGAATATGACAAATTTTCATCTGAGTTAATATTACAAAAAAAATCCATATATTACATCGCGCCGTATTTTTTAAAGGAAATCTATAGAAGTGTTTATTCTATGAATCACTTGCAACATTCATTTATTTATTCTCGCAGTTGGGATGCCGACATTTAAATTTATAACGACGATTAAAGCTGAAAATGTTAGTTAGATTAGAAGAAATGAACTAAAATAAAATTATTTACTTATCATAAGCCATAATATATATTTTTTAAACCAGCGACTTATACTTGACAATGCAGCAATGACAATATCTTCGAACAATATTTTTTACTGTTGACAAATAATTTTATAAAGTTTTATTTTTTATTTCATAGATTACTTAAAGCGCGGGTATACTAGACGAGCGATATTTTGACTATTTCCAGCACCGCATATTTCGTTTGGTATGTAATATATTAAATCATGACTTTAGCCAGTTGTAGTATATAGGATCTTAATTAATTCTGTAAATTTTCATATTATTATTAATAACCATATTTGGAAAAAAAATTGTACAAATAATCCTTTTGGTCTAATATTTAATTGGATTACATATCTATAAATAATGCAATAATGTAATAAATTTGGTACTAGGATATAAATAAGGCAGTGGTCACACTGGACAAGTGGGATCGACTAACGCCGATTGATTGCGATCGATTAAAAATTAAACTAACACTAGCTTATGGGAATGGTCACACTGCATGCATCCACTATGGTCGAACGATGTCGAACGTCGACGAGCGGTTTGATATATCAAACATGTTTGATTTTCTAGTCGATCGACAGCGATTGATGTGTTTACGCATGCTCAGTATTGTCATATTTTTCATACCAACTTAACTGTTTTGACATTTGTGTACACGTTAAAAAGAATATTGTTAGAATATTACAGCCATATTACTAGTATCATGACGGAAATGTGGAGAGTTAATGAAATAGACCATAGTTGAAAAACTGTGTAAGAAATAATGTACAATTTTATCATCAAAGCACACCAGGATACAATAATAATTGTAAGAAAGTAGAAAAATTATGGATGCAAATTTCTCTAATTTTAAAAACAAAAACTCAAAGGTTTGTCATTTATGTAAATATTCCTGAAAACATATATTTGCGGTGTTTCAGTACAAGAAAAAAATAATTTTCTTTCAATTTAAGTTGGTATCATTTTTGTGGAAATATTTACGTCGATTTATGCAGTGTGACATATCTCCTAAAATTTCGGTCGGTCGCTATTGATCTACGACAGCCGATCTTGGTTGATCGATTGCATTCTACTCAATGTGACCACTGCCTTAGTCTATATTTTAGGGCATGACACTTTTTAATTTCCAATGTTTCATCCCAAATTGAAGTAATTAAGTCTTTGTTTGAGAAGTGTTAATTTGTCTGTTTTTATTTCCACGTTTTTAGTATTTATGTTTCATAAATCAGTAACAAAAAATGTCATGCCCTCGATAATGACTTAATGTATCTATTTATTTTTAAATTAATTCTTTATTTTATTTTATATGCGAACGTCATTGCGAAAATGTTTCTCAATTTCCTCAACTGTGGCGCTGGAAATTGAGAATATCTTGGATTTGAACCTTTACTGTAGACAAAGACAACACTACTTTAGTATGTCTAAATAAAATAAGGAACTCTTACTCATTATTGCCCTTTTCCAAGAATTTCGAACCCCCTACTACCTACTGGTATTTGTTTACTACTCAGGGGGCAGTATCATAGAAAAGAGAGTATATATTATATATATAACTATTAACCTATTCCAATTTAATAATTTTATTTTGTTCGAATTTGCAGGACGGAGTGTACTTTTTAAATATGTAAGCGCGCGAAGTTGATACGCGCCAACTTCATGGGCTAGATTTGTACGTTATGACACAGTGCTGGGCAGGAAATGTACAGGACGATCTATGTACATTATGACGATGCATAATGTTGTAAATAGTTCAAAATATTGTTTCTTTCATGGAGGTAGGAATATATATGGAGGGAGTATTTGCAATCGCTAGTGAAGTTGCTTCCCCTTCTACATTGTGACCGCTGTCAGTTTGAACTTACAAGGTTGTTGCTGTCATCTGTCATTGAGCATTGTTTGTTTTTAAACGTGTACGTGTTTTGGAGAAGTGTTTACCGTTTATGACTTTTTAATATATGTATATCGTGGTTTATATTGACTTTTCTTTAAGTGCTTCGTAACATTTGGTGAAAATTAAGATTTTTTATTCATGTGAGTTATGAAATATTGTTTTATTTTAAAACTGTAACTCAACGTATATTTCGTGTTTATAGCAATTTAACAGAACAAACATTATTTGGACTAGTTGACTCTTGCACTACAATATGTAAGTTTTCTTGCAATAATATTATATGTTTCATTTAACATAGGTAATTATTTGCAGATTGTTTGTAACTTGGTGACTTGTTGTGTTGTGGGGTACTCCAATAAGTCAGGAGGAAAGTTTTATTTTTATATTATTTAACAATAAACAATTAAAAAATCTAATGAGTGTATTAAACAATTGTAATTTCGTATAAATACCTAGCCTAGATCTATTGATTTAAATAAATATTGTAAAAGATAACCGTATCGGTAACAGGTAAGTGGAATTTTAATTATTTATAATTTTTCTATATTGTAATTTCTTCTAAGTACATATTTGCTAAAAAAATATTTGTTTATTGATATTACTAGAAATAAGAAATCTTAATTTCAAATATTTAATTTTATATTTGCCGCGTGAATTCCCACCACAATGTGACTGCAGCAGTACCTGCGTCCGTCCCCACAGGCCTGCATTCCCCTTGTCTTAAGTTCAAGTTTATGCTCCCTCCATGTTTATTCTTACCTCCATGGTTTCTTTAATGCAAGTAGCGCCATCTATTAGAATTTTTAGTAGTAATAAGCTTACTGAGCGTTGTTGCCCTGACTGTACACTGTACTTCTTCTTGGCGGCAACAAGATAAGAAGTTTTGGTTATGTGTGATGTAAGCGTGTGTATTTCGTGTTTATCAGAATAAAAGCAGTATTTTGTTCATAAATAAATCTTTTAAATCAATTTTAATAGGTTATGGGCCCAGACACGAGTCAGGCCAGTTAAAAGAAAGGGTTTAAAAGTAAAAGTGTGAACAATGGCAAACAGTTATTTGTTGGGTGTGCCTAGATTGAAAGGGCGAGAAAATTACGACGAGTGGGCATTTGCAGCGCAGAATTACTTAATCCTTGAGGTATTGCAGCATTGCATCGAGGAAAAAGGCGTAGCAGCAGATGTATCGTCGCTCACAACAAATATTGGAGGTACTGCAGATCCAGCAACAGCAGCAGCTGTAGCAGTAGCAGCGACAGCAGCAGCCAAAGCTGAGGATGACAAAGCCAAGGCCAAGTTAGTATTAACCATAGACCCAACTTTGTATGTCCATATAAAAGAAGCTGGGACAGCTAAAGAATTATGGCTAAAGTTGAAGGCAATGTTCGATGACAGTGGATTCTCTAGAAGAATAAGTCTGTTGCGTACGTTAATATCTACAAGATTAGAAAACTGTGATTCTATGAATAGCTATGTAAATCAGATTGTAGAAACTAGTCAGCGTTTAAGAGGTACAGGTTTTAATATAGATGACGAGTGGATAGGGTCGTTGATGCTTGCAGGATTGCCTGAAAAGTTTATGCCCATGATTATGGCTATAGAGCATTCAGGTATAGCCATAACGACTGATTCTATAAAATCAAAGCTCTTAGATATGGAAAGTAATGTTAAGGTTGACTCTGCATTTTATGTAAAAAATAAACAGAATAAAAAGGGTAACAATCCAATTGGCAGTTATAAAAAGCAGGACAAGAAAAATATACAATGTTATGCATGTAAAGAATTTGGTCATTATAAAACAAATTGCCCGAACACCAAAAATGTAAAAAATTATCAAAAGAAAACAGTAAAAACAGAAAATGTTTTCAGCGTTGCAAGATCTTTAATAAACAAGATCAATTAATTGGTACAGCTGACTTAATCAATGGAGTATACAAGCTAAATGTTAAGTCAGAATTACCAGAGCAATGTCTTTTAGCGAGTAGAAGAGAAGTTACAGCAGAAACGTGGCACAGAAGGCTCGGCCATCTCAATAGTGCAGACCTTATCAAGATGAAAAATGGTGCAGTAGAGGGTCTGGAGTGCGCTGAAAAAATTTATATTGGGAAATACAACTGTGTAGCTTGTTGCGAAGGTAAGCAACACAGATTACCGTTTCCGAAAGACGTTAAACGAACAAATAACGTCTTAGATATCATACATTGTGACATATGTGGGCCGATGGAAACTAAGTCCATAGGAGGTTCTAAATATTTTTTTGTTTTGGAAGATGATCATTCCAGGTATGGATTTGTTTATTTTTTGAAGTCAAAAGATGAGGTAACTAAGTACTTCAAAATTTTTAAAAACCTTGTGGAAAATCAACAAGAAAGAAAAATAAAAATCCTAAGATCCGATAATGGCGGCGAATTTATAAACAAAGAATTAGAAAATTATCTCAAGGAGAATGGTAGCATACACCAGAAAACAAATGCATATACGCCAGAGCAAAATGGCATGTCCGAGAGGTTAAATCGCACATTAGTTGAAAAAACAAAATGTTTAATATTTGATGCCGGCTTAGACAAAAGTTTCTGGGCATAAGGAGTAAATACTGCAATGTATTTACGCAATCGATCACCCGCAGCAGGTTTAGCAAACGGTAAAACGCCATTTGAAATGTGGTTTAAGAAAAAACCAGATGTAAATCACCTAAGAATCTTTGGAAGCACAGCAATGGTGCACGTTCCCAAGGAAAAGCGACTAAAATGGGACAAGATATCCGAAAAGAAAATCTTAGTGGGTTATAGTGAAGATGTCAAGGGCTATAGAGTGTTTGACCATGTAAACAAGTCTATATCCGTCAGTAGAGATGTAATAATAATAGAAAAGATTGATGAAGATAAAACAGAGGAAAAAGAGGAAGTAATAGTTCCAGTGGGGGATGACCAACCTGCAGAAATGGAAAATACACAGAAAGACATAGACTTAATAGATGACACAGACAGCATTCTGAGTAACACTTCAAGTACCAGCAGCATTCTTGATGAAGAAAGCGAAGATAGTGAGTATGTGTTAGAAGAAGATATAGAACCAGAAATCAATTATCCAGTGAGAAGATCTCAAAGGATACCGAAACCGAAAATAATGGAAGACTATGTAACGTACATGTGCGCTAATACTTCAAGATGAAGCAGATCCAGTGACCGTAGCTGAAGCCATGTCTAGAGCTGATGCAGCTCAATGGAAACAGGCCATGCAGGAAGAAATTAGTGCGTGGGAATTAGTGAATATTCCATTACAGTGTAGTGTGGTTCAGTGTAAGTGGATTTTTAAGAAGAAAATAAATGATAAGAACAATGTCAGATACAGAGCCAGGCTAGTTGCCAAAGGCTTCACTCAGAAGTATGGGATAGACTTTGAAGAGACATTTAGTCCAGTAATGAGACATTCAACGTTTAGAATTTTAGTTGTTATTTCAGTTAACTTAGGGTTAGATATAACACATCTAGATGTAACCACAGCATTCCTTAATGGTAAATTGAGTGAAAATGTATTCATGCAACAACCAGAAGGATTTATTGTTCCTGGGCAAGAGAATAAGGTTATGAAATTAAATAAAGCCGTTTATGGGTTAAAACAGTCATCCAGAATATGGTATCAAAAAGTTGAGACAGTTTTGTTGGAATTGGGATATCAAAAATCTAAATATGAACCATGTCTTTTTAAAAAATTGGGGCAAAATGGTGGTTTGACCGTTATTGCACTTTACGTGGATGACTTTTTTATTTTTTCCAATCAAGACAATGAAACTAGAATTTTGAAAGAAAAACTAGGTTCGGTTTTCCAAATTAAAGATTTAGGCAGGGCAAAACAGTGTCTTGGTATGAAAATTTCTATAGATCAAGAAAGAGGTATCGTTACTCTAGATCAGGAACAATATATCAATAATTTATTAAAGCAGTTTAATATGAGCGATTGTAAAGCTGTGAGTACACCTATGGAAAGCAATTTAAATTTAGATAAAAGCCAGAATTGCAGTTTTCCAGTACCATACCAACAATTAATTAGTAGTTTAATGTATCTCGCGGTAATGACAAGACCAGATATATCTTATGCCGTAAGCTATTTAAGCCAATTTAACAACTGTTACGATGGCACACACTGGAAGGCCGCAAAGCGAATACTGAGATATTTGCAGGGTACTAAAAATTACTGTTTAACATTCAAAAAGGACAATTTAGAATTGGAAGGATTTGTCGATGCCGACTGGGCAAGCAATTCCTTTGATAGAAAATCTTACACTGGTTTTTGTTTCAAGTTATCAGGCTCAACGATTTCATGGGCCAGTTCTAAACAAAAAACAGTCGCCTTATCGAGCACGGAGGCAGAGTATATGGCCATTTCCGAGGCTGCTAAGGAGGCTATTTATTTAAGGAATTTGTTAGGTGAAATAATACACAAATTTGGTAGTGTAATATTATTTAATGATAATCAAGGAGCACAGAAACTTGCTACCAATCCTGTGTATCATAAACGCTCTAAGCACATAGATGTGCGCCATCATTTTATTAGAGATGTATCTAATAATATTATTGTACTTAAATATTTATCGACTGCAGATATGCCTGCAAATGTTTTTACGAAAAGCTTATGTAACGCAAAGCATAGTAAGTTTATTAATAGTTTAGGTCTCAGAGCAGCAAATGTATAAACTAAAAACGTATATTTTGATCTAGTGGGGGTGTTGTAAATAGTTCAAAATATTGTTTCTTTAATGCAAGTAGCGCCATCTATTAGAATTTTTAGTAGTAATAAGCTTACTGAGCGTTGTTGCCCTGACTGTACACTGTACTTCTTCTTGGCGGCAACAAGATAAGAAGTTTTGGTTATGTGTGATGTAAGCGTGTGTATTTCGTGTTTATCAGAATAAAAGCAGTATTTTGTTCATAAATAAATCTTTTAAATCAATTTTAATACATAAGGCAAGAAATGTACACTTTGACGCGCGCCAACTTCATGGGCTAGATTTGTACGTTATGACCATATATCTATTAACTAATATATTGCGGATCCTGTGCTTTTCTTGAAGCAAACAATGAGAGATAGAAATATCATTGCTGCATAAGTCTGTCACTCTCTAATTCTGGTTTCGTGATTTTGCGCATGCGCGTAATGTTTGAATTCTATTGGCTAACGCTGACAGCGACGGCCAGTTGATCCGGGTGTGTTCCAAAATCATAGCATGGAGTGCAGAGTGGAGTATTAGAGTAAGAGTATATAATTATAAATCTGAGAAATTAAGTAATATACCTACTATTTATTTTGTGTGTAAATCCTTCAACATAAATATTAGTAATAATAAATAACAATGAAATATTCTAGTACTGAACTTGAATTAAATAATTAACTTTGTTGTACTGTAAAAATAATAGGAATTAAATCTGGTCAGGATTAATTTATTTTGGTGAAGGTAAAGAGTAAAAGAAATATTTTTAAAAATATTTATTGATTTCTAAATACAGTAGAACCTCGATTATCCGAGTCGCAATTATCCGAGCTCCGGATTAACCGAGCCGATCTACATGCGAGGTACGCGCGTCTATGATCTGGATTAACCGAGCCAATCTAAAGACCCATCCGTATTAACCCAGATTCTAAAATATTTCCATTTAAAATCTGGAAAAAGCTCTGAGGTATATCGAACAACAACCAGAGGCAACCCCAGCGGATTTGCTTCTTCTTAACAGATGGAGAAACATGGGAGCGAGAAAAAGATGCAATATGAAACAGCAGCGCATAGATAACTATTTCAATGTTTTATAATATACATACATACTTATTTATATGTTAAAAACGTTAATAAACCGTTTAAAGTACATTTGTGTTTATTTTTTTAATGAATAAAAAATAAACCCGGATTATCCGAGTTTTCAGATATCCGAGGAAGATTCCCCCGCACGTTACCTCGGATAACCGGGGTTCTACTGTAATACAATTCTGGTGAATTTATTTCGAATATAATCGTCTTTCTGTGACAGTAACTTCGTCTCGTGACAAAATCTAATTTTTATAAAAGTATGAATTATAGATTTTTATAATTTGCGTTTTGTGGTTGTCTAAAATGGTTTGTTCTTTGATGTGGTTTAAAAATTCTGTTGTATTAAATACATATGGAAAACTATGGTAAGAACCATCTGTTGTTTTAATTTTTTATTTTTAAACATTTGTTCTTGCTTTTCTCTGAATATCCTTTCAGCGCGTTTGCATATAAATATCATGTCTTTTGAGGGGTATAGGAGACTCCCCGATTTTTTATGTTTATTAATAAGCTTTCTCTTTTATCAGAGCATAAGTAGTCCCAACAAAATGAGCAGATGTTCATTTTTTTAATTTTACTGAGAACATATCCCGCTATGTACACTACATGGTCAAATCTACTTACTCTCACAGAATCCTCCCCACAAACAGGATTTTTAAAATTTTCCCTTTTCGAAGAGACCTGTAATATATTTATGCCGTCCACTAAGCAATTGGCATTTTGCATTGATTTAATATCTGTTTTAATCAGTAGTCTTTTATACGCAGATTCAAACTGTAGCGCATTGGGATTGTTATTAAATCCGCCCCGGCTCCTAATGGCGCTGAAGAATGTTTCAAGAAAATCTTGACTTAATTTAAAAGTCAATAAAAACTCTAAATCTATTTTTTGTTCATCATAAAGTTCAAACATATTTGTTATATTAATTAAAAGCCCAGAAACCCAATTTTCCTGCCACTGTGAATGATTTTATTCCCTAAGACTGAATACGAACGGTATGAACGACTCAAAGTACAAACAGAAAATGAAAGAATGAAACTAACCATGTGCTCGCTGGATCAACTGACCGTCGCTGTCACCGAAGCCAATAGAATTCAAATATTACGTGCATGCGCAAAATTAAGAAACCGGAATTAGAGAGTGACAGACTTATGCAGCAATGATATTCCCATCTCTCTTTCTTTGCCTCAACTGGTTTCTACGTAAAAGATAGGAGCATTAGCAATATATTAGTTAATAGATATATGGTTATGACACAGTGCTTGGCAGGAAATGCACAGGGCGATCTTTGTATATTATGACGTTGTATACCTAGCCGACTGGTAATATTGAAAACACATAAAATTGTAAGATTAACCGACTTACCTGTAAGGAAGGTTGATCTAAATTTTCCGAGCTTGTCCTCCGATATAATTACATTGTAGTATCGCGTTATATCATACCTGTCGGTACATGTTGAAGGTTATATCATCAAAAAGAATGTATATAACCCCCTAGCTGCTAAATTAGTCATTTCGTTATTTGTATTAGCCCCGCACTTGGGGTGCAAGAGGGAAGGGTGGGTTCTGTAATTATATCGGAGGACAAGCTCGGAAAATTTAGATCAACCTTCCTTACAGGTAAGTCGGTTAATCTTACAATTTTCCTTCGCTTGTCCTCCGATATAATTACATTGTAAATGTTTAAAGTAGAGAAAAAAAAGAAGTGCGGGTGCATAAGATAATAGTTTATTACAAAAGGAATTCCAATACCAACAAAAATAGTAATTTTACATTTATGCTACCCAAATTGTAATACATATTTAATTCCCAATACTTAATATACTATTTGCGAAGGCTGTGTTTTCTGCCATGACAGGTTTGTTATAAAACACATTGAAAACACTGGATTTCTGACTCCACTCTGCCGTATTCTTGATAATTTCAATGCTCACTCCAGATCTATTTGCTGCAGACGATGCAGCATGTCTAGTACTATGCTAGAAAAAATGCTTGTGTCTATACCACTCTTTTCCAGTACCATCTTAATCCATCTGCTAATGGTTTGAGGGGATGCTGCATGATAAGGCTTCTTATGTGTCAGGATTAAGTAATTTTGATTATTTGGTCGGTACTTCGATGTGGCAAGTATGTATTGGTTTATTGTTGACGCTATACATAATCCTGGTTTTTCACGAAAAACCGGAAACACTAGCAAGGGCTCTGTGGTCTATTTGGAGCCGATGTCTTTATTCTATCTGTAATTCTTATTTCAATTGCATCTTGAGATCTGATAATATTGTTCAGTTTAATTTTTGATAATGTCTGGACTCGATGTGCACTAGTAAGTGCCATGAGGGTGACTAATTTAAAAGTGAGATCCATTATGTTTAAAGATTCAGGGGAGACATGTTTTCCAAATACTTGAGTACCGGTTCTGGATCCCAAGTAAATGAATATTTAGGAGTGCTAGGTCTCGTATTAAATATACCTTTAAAAAATCTTTTAATGATTGCTTCGTCTTTCTCCAGTACTGGCAAAATTAGGCTCAAGGCAGCCCTATAGGAATTCAGGGTAGAATAAGAACAACCCAAATTAAAAGATGACGTTACAAAGTCTAAGAAATTTTCCAGGCTATACGAAAAAGGGTCTAAATGTTTTGTGCTACAAAACAGCCAATATTTTTTATAACAATTACTGCCTTGTTTTAAAGTACCTTCTGACAGGGAAGCGATTAAAAATGCTATTGCGCTTTCTGGAATGTTTCTTTTAAGGTATGCTGTCCGGATAATATTCCTGCTATTAGGGCAAGTTCCTTGTAAAGGGGGTACGCTATCCTCAAAGGTGATAAAAGCAAAAGTTTATTTGGCCTAAATAATAATGGGGGTTCTACTAAAAGTTTATGAAATAATGGATACCAGGTTTGTGAAGGCCAGTGAGGAACTACCACAAACTTTCGTAACTAAAGCGAAGGGTGGAAATGCATAAAAGAAAAATTTGCTCCATCTTAATGTAAAGGCATCTACTAAACAGGAATCTAGGCCTGGATGCCAGGAAACAAAAAGGTTGCAATTTCTGTTAATTTATGATGCGAATAAGTCAATTTCTGGATTCCCAAATTTAGTCACTATGCTTTTGAAGGCATAATTATTTAATTCGTATACCATTTCGGTATACATGTGTCTAGATTCCCAGTCTACTGACGGTATATAGGAAGCAACAACGTATAGATTTCTACGTTCGCACCAATTCCAAATATCTCTAGTGATGTTATTTAAATTTGAAAATCTTACACTACCCATGCGATTAATGCAAGATATGGCTGTCACGTTATCTATTCTTAGTAAAATGTTAATATCTGTATAAAGTTTTGTAAAAGATTTTAAGGCATAAAAGGCTGCTAATAATTCTAAGCAACTAATGTGAAATTTTAATTCATTTTCATTCCAAAATCCATGTGTATTTAAACCGTTACAAGAGGCACCCCAACCCGTTGTTGAGGCGTCTGAAAAAATTTCTAATTCAATTTTACTTTGTTTTATGTCACGTACTGAAAGCAATAAGTTATTAGACCACCATTTAAAATCCTGTTTTAAATAACTTGGAATAATCATTTTCTGGTTAAAATTTTGGTGATTTTTACGTAATGCTAAGAATTTTTTTCTTTCGATTTTTTTTTTTTTTTTTATATATATATATACCCAACCAAATTTTAGCGCTGGACAAGCAGCAACTAACATCCCAATCAATTTCGAAAAATCCCTAATAGAACACACTGATTTTTTAACCATTTTTGAGAGGGTAGCAGTAAAAATTTTAATTCTTTCTACGGGTAAGCAGAAGGTCAAATTGATTGTGTTATATATAAAGCCCAAAAATTGTATTTCTTGTGTTGGAACCAACATGCTTTTCTCTTTATTGATAATAAAGCCACTATTGTTATTGAAACGCCAGTTTCGCATTCATAAAAATACTTACTTATTATTAAAAAATCGTCTAAATATATAACTAATAGTACTCCTTTTAATCTTAATTGTCTTACAACCGGTTTTAATAATTTCGTGAAAACATAAGGGGCTATATTTAAACCGAAGGGCATACAATTGAATTCGTATCTTTTTTCTTTGAAAATAATTCTTAAATACTTTCGAAAGTTGCTTTTAATTGACAAAAGAAAATAGGCATCCTTTAGATCTATTTTAGCTAGATAGCAATTTTCTGTTATTAATTTAGTGACTGTTCTAGAATCTTCTAATTTAAAATGGGGCGGTTCCATACATTTGTTTAATTCCTTCAAATTGAGAATAAAACTGTTTTTCCCATTGGGCTTTTTAACCAAAAAGAAAGGGATAAGAATTCCTCTTGTGTGAAGGAGCATACTGAGATAGCACCTATATTTAATAACTCTTCGATAGCCTGTTCGCAGAGCTTTATGTGGGATTTATGAATTACTGTTCTGGGTATTATTTTCTAGTAAGGTATTCTAATAAAAGGTAGTGTTAGCCCTTTTACCCAATCAAGGACAACATTGTCCGTAGTAAGATTCTTCCAATTACACATGTAATTGTATAAGGAAGCAGTGTGTTTTCTTACCATGTCTACTGTCGATGTCTGTCGTAGGGAGTCTTCGGGTGTGTCCTGTTCATCTGCTGCGTTCGGCTCCTCCCTCTCCTTTCTTTTAGTCTGCTGCTGGGTCGTTGGCGCTGGTAGTTTAAAAGATTATAAGCTCTATTCATTATGTTGGGTCTTCCACTTGACGGGCCCGCTACTGGAAAAGGTCGAGACTGAGGCTGCCACTGCGCCTTCTTTTTCAGATCCAAGCTAGCCTTCTTCATGGCTTGACTTGTTTTCAAATTTTCGTATAAATTTTTGCTGAAAAGGAACTCATCAATATCGCAGTCCTCAATTACTTTTATACTATCTGTATTTAGATGAGGAGTTATTACGTATCTTCTATGGACTGAAACAGCATTATGAATGTTAGCAAAAATTTGAGAGGCGTCCGCCACCTTAGTCAAAGTTTCATTAGTGCTTTCAATTTTGTTATCTAAAATGCTGGTAATTAATGACCCCATTGCTGATAAGCCGTTTGCAAGTTGTTCTTGAAGAGCGACCAAGAATTTGTCTTATTTTTTAATAGCCTCCGGCAAGAAGGCTTGGATCTCTCCATTTAACTTCGGTGGTTGTAAAGCTGGACAGTTAGCTGCTAACGGGTATTTCTCTGCTAGTTCCTTTTTTATGTCTTTATCTAGGCCTTTTTGGAGAAAATTAGTCCAACGTAGGACTAATTCTTCATATAAATTCTCGCCATTTGCTTTATTCTCAGCAGGCTTTGCGCCCAAAGCTGACAGCAAATCTACGTTTAACTCTTCGTTATGCGTAACGAAAGGTTCATCACTAAATGAACTACTTTCATCTTGCCCGTCATCTAGAAAGGGTCGGGAGAGAAAGAACAATAGTTAGAGGTAAGGATAAACACATGTTTATCGGGATCTAATGTGGGTAAGTCACGCGACTACCAGATCCACCTCTAAGGCTGTGATGCACACACGTGTCATCAAGATCTATAAGGTAAGTCACATGACTACCAGATCTATAGCCACAGAGGAAAAAAAAAATTAATTACCAGAAGATACCGAATCTGACTGAATTGTATTCAGTGTATCATTAAGACGCTTTAATTCTAATTCCAAGACAGCATAACGTTGTCTCTTTGAAGATCCTCCATTATAGCCAGGTGAGGCAAGTCGCCTTTTTCCCATTTTCACTTAAAGCACTACACCGGTCACTGACACTATAAACATGTACGTCCGTACTCGACAGGTACAAACAATGACCCAATATATACTCTCTTTTCTATGGTTATAGTTATATATACAACATCAAAAAATAAATCAAGTATATGAATCACTTATAATCTTTTATTTGCACATGTATAACAATCTGTAAATAGCAATTATTTATATTATAAATACATGGGAATGTTGTAGCATTAAATAATATAAACCTACTAATCTGTATATACAATAAAGTTTATAAACACATATATTTGTTGCAAGAAACTGATATCAATGGGAATATTGTTTGAGAAGGATATATTGTTTTTAATTTTTATTGTATTTAAGGCAGGAGGCAAATAAAACACATTTATCTTTGCATAACTTATAATTAATCTTATTTTACATTATACAATGACAATATTTATACATAGACTTAACGGTTTAAGTGTAAAATGCTACTGATAGAAAACAATAATCCTTTTCAGCTGTCTCTTGTATCTCTGCCAATAGTAAGTAAAATGGCGTCTGCAACAGTCAGCTGGGCTGTGAAACAAAATCTCGCTTTGTAACGACTTTCGACAAGTTTCTTAAAGTTGTCTGAGACTTTCCTCATAGTTTAAATCTATTTAAAAAAAACACACAGGCGCCATGAATCTTATCACAAGTGCATAACCATGACTCCCGTCAGTTGGCTTACTACGCGCAGATCTCTTTAAATTGAAAAGGTCTATTTCAAATATCTAAACACGATTATTAAGGAAATCCATGTGCAATAGAAATTAAATCAAGACATTCATTTACAATACACGAATTCTCCATGCCACAACGTCATAAAGAATAATAAAAAAATAATCGTACACATAAAACCAAGTCTACCAAAAACATGGTTTAAACCTGACAATCTGACTTAACAAAACTATCTTATGACGTAGAAAGAAGCTAAAACATATGTAAAGGAACAGCCTAGATATCAATTAATTTCCAAATTCTTCAAATTTTTGAAGCCGAATTGAGGAAAAAAAGGATTATTATATGAAGATCACGCTGCAAAAAAGAGGAATGTCATTGTTATGTAGTTTTCGGGAAATAAAAAAAACAAATTTATATTATATTTGTGTTGTATGGCTATATATTTCACAGGTTAACTTTGAGACTATGATTCTTATTGCATTGGAAGATTATACATAAAATTCTACCGTATTTGATGTACATCATGTATATTTCATTAAAAAATGTGACCCTTTTTGCAATGTAGTTTTCATATATAATTTTTATTTTAATAATTTTTACCTCTCGCTAAGAGAGGTATTGGATTCATGCTAAAAATCGCATATCCAGATTTTATTGAATAAGCACGTTTTAAGGTCCCTATAATCCGATTTTAACATTTAACGATGGTATCTGTGTGTGTGTGTGTGTGTGTGTGTGTGTGTGTGTGTGTATGTGGGATGTTGGAAGGACGATTACTCAAAAACTATAAGATTTTATATTTGTTTACATATTTCCCAATCGGACATTCATGGGATGATCTGAAAAGGTTTTGGTAACAATTGGACAACCGGAAGTAGAAGATTCTTGAAAAAAAAAGTCTTCTAAATATTGATGTTGAGATAGATGTTGGGGAAGAGACGGAAAGATAGGATAATGAATGAAAGAATAAGGGAAATGGCTCGAGTAATAGAAGTTTCTAGAAAGATACAAGAGAGACGATTACATTAGTATGAACATGTCGTGAGAATAGATGAAGAATATATTGGAAGAATGAATAGCTTAATTGTAGAAGGTGGAAGAAACAGAGGAAGACCAAAGATAAGATGGAAGAACTGTATTGCGGAACACTTGAGAAAAAAGGAACGGAATGAGGACGACACACAAAACAGAAATGAGTGAAAAAAGAAAATAAAACATAGCGACATAGGAAAAGCTAAAGAAGAAGATGTCAGTGTCAAGGGCAATTTGCTTAATTTGTTTATGAAGTAATTTAACTGGAAATATAGAATATTTTGCAAGAAAAATTATATATGGAATTTGTACATAATACACGGGATTGATGGAAGGTAATGTGCTGGCAACATCAGCTTTATTTTAAGAAAAACAATTAAGAGCTTCAAATTAAGATACTTCAGGTAGATCAATTGTAACCAAAATCTAATCAATTGGATGTAAGAATAGGAATAAAAAAAATTGTAATTTTTGAAATTGTAGTATTGGAGTTATCGTGGACGAAACGATCATCACACACACATACAGACATCATCGTAAAAATAGTAAAGAATAACACGTGAAATATCTCCAAATAAATCTGCTTTATTAAATAAAATAAAGGCACTAGATCAACGTTACAAAATGAAAATAAAACTGCTCCAGCAGAGAAATCGAAGAAATATTAAAAAAATTGCTACTATGTCGTCAGGACTTTGTGCTTTAAAGAATCGAAACTTTTTACAAGAAGATCAGCTGATTGTTTTGAAAAATATATCGACCCCTAATAAGAAAATATTGAATCCAATGGGAAACAATATTATTTATTTGATTAAAGCTATTTTAGAAAAATATATTTCCATACGACTATACTACATTGCAAAAAATATAAAAGATTCATCACAAAGTCGATGACAACAATATAACAAATTAATTCTGTTCGAAGGTTACTAGTTTCAGATATTTATATTTATTGGATTTCTTTAAATTTTAAAAATAATTATGTATTTTATTTTAGTTACTGAATTATCTTGTATAAATAAAAACATTTTATTACGGTTGATATTATTTATTCCCTACGTTGGATTTATTCTAGTAAATTACACTATTACTATTGTTTATTACTCCAATATAACTTTATTTTACGTAAAATAGACAGATTTGAATAACGCGCTAAAATGGGGCTGCACAATATGGCTGACGCTTCATTCCCCTTCCGTCACTAGGCATCAAGGTCATTGCCTACAATCGTACTTTACGCTCCCTCTATGTATTATATTCTTAACTCTATGGTCAAATTTAAATACATAACAGTGTACATAACCCATGGATTGAAATAGAGCGCGGGCACTCAGCTGTTGCAGTAACCTTCGAAACAGCTGATCTTAGTGCCCCCGGCTTGTTACTCATTTCTTTAGCAAATAAATGAGGTCGAGCGACAAATACGCCATCTATTCAAAGAGAGTTTTTCTTAGCGCTAATTCAAAATCTGAAAAAAGTTTGTTGTCTTACAAAACAAATTTCTCTCGTATTTCATTGTGCGAGATTATTTAATGGCTTCTATAATGTATGTGTACTTCAAGAAGAAGCTATCACCTGATATGCAACTTCGCTAATTAGCAAAAATGGAGTTAATTTGTAATATTGACCCGCACGATTGTGATGAAAGTGGGTTTTCGCAGGATATATCGGATTTTCTGAATATTTTGCCAATGGATATACATAATCATTTATTTGGTACTAACGAAAGTGTTTAAACCCAAGAGCAATTAAACAGTTTCCGGAGTTTAAAATCGTATAAGTATTACTGGTGCAATTGGCTGCGAGATATTAATGTGAATAAATTTGGAAAACGAACCTACTAGTAAAAGAAAAGGTGAGTAATCTATTTATACTGCAATGGGTTAATTTGTGCTTTATTATACACATTTTATTACAATAAAATCATTATGAATCAGAAAACTCATATACCGTGATGATTTATTTATTTAACATCCATACATTGACATGTAATATTATTTTATAGGTTATGCATTCATAAATACTGAACGAAAAGTTATTAGACGTGTGGATAATTGCCGAAAAAGCTGGGAGAGTTCACAGTGGTCACTACAGATGTATCTACATCGGGTCTTTCGGAAACGCGCAATCATTTAGCGACAGTTCTTTTAGTTATACAAGATGTGTCCGTAACGGGTTTGGAAAACAAATGGAAATTTCCTCGTGGAAGACATGGAAAAATAGCTGACGCTGGGCTATGGTCTCAAGAGACTAAGAAACTTTGACTTGTATGGTCCTACGTTGTTCCATCACTACCGTCTTAGGATGTATTCTACATTCAATAAATAATGAAAGACAGATAAAGAAATAAATTCATTTTTAACAATGTTTTTTTTGTAATATGTTAGAAAATAAGGTTTAATTTAGTTTTCTTTATGTATCATTTGTCTTAGCAATACTATGCGCGCCATCTATTGTTCATGTAAAAAAAATATAAGCCATCTACGGAGTGTAATTTGTACTAAGAAAAGGAAGTGAAACATTTTTGTAATGTGATGACTTCACTTCCAGTTGTGTCATGATATAGTGCGTGGCGTAAAAGGTATTTTTGTCAGAAATAAAAGGCTCTATTCTTTTTCTCAGCAAGTATTGTTTTATTTGCAAGTTACACCCAATTTACTCGAAAAGTTCTACAGGTTATGGGCCCAGGCCCGCTAAATCGTAAATTCGGTGAAGTGTTTTGTGTAAAAAGAACAGTGGACATTAACTTTGTGGTTAGTTCCCGTGACACAAAAAAAAATCACGTACTGACGCAATGGAGATTCTTAAACAATTCCAGATTAAGAAGTTCGACGGGAAGAATTTCCAACTGTGGAAATACCAAATGGAAATCATCTTCAAAGCTGAACCCGGAATGTTTGAGTTGATGAATGGTACCACGCCGCGACCAGCAGAAGTCGTAAGTCAACAAGCATGGGATAAACTCAACGCAAAAGCGATGCTACTTGTATCGTCAAGCATGGAATATGAGCAGCTACAAATTGTAGTAAGTTGTACGACGGCTTCAGAAATGTGGACGCGTTTAAAGACAATTCACGAGCAGCGATCGTCGGTGAATAAAGTTGCACTCAAGCAACGATTCTTCAATTACAAAATGGTTGACACTGATTCAATTGCCCAACACATAAGCAAAATTGAGGAGCTTGCACAAGCTCTATCGGATATTGAACAACCTGTCAGTGATGTTGACAAAATAGCAAAAGTTTTGGGGAGCTTGCCCATAAAATTTAACTCCTTCGTAACAGCATGGGACTCTTATGATGAGACAAAACAAACCTTCGAAAATTTAACGATACGTTTGCTAAAGGAGGAACAGAGGCTTACGGAGGTAGAAGAAATGTCAACAGCGTTCGCAGCAGTTGGAGTTGGTGACCGAAGTAAGCGAACCGGAACACCAGGCTATAAGAAAGACAAGAAAGATATTGAATGCTTCTTTTGTAAGAAGAAAGGCCATTACAAGGCCGACTGTCGAATACGACGTGCGAAGTTAAAGAAATCTGGTGAAAAGAAAAATCATCAAGCTCTGTGCATTGAGGCGAATAATATGCTACTCCCAAACAGTGAAGACGATTGGCTTGGAGACAGTGCCGCATCTCAACATATGTCGCATCATCGCGAGTGGTTTTGCGACCTAAATCCAATCTCTGGAGACTATTCAGTGCAAATTGGGGACAATACAAGTTTGAAAGCTATCGGTACAGGTTCCATTCGAATTCACGCGTTAGTTAACGGAGAGTGGGAGCCGAGGACACTTGAAAACGTTTTGTTTGTTCCCAAATTAAGAAGGAATTTATTTTCAATCGGTGTAGTCACGAACAAAGGTATGGAAGTGATTTTAGCAAATGACAAATTAGAAATTCGTAACCCAAAACTCATTGCCACTGGAATCAAACAAAAAAATAACTGCTACAAGTTATTATTTAAAGTAGATGAACCACAAGTGGTATCAGCAAACGTGACAATAGGAGAATCAATGTTGCTCTGGCACGAGAGGATGGGGCATGCAAATTTCAAAGTACTCAAGGAAATGGCAAGTAACGGTTTATTACCAAGCATCAAGGTTACCGAAGACTTATTTTGCGAGCAATGTCAATATGGCAAGATAAGTAGAAAGCCCTTTAAAAGTAAAACTGAAGAGAGAGCTTCACAACCCGGTATGTTTGTGCATGTTGATCTGTGCGGCAAAATGAAACATTCGTCGCTCGGCGGGGCAAATTATTTTATGCTCATCAAAGACGACTGTACATCGTACATGTGTGTATATTTTCTAAAACACAAAAGTGATGCATTTTCAAAATTCGTAGAGTTCAAGACTTTGCTAGAAAATCAGACTGGCAATGAATTAAAAAAGGTGCGAAGTGATAACGGACTCGAATTCAAGAACATAAACTTTGAACAGTTTTTTAAAAAACACGGCATAATACACGAATTTAGTGCACCGTACACTGCTGAACAAAACGGGAGAATTGAACGCGAAAATCGGTCGATAATAGAAAGTGCACGAACAATGCTCATCGCGGCAAATCTTCAACCAGCTCTTTGGGCTGAAGCTGTAAACACGAGCGTTTACATACAGAACAGAAAACCTCGTAGTTTAGACAATAAAATTCCGTATGAAATGTGGACCGAAAAATCTGTGTGTCTTAAACATTTAAGAAAGTTTGGTGCAGAGGTATTTGTTCACATACCAAAACAATTTAGAACCAAATTCGAGAGTAAAGGTACAAAGGGGATTCTAGTCGGTTATGAAAAAGACAGTACAAACTATCGAATACTAGATACGAAAACCGGAAAAATCACAGTTTCTCGCGATGTTCAGTTCAATGAACAACCTCATCAATTCCAAACTAACGTTGAAGCAGATGAGTTGTTTTGTTTTAATTTGCAGGACATCAATGAAGCAGAGGCAGCGGAGCCAGCAGAGCAGGCAGAGGCAGCGGAACCAGGCAACAGCGAGATATTCGAGAATGCAGAGGACCTGTTAGGCGACGACGAACGGGCAGGAGCAGCAAGTATACCAGTTCCAGCTCCAAGTCGGCTTCGAGATCGAAGCACTATTCGGCGACCGTTGCGGTACATCGAAGAAGAAGCAAACGTAGCGTGTGCAGCGCTATTGACAGAAAATCCTGAAACCTATGAGCAAGCAATGGACAGTGACGACGCAGCGCAGTGGCAGCGTGCCATGGAAGAGGAAATGAAGTCGTTAGAAGAGAACGAAACTTGGTCCCTGGAGAAACTGCCAGAAAATCGACGTGCAATTGGGTGCAAATGGGTTTATCGTGTCAAACGTAGAATCGACGGTTCCATCGAGCGTTACAAGGCACGGTTGTGTGCAAAGGGATTTCTTCAGAAGAAGGACATCGATTACGGTGAGATATTTTCCCCAGTTGTAAGGTATGATACTGTTCGAACTCTAATTGCCCTTGCAACAATTAATAATTGGGAAATTATGCAGTTCGATGTTAAGACAGCTTTTCTGCATGGAGAGCTACGCGAAGAGCTGTACATGGAACAACCAAAAGGTTTCATGAACAACGATTCAAGTCTAGTTTGCAAGCTTAAAAGGAGCCTATACGGCCTAAAACAAGCTTCAAGATGCTGGAATGAAAAGTTCAAAGCATTCTTAAGCAATTTTGGTTTCAAACATCTAGAGTCAGATCAGAGCGTTTTTCGTACCATAATTCAAGGAGAAGAAGTGTATATTGCACTTTACGTAGATGACGGATTGATCATGACGAAGAATATTGATACGATTAATCAAATACTGGAAAATCTTGGATCAAAGTTTGAGATCAAAGTCTCAAATCCAGATTGTTTTGTTGGTCTCGAAATAACAAGATTCAGAGACGAGCGAAAAACATTCATCAGTCAAGGCAGCTACATCACAAGAATTTTAGATAAATTCAATATGACAAACTGTAAGACTAATGCAGTTCCAGCTGATCCAAACACAGAATTGACGAGCAAACAAGAAACTGAAGTCAGTGAGGAAGCAGGAGAGAGCAAGATGCCTTATCGTGAGGCTGTAGGCAGTCTCATGTTTGCTGCTATAGTGTCAAGACCTGACATAATGTTTGCTGTTAGCCAGGTAAGCAGGTTTCTCAACAATCCAGGGAAAACACATTGGTTGGCTGTCAAAAGGATTTTGAGATATCTGCAGGGGACAAAGGACATGGGAATAATGTACTGTGGACATCAGAATGAATTTGTAATGTACAGTGACGCTGATTTTGCTGGCGATATGGAAACCAGAAAATCCACTTCTGGATACATTAGTGTTTTCGCTGGAGGTCCAATAACTTGGTGCTCACAGCGTCAAAAATGTGTTGCACGATCAACGACGGAGGCCGAATATGTGGCAGCATCGAATGCAGCTCAAGAGACTATGTGGCTTCGTAGTTTGTTCCAGGAATTAGGGAAGAAAGAAAATTCGCCTACAAAGTTGTGTGTCGATAATCAAAGCGCAATCAAATTGGTAAAGAACACAGAACATCACAAAATGACTAAACACATCTCTGTTAAATATCATTACATTCGCGAGTGCGTGGAAAATGGTGCATTGAATGTGGTGTTTGTTCCTTCCGAAAATCAGTTTGCAGACTTTTTAACAAAAGCGTTACCACGTGACAAATTCAACGCCAATACGAAATCTTTGTCTATTGTGTGTTTAAGTGATGAGAGAAATGAAAAGTAAATTAAAAGTGGGAGTGTTAGAAAATAAGGTTTAATTTAGTTTTCTTTATGTATCATTTGTCTTAGCAATACTATGCGCGCCATCTATTGTTCATGTAAAAAAAATATAAGCCATCTACGGAGTGTAATTTGTACTAAGAAAAATTTTTGTAATGTGATGACTTCACTTCCAGTTGTGTCATGATATAGTGCGTGGCGTAAAAGGTATTTTTGTCAGAAATAAAAGGCTCTATTCTTTTTCTCAGCAAGTATTGTTTTATTTGCAAGTTACACCCAATTTACTCGAAAAGTTCTACATAATAAAATGTGTATAATGCCTATGTCACACTTGTCTGATTCTGTGCGATGTATGATGAAACTTGCCGTGTGCGACGAAAATTCGTAATACTCGTGTCCCACTTGTATGACAAAAATCACATGAAAAGTACCTATGTTACTCATTTCACGTCGATGTGTCAAGCGTGCAAATAACCTAACATAAACAGTAGGGAGTAGAAAAATAATATAATTATGAACATTTACTTAACAAAAAATAAACAAATACAAATAAAGTTTAAAAATATTAACCTAACTCCAATATGTTAAACTCAAATATCAAAATATCTGTGAACGTAGCTAATAAGTACCGCGTGAAATGAGCAGCACATGTTTTGTATGATGGAAATAGAAGCGCTTCTATTTTTCTTCATACATGGACAGTTTCATCATACATAATACAGAATCAGACAAGTGGGACATAGGCTTAATAAAGCATTAAATTAATATATTGTAATATAAATAGATTACTCACCTTTTCTTTTACTAGTAGGTACAAGTTTTCCAAATTTCTTCACATTAATATCGCGTACTACTACACCGGTAATATTTATATGATTTTAAACCCCGGAAAGTATTTAATTGCTCTTGGGTGTAAACGCTTTTGTTGGTAACAAAATAATTTATATCCATTGGCAAAATATTCGGAAAATACTATATATCCTTCAAAAACTCACTTTCATCACATCATCAATAATACAAATTAACTTGATTTTTGTTAAATAGCGAGGTTGGATATCAAATGGTAACTTCTTTTTGAAGTACACATGTATTATAAAAACCATTAACTAATCTCGCATAATGAAATACAAGAGAAATTTGTTTTGTAAACAGCTGAGTGCCCGTTCTACCTCCAACAGCACATAATACGTCATTCTCAGCTAGCACCGACACAAAAAAAAAACAAATATACGAGATAGCTTGCGCCACTTCTTTAATCGGTAGTGTTTTCATTTAAATTTTTTTTATCATTTTTCATACATGAAAAGTATTTTTATGTCAGTAAGATTTACTAGGTACCTATATTAAATTATTTTAATATTTATATTAAAATAAATAGGGTCTCGTCGCCATGTACCTGAGTGTTTGGTCGCGAATCTGGGGACCCGAGTTCGATCCCGACCAACACCAAAAATCCTTCGAATATTAATGGCACTAAATTGACCCCTATGGTGCCTGTGAGATGACGCCTAGTAAACGCCCGCACAGTATAAATATTTCATCATTACCGATATCTGTGTAGAAAGCAGATTGGCACACCCAGTAATAAGTAATATATTTATTTAAAATAAATTTGTATATATCTTTTACCATTGATTATCTTCCATTATACTCGTATACTGTTTTTGTTTTAACATATAAGAAAGAATCCTGGTTTTCTAAATTTGGCTTCAATAATTGTATTATATGACTGATATCTACCCTTTTTAGTTATTTTCCGTTAGTATTTCTTTGTAGGTTGTCCGCATTTTATATGTTTCGGTTTCTTTCTACAGCATAAGATACCTAGCATTGGTAAGTCAGGTTTTTTACCTTCCGTCACTTTTAGGTAAGAAAGGTATTGTCTTAGGTCAAAAAAATCGATGGTGAGTTATATAAATAAGCACGTTTTGGGGTCCCTAGAATACGAATTTACTACTTTTACGATGATGTCTGTATGTGTGTGTGTGATGATCGTTTCGTCCACGATAACTCCAATACTACAATTTCAAAAATTACAATTTTTTTGATTCCTATTCTTACATCCAATTGATTAGATTTTGGTTACAATTGATCTACCTGTATTATCTTAATTTGAAGCTCTTAATTGTTTTTCTTAAAATAGAGCTGATGTTGCCAGCACATTACCTTCCATCAATCCCGTGTATTATGTACAAATTCCATATATAATTTTTCTTGCAAAATATTCTATATTTCCAGTTAAATTACTTCATAAACAAATTAAGCAAATTGCCCTTGACACTGACATCTTCTTCTTTAGCTTTTCCTATGTCGCTATGTTTTATTTTCTTTTTTCACTCATTTCTGTTTTGTGTGTCGTCCTCATTCCGTTCCTTTTTTCTCAAGTGTTCCGCAATACAGTTCTTCCATCTTATCTTTGGTCTTCCTCTGTTTCTTCCACCTTCTACAATTAAGCTATTCATTCTTCCAATATATTCTTCATCTATTCTCACGACATGTTCATACTAATGTAATCGTCTCTCTTGTATCTTTCTAGAAACTTCTATTACTCGAGCCATTTCCCTTATTCTTTCATTCATTATCCTATCTTTCCGTCTCTTCCCCAACATCTATCTCAACATCAATATTTAGAAGATTTTTTTTTCAAGAATCTTCTACTTCCGGTTGTCCAATTGTTACCAAAACCTTTTCAGATCATCCCATGAATGTCCGATTGGGAAATATGTAAACAAATATAAAATCTTATAGTTTTTGAGTAATCGTCCTTCCAACATCCCACATACACACACACACACACACACACACACACACACAGATACCATCGTTAAATGTTAAAATCGGATTATAGGGACCTTAAAACGTGCTTATTCAATAAAATCTGGATATGCGATTTTTAGCATGAATCCAATACCTCTCTTAGCGAGAGGTAAAAATTATTAAAATAAAAATTATATATGAAAACTACATTGCAAAAAGGGTCACATTTTTTAATGAAATATACATGATGTACATCAAATACGGTAGAATTTTATGTATAATCTTCCAATGCAATAAGAATCATAGTCTCAAAGTTAACCTGTGAAATATATAGCCATACAACACAAATATAATATAAATTTGTTTTTTTTATTTCCCGAAAACTACATAACAATGACATTCCTCTTTTTTGCAGCGTGATCTTCATATAATAATCCTTTTTTTCCTCAATTCGGCTTCAAAAATTTGAAGAATTTGGAAATTAATTGATATCTAGGCTGTTCCTTTACATATGTTTTAGCTTCTTTCTACGTCATAAGATAGTTTTGTTAAGTCAGATTGTCAGGTTTAAACCATGTTTTTGGTAGACTTGGTTTTATGTGTACGATTATTTTTTTATTATTCTTTATGACGTTGTGGCATGGAGAATTCGTGTATTGTAAATGAATGTCTTGATTTAATTTCTATTGCACATGGATTTCCTTAATAATCGTGTTTAGATATTTGAAATAGACCTTTTCAATTTAAAGAGATCTGCGCGTAGTAAGCCAACAACTGACGGGAGTCATGGTTATGCACTTGTGATAAGATTCATGGCGCGTGTGTGTTTTTTTTAAATAGATTTAAACTATGAGGAAAGTCTCAGACAACTTTAAGAAACTTGTCGAAAGTCGTTACAAAGCGAGATTTTGTTTCACAGTCCAGCTGACTGTTGCAGACGCCATTTTACTTACTATTGGCAGAGATACAAGAGACAGCTGAAAAGGATTATTGTTTTCTATCAGTAGCATTTTACACTTAAACCGTTATGTCTATGTATAAATATTGTCATTGTATAATGTAAAATAAGATTAATTATAAGTTATGCAAAGATGAATGTGTTTTATTTGCCTCCTGCCTTAAATACAATAAAAATTAAAAACAATACATCCGTCTCAAACACTATTCCCATTGATATCAGCTTCTTGCAACAAATATATGTGTTTATAAACCTTATTGTATTTACAGATTAGTAGGTTTATATTATTTACTGCTACACCATTCCCATGTATTTATAATATAAATAATTGCTATTTACAGATTGTTATACATATGCAAATAAAAGATTATAAGTGATTCAAATACTTGATTTATTTTTTGATGCTGTAATACAAAAAAACTAATAAATGTTTGTTAACTTTCACAATTTATTTCGTTGCGACATCTACCAGTGCTCACTAAACTATTAATCTATTCCAATTTAATAATTTTATTTTGTTACAATTTGTAGGACGGAGTGTACTTTTTAAATATGTAAGCGCGCGAAGTTGATACGCGCCAAAATCATGGGCTAGATTTGTACGTTATGACACAGTGCTGGGCAGGAAATGTACAGGACGATCTATGTACATTATGACGATGCATAAGGCAAGAAATGTACACTTTGACGCGCGCCAACTTCATGGGCTAGATTTGTACGTTATGACACAGTGCTTGGCAGGAAATGAACAGGGCGATTTGTGTACATTATGACGGAGCGTGTGTTCCCTTACCAGTCATCGTAGTCAGTATCTCAAGAAAATATACAAATAAATAAAATAAAAGTATTACTTACACTTTAAATAAATATTAGAAGTATATTTAAATGTGATTTGGATTAAAATAAAGCAAGTAGCCACGAAAATACATAATAATTTGCGCAACAACAACGAATATGACAGTGGCCCTCTAATGGCGGACGAAACGCGAGCCACGTCATGGCCATACCCTGAGTATACAGGTACCCTAAAGCTTAATTTACATGGAACGTTATCACCGTTGTGGCCGTCAACCGTTCACGCCGTGAAGACCGTATAGTCCGTAGTGGGGATTTTAGAGGGAATTTCATATTTAGTAACTTCTGAAAAATAAATATAAATATAAAGTACCGCGATTGTTTCTATATCCATAGTAAATACACAAATATGAGATTTTAGATTACACAATTCAACACAAATACAAAAACTTATATTTATATCACTCAGTTGGCTAACCTGATTTAAGAAGAACTAACTCAATGTACGCAAGCGCAGCGGTCATAACGGCCGACAGAATAGAACACAGTTCTAATTTGACCTTGAACGGTTGCAACGTTCGCGCCATTAATCATGTTTGATTTTAGCCAATCAGAGTCGAGAACGGCCACAACGGCCGACGGTGATAACGGCGACAACGTTCCATGTAAATTAAGCTTAACTCTATTGAGCCAGAAACATAATACGCATGGTCCACCCGGGCCTTAATTCATTTCAAACTATAGCAGCGACATGAACCGTTTAGTGACATCTCTGTTACATAGGGTACACTACTCTCACTGCCTACTGTTTGCTACTAGTTTCCCAATACAAGTTGCACCGGGGTGTGGACGACAAGCAAAGCGTGATTTTTAAACATAACTTTGAATATATAATACATATAAGAATGGCAACGCATATGGCCTAGCAACATACTACATCTGTCTCTTTTTATTCACAAAATTATTATAGATAGCTAGTGACTCCTACCATAAAACTATGAACTACGGTAAATCGTGCTGACAGCATTGCCAGATACTATTTGTTAGTATTCAATAATCAAAAATTCAAAAATATTGTTTCATAATAACCAGATAATATATTTTGAATCTTCAATGTACATGTATACTTGTTTTACAGTAGGAAACTTAAAAACCTTTAAAAATCTTAACTTGCTGTTCTAGCTACGTGGCAATACTGTGCAACATCCACATATTATGTATTTTTTGAACTAACTCAGAAATAATTCGTATAGGGAGGGATAGATGGCACCTTCTCTCGAAATATTTAATCTAAATACATTACGTTGCCATTCTTATATGTATTATAATATTCAAAGATAACAACGCAAAACAAACACAAATTCATAGCCCGCTTTGCTCCCAAAAATGTCGTACGCAGCGCCTCCAACAGCGCTCGGACGTACTACTATTGAGGAAAGCGCGTGTGATGTTGCCGAGCGGTTTAACCTTTAACATTGGACAAAATACGTGCTTTTGTCAAATCTATAAAGTAATTGATTATTTACTTGATATAAGTTCTACGTACATAAAATTTCCGAAAAATGCAGAAGAAAAGGATAACATGTCCCGACAATTTGAAAAAGTAAAATATTGATGAATGTAAATTTCATGGTTTATATTATATGAAATTTTGTGAGCCTCCATTTTTGTTGTGTACACCAGTGTAGATTATTGGTCGGTGGTGTATACTGACCACAGATCTACATATAAATTTATATGTTGGTCTGTGATACTGACAGACCATGTGCGCCAAAATCGTTTTCAACTTTAGTACTGCCACCGGATGATGGCAGAACTCATTCAGTGTAGTCACGTGACTGCGTGATATGTTGCACTCAGTAGGTGCGTTCAATGAAGTTAGCAAGCTAGCGCTAACGAAGTTGCAAAATAAAGTTAGCAAAACGCTTACTGAACGGCAATTGGTGCGAATATAAATTCAAATATTTGACCAAGATATTACTTTGTGAATTTTTAAATGCTTCATTCAACTTAGAATTAAAAACTGTTTTGGGAATAACAGAAAATTGATTCTCCATCTAAAAATTTTACAAAAAATTTACATTTACTTCAACATAACCACAAAATGTCAAAACATATCTGCTTGTAATGTCAATATAAAATATAATTGTTATTTTTCGACAATATATAGCTAGCGTCTTCATTTAAAACGTGATTTATAAAACTCATTTTTGATTCCATTTTAAATTTGGTATCCTAGCAGCAATTAGCAGATCAAGCTAGCGAAATAATCGGTGCTAGAATTTTTCGCTAGCAAAGCATTAAATATGACGTCACTTATGACGTCATATACAATTCGCTAGCGTAGCACGCTGATTTGCTAACTTCATTGAACGCACCTAGTGCGCACTTGCACTGTGTAAGCTGAATTCGCTATTAGTAAAATTTAAATTTATACCTACACCATAGGTCTTCCTACCAACGCTTTCAGCTCTGAAGCTGAAATGATTCGTAGTTCTTTTTTTTACTTAAAGAAAGATCATTGAGCTACTACTAGTAGAAGTAGGAAGGTTTCTGACACCGATAGAACGTACTTTATGAAACAAGAAATGAACAGTGCGATGCATGGACATTATGATGATACGATGCGCATGTTCACCTATAAACTAAGTTTAAATATAAAAAGGTTACGAAAATTAAAACATACATATCAATGGCATAAATACTATTTTCAGTTGGTCGAGGTTTACCAAAAGTTATAAAATTGAAGATATTAATATACTAATGGGACGATTTTTTCTGTTCACTTCTATAAGTCTTACAGATTTGTAAATCTGCAAAAAAGTGACGAAAACACATCTATTCTTGTTGACTAATATAAAATTATTCATAAGAATGGCAGCATTTGTTGCGATTTTGTTCATTATTTACAGATCAGTAAGACTTACAGATGTGAAAAGAACTGACCCATAAGCTTAAATACAAAATTTCACGTTTACAGAATTTTAAATACACGTGCCCACAGATACACAGATCGACTTAGAAACACAAATATCGACGTAAAATTTGTCTTATCTTATTTTAAAGTCCTGAAAACGTGTTTATCTACAAATAACTGAAATTACCAAAATTCATGTGCTCACATTTCCTTATTCACATTATATTGAGGCAATTTATAAAAAATATTCTTATTTAAACCATAGATACCAAAATCACAGAAAAATATGTGAATCTTGTGAAGTAACTTTATCATTATTATACGCAGAAAATTCAAAAACATTTCATTATACATTATATTCGTGTCCAAAATAACTATACCATCACTACTAACTTTTTATTTGGAAATAAAACCCATTTGAAAAACAGTGAAATGGAGACAATGTGCTAGATTCAAAACACCTATTGATACAAAAAAATATTAATAATTAAATTTTGACAGCAATATTGAACAATTCCTATATTTAATTTCAATGCCATATTATTTCTTTAAGGAAATTAATTAATACTGGTATTTAATTGTAATAAATAATTTAAAATGTATTACCAATTTGTAGTATATGGGTATAGATTTTCTAATTTTTTTTCTGAATTCAGTCCTGTAATCTTTATAATATGTCCTCAGATTACAAAAAATATTGAAAAAAAAATCAATTGAAATTTAAGTAATTTTTTTTTCTTTAGTTATTTTTCACTGGGAAAATCAAGAACTGCTATCTGTCAATTTGAATTATTTACGGCCGAATTCACCATTCCTTAATCATGAGTTGATTCACAGATCAACACTGATCCTAAATCAATCCAATTCACCATTACAAATCAAGCTAATCTACTAATCAAAATCAATGATCAACTGATTCGTCATATTCCATGAATCAAGGACTGATCAAATCTTTTTTTAATTTTGACGTTTATAGCTATGTTAGGATTCTGGCTGTTGTACCCATGTGTAACTTTGCCTCATCCTTCTTCTTTATCTTTATTTAGAACCGCATTGGTTTTATTATTTTTAACTATACATTTACATCTTTCATTTTCACTATATTTAAAAACACTCCTTTAAAAAAATTATATTATTATAGGAAAATTATAAAATATATTTTATAAATAAATGACAAACTTACATATCAATACCTTTTTAACGGAAAGTGCAATTTCCACGAATAAAATTCCATGACAGTTACATTCACTGTCAAAAACCAAACAAAACTGTGAATAAGTTGATCATGATTCCTTGATTCGAAAATCAAGTTGATGAATTAGAACATACGTTGATCTATAGATCAGCTTGATTCCTTAATCTACTGATTACTAATCAACGGACTAATGGTGAATTCGGCCGTTAGTGTATAATTCACTATTTAATGATTTGAACACTTTATAAAGTTTTTAACAAAAAAATATTTATTTCGTTTTAATTTAAGCTCAATTGTTTTTCATACATAGCCTACTGAAAAATAATTATAAAAATCAAATTTATTTAAATTTCAATTGAGTTTTGCTCAATAATTTTGGTATGTAATTAAAATGATTACATTGTTGAATTCAGAAAAAAAATACTTTATCGAACAAGTCTAAAAATATATATACCATCCTATTTAAGAAAATGTAACTTTAAACAATAGGTTGAGAACCATTGATTAAAAAAAAAAACTTCAATAATTGAATATCCTCCTTAATTTACTACAACTTTTATTTGAATGATGTTCTACTATTCCCAATAATAAATAATCGAGCTCAACACTTTCTTGAAACACCTGTATATATTTTATTATAGATATAAATATATTACACATTATAAGGTAAGTATAAAAACATGATCATGGATACACACTAGCAAACTAAAACAATTCAATTTAATTCATATCATATACTGATTGAAGAGCTAACTCAGGTTTTTCATAACCAAGCTCTTCAGGAGTATCAATACTCAACTCCGATAATGTTGGTCGTATATCCTGAATGATGTATGGATAAATTTGACCAATTTTAGGTCCACATTTCTCTCTGACAGCTTCAAGAAATCTTACAGCAAGTGCATAATCGTTAACACGGCGACAAGCTCTTAATGCAGCTGTGATGATTTTTGGTTCAGGCACGAGATCCATTCCACAAATATCATTAATTCCTTTGCGAAGTTCCCAACCATCGATATCTAGTCTGTTAAAAAAGGTTTCATACCTTCTATCAAATTCTTCATCTGTTTCAGTTGAATGTTTAGACATAAGTCTAATTCCAACAATTACTGTCGGTTTAGCATTGCAAAATGCTCTTTGTATTAAACAAAAGCCTTTCGAACAAGTTGTACGTAACATTTTGTTCTTGTTGTTGCAATAATGCACACCAGATTTGCTTCTTCACCAACAACTGTCTATGACACCGCCCATGCTCATGCCCAATTCCGATAAATATCTTCCATTTTTAACAAATATATTTTATTTTGAATTTATTTAACTTAAACCAAAAATATCATGCTTTAATTTTCATTTCATAATTAAAAAAATTGTATATTAAAAAAAAAAATTCGAAATACAATAATTTTATTTGTAAATTTAGGGATAGGGAATTTTATTTTCTAACCTCATTGATTCTCTTCTGTATTCGCTGACAGTTCGGCCATTTTTCAAGTAACCAAGTTTCACGCAAAACGTGACATTAATTATATGTGTATTGTGCTTGAATTACAACAAAATGGTTAGTAAATTCGTTAACTATACAAAATACATTTCATAACTTATTACCTAGTTATTAATATTACAGCATATTATTCGTAGACAACTAGGTATCACCATATGTCAATACTTAACCTATTCTTCAAAATCTTATGATTAAATCATATTATTCTTTTTAGAAACCAATTTTATTACATGGGCACGAGCGTGCTATTACTCAAATTAAATATAGCCGAGAAGGAGATCTATTGTTTAGCTCATCGAAAGATCCAATCCCAAATGTTTGGTATTCTTTAAACGGTGAACGATTAGGCACTTTTAATGGCCATCAAGGTGCTGTGTGGTGTATTGATGTTGATTGGGAAACAACCAGATTCATCTCCGGTGCTGGTGACAATACCTTTCGAATATGGGACGTACAGACTGGGAAAGAAACCGGTCAAATTAAAACAAATTCTTCCGTAAGAGCATGCAATTTCAGTTATTCGGCGAATATGGCTGCTTATGCTACTGACAAAGCTATGGGATACCAGTGTGAATTGTTTATTATGGACGTGAGAAATGCTGATGAGAGCTTCAATGCTAGTGAACCAATCTTACGTATTCCTATCAATGGATCTAGGGTTTCGTCTCTCTTATGGGGTACTTTAGATGAAGTTCTTATTACCGGTCACGAAAATGGAGATTTGAAACAGTGGGATCTTCGTGTAAGTAGAAATTTTACAAATATTGTATTGCATAATAATGTATTCTCATCAAACACATATTTCAATACATTACATATACCAAAAAATATTTAAAATACGATAGTTTACAAACAATTTGAAGTTCCTAGTTATACATGCTATATCTACATTTTCTGATAATACCTTTATAATACTTTATTTTGGTATTAAAAATGAATCGCAGGAATTCTCTTAATTAGCTTTTTTTTATAGACAGGAAAAGAATTAAATTCAGTAAACGACCATTCTCAACTAATCAACGATATGCAGATGTCAAAAGATGGTACAATGTTCATCACAGCATCAAAGGACCATACAGCTAAGTTATTCGATACAGATTCCCTAATGCTTTTGAAAACGTATAAAACGGAGCGACCTGTCAATTCAGCAGCTCTTAGTCCCATTTTACACCATGTAGTATTGGGTGGTGGTCAAGATGCTATGGATGTAACAACCACATCTGCTAGAGTTGGAAAATTCGACTCCAGGTAAAAAAAAATGTATATTGAAGTCATGCAAAAAATTTCATTTTTAACTTTAATTGATATAGTAATGAAAAATATTAGACCCGTATTTTTTATTTTTCCTCAAATCGAATTTGATCTTTAATAATGAAAAAATTGCAATTAAAAATGATATCGTTAAATAAGAAGGTAATTTCCCACGCTTCGTCCCTCGCCCCGTGACGTACGCAGTACATTTCGACAGCCATTTTGATTTTCACACTAGGTTTCTGAACGTCAAAGTGACATTTAGAGATAACCTGAAAATTACAAAAGTAAACATGCAGTTGAAACGTTGTCAACGTTGTTTTGTAAATATTCTGCAATATATTGTTTCACGTGCGTTGTTATAGCTAAACAAACTCGGCTCGGACACAGCTGTTTCCAGTCACCTTGGATCAGCTGTTCCGGCACCCTGATAACAGCGCCATCTGTTCTGTCATAGTTTTCCTTAGCGCTAATTCAAATGTTGGAATCAATTTGCTGTCTTACATTGAGGTGTGGTGTAAACAACATTTATTTTACGCCTAAAGTTTTTTTGCAAATTGTGTTTGAGAATGTGCTTATTTTAAAGCATTAAGTAGAGACATAAAAAATCGCTACCGAAAATCGGTCACTTTAATATGGTTTAAGAGTAAGGATTGTTGTATGATGTTGATGTTGTTCTTATTGTTATCGGGTTTGTGCGAACCCACTAAGTGGGACACGCGTGATTTTATGTATGTATGTATATTTTTGACTTTCCAGCAATTTTGCATATGGGCATAGTGAATTATTTTATTTATAAAAAATAGTGCATACACTAATGCTGAGTTAAAAGCTTTTAGAAGCTTCCAAGCTTATAAATTTTATCAGTGTGGTTGGGTGCGGGACATTAAGGTGAAGAAGTTTGGAAAAATAGTTTTAATCAAAGGGAAGATGAGTTAATTTTCTATACTTACAGTGTGTTATACAGAATCTGATTTTGTTGTACAAATATTTCACATAATGTGGATTAGTCTTTTATTTCATGATTTATAAATTCGAACACTCATCAGGATATTATAAATATTTTGTAATTTTTATTTATTTCCCTAAGAACACGATATTAAAAATATTTCATATGAAATTATTGTTTTCGTAACAATATCGTATTAAATATATAATTTATTTTTAAAAAAACATCACTACAAACATGTAGGTACACATATTGGCTGGTACCACAAGCCTTGTTTTGAAAATGCCAAATTTCTATATTTAATTTCACCCTTATTTTTGGAGAACTATTATCTTATATTTGAATAGAAAGTATGTTCTGCTTTAAAAAAATATTTTGGAAATAATCGTTCTTTACAAATAATGATGAAATTAAATATTGAAATTTGACATTTTCAATAAAGTGTTTTCAAATCAAGGCTTGTGGTACCAGCCATTGTTTTTAAAAAACGTTTCCACGCTTTAAGCGCCATATACCGCAATGCACTGCTCCATGGTGCGTAATTATTTGTTCAAAATACTCGAGACTTTTTTGTCTACATAAAAGTGAATTAAAATTTCTGAAATAAAACGGGTGATTCATAACATTTTTGAGAAATTTTCATTAATATTTAATTTGAAATGTTTTTACAATATGTTTGAATCGTTCATTATAAGTTTTCAAAAACACAACAGACCATACACTAACACAAAACAACAAATAAAATACTATGACAAGTGGGGCGCCTGCACATATGTTTTCAAGGATACTTAAAACAGCTGTATGCCCGCCCCTATAGCGGGCGTCTAATCTCAAATTTTTACAAAGTGAAAGAAGCACAGCTGCTGTGACGTGTTGATAACTACAGGCCAAATGAAAATTATATTTATAAAATGACATATAGCATTTCTTTCAAATGTTTGCATATGTACTTCTCAATATATACTCCATATATTTTGTTCTTTCAGAAATTCTGTGTTGATGCGATAAGTCTATGAAATGAGTCTGAACTTGCAGTGTAAACCGCTAACGTCACAACATGGCTGGTTTTCGCAACTTCTTAAAAATATACTTTAAAACGATTTTATATAACAAAAAAATGTAAATAAAAAAATAATTCAATCATACAGAACGATAAATTAGACTACGCTTGTTCGATTTAAACTAAAAAAAATATCTGTTGTCAGCACAATACCTCTCGCCACTTCGGTTTTTAGTTACATAAGGATAGGGCGCGAGCAGTCTTGTAACATTGTTGGCTTTGACAAGCAGATATGGGGGCCCGTGTCGAAATGACAATTAGTAATTATGTATATAGATGTCAAATGTCAAGATTTTCTAAATTCACGTAATTAATTTGTCACCAGGAGTGTGAAATTTACATGTCAAGGAAAATAAACCATACGGAATTGGAAAATCAGTAAATTTAGAATGAAAAATTATGATATTTGACATCTATGTCCATAATTACTAGCTACCATTCTGACATGGGCCCCCATATCTGTTTGTCAACAAAGTCACATGACTGCTCGCGCCATATTATATTTAACATTTCTTGTATCTCTCTACACCAAAAAATCTACTTAGATCTATTCGTTATATTTAGATTTTTTAATTTTAAATTCATTCTATAAAGAAATTTTGTCGTCTTCTAATTTGTCGGAATTGACAGTATTTTTGAAGGGTATACATGATATACCTATAATTTTAAATATTTGACTATTAATACAATAAGAAATAATATAATGCATGTACTTCCCAGAAAAAAAATATTCAGTAATGTCTCTGGATTTTTAACACTGGCATTTATCTGTCAGTTACAAACATTTTAATTTTTCATTTGGTTTCCATGACATTATTTGGGCTGTGAGATTTATTACAACAGATTATTATATACCTTGTATTTCTTTATCTCTAAATCTATAAAAGATATAATAAAATATTTATATGTATGAGATAGAGAATATACTCTTCTTTAATACGAGCAAGAACAAAAAATTTCAAAAAATAATATTTAGAAGATTTTTTTACGAATCTGCTGCTTCCGATTGTCCAATTATTGCCAAAACCTATTCAGCTCTTTCCAGTAGTGTCCCATTGAGAAATACGTAGTTAAACAAATATTAAGTATAATTTGTCATAATGGGCGGAGCAAAAATCTGAATTCATACAATTCGTAGATGACCTTGATAGGACATCTTTCAAATTTTTTACTGTACATAAGATACTAATGTTATTTTATTATTATAAAAATATGTTACAGTAAAAGCATTCAAAAGTGAAAAATAAGTCAATTGATAAGTTTATTAGCAAATGTAAACCCAAATATGTGAAACATAAGATGTAGTAGAAATGATTCGGCATAAGACTCATGTCATCAACTTGAAAAACACCTTAGAAAATGAAATATAAAATAAAAATTATTGGGTGTTATTTATTTTTTAAAAAAAGAAGAAAAAAAGTACTAGTATTAAGTAATGTATATATTAATGATATTTACAATTATTTCTAAGTCAATCGTTATTCCTTTTACAGAATATTCGTATCATACATTGGCACTAGTGAGAAAGACTATGTTATATCAAATAATTTTCCCAAAAATGAATAAGGATTGACTTATAAATAACTTAGAAATAATTGTAAATTCATTAATATATACGTTTCTTTAATACTAGTATATTTTTTCTTCTTTTTTTAAAAAATAAATAACCAATAATTTTTACGAGTTAAATTTCATTTTATAAGGTTTTTTTTCAGGTTGATGACGTGCGTCTTCTGTCTAATCATTTTCACTATAATGACAGTGTCAGTGACACTGATAGAAAATAACGTTATTCGTACGGCTATGAATCTGAATTAATAAATAAATTTACGTTACAGCGAAAGTATTGTCTACAACGAGCATCGTTTTAAAATGGAATGTCCTAACTTAGTCGAAACAATATGAATTTTTGAAAGACGAGCGTGTTATAAAGATAAATGTATACCAATTTGTTACATTTGTTCATGATACAGACGACTTTGATCGGGCATCTTCAATTTTTTTTTACTGTACACATTATGGGGTACATTTTGATTCACGAAAGATGACTATTCAAGGTCACTTGTTCGAAGAAAGAATACACAGCACTTAATACAGTAGTAGCTTAGCAACATTTCATATTAGAAAAAGAAAGATTATTTCACGTATGTCTATGTAGTTTATGTTGTGTGACAGATATACGTAAATGGTGGTATTACTTTTTAACACGTTACAAATAATAATGACGTATGTCGTAGAGTTACAGATATCTAATTATGTACTACATTGCCATCTGTACTAATATTTACCCACTGACGTTGACATTTAAATCAAATTATTACTTCATAGTTTTTGTCAAGTCTGTCTGTGTTTTGCAAAAACATAGGTGAATAACGTAAATCTTTGAGAAAGGCATTATTTAAAAAGAAACATAATTTTCAAATAAATTACAGTAAAATTTTTGAAAGATGTCCGATCAAGGGCACCTGTATCACGAACGAATTAACAAATAGGCATACATTTATTTCTTTCTTTTGCAAAGGCTGTAAGAGTGTGTGATAAGGATAGATATAACACGCTTGTCTTTCAAAAATTCATATTGTTTCGACTAAGTTAGGACATTTCATTTATAAACGATGCTCGTTGTTGATAATACTTTCGCTGTAACGTAAGTTTATTTATTAATACAGATACATTACCTGGATTCATAGCCGTACGTATAGGGTATAACGTTATATTCTGTCAGAGTCACTGACACTGACATTGTGTCAGTATCTTATTTTTAACATATTTGGTTTTACATTTGCTTATAAACTTACTAGTTGACTTATTTTTGAATTTTGAATGTTTTTCCTGTAATATATATTTTTATAATAATAAAATAACAGTAGTATCTTACGTACCCTCTTAAAAACTAAGCAAACGACACTACTGAATTTATCATGTTGGGCGGAGCAAAAATCTGAATTCATACAATTCGTAGACAACCTTGATCGGACATCTTTCAAAATTTTTACTGTACACTTATTTTTTTCAGTTAAAATATATCCATGAATATTTCATTTTGCACACCTATGTATATGAAATGCAGTGAAGTTATCTGCAAATAATATTATACCATACGGTTAATAAATAACCTTGAATAGACATCTTACGTGAACCAAACTACTCGTATATGTGACCAATTTCGAATTTCACTATATGTCATAAAATAAAAAAGAAGCTAGCCATTATAGCTTCTTATTATAATAATAAAAACCAAACATAAGTTTTGTATTACTATTGTTCAATTTAAGGTTTTCGAGAAAGGATATATGACTTGAGCATGGTAGAATCGTAAAACGAGACAAATAGACTGGGAGGGAAAGAGATAGTTATAGATAAGCGTCGCGATAATATTGTGGTAGGTGTGGCATGACGACAGCTGGCTATAATAATTATCTCTTTCTCTCCCAGTCTACCCGGCTTCTCCCACGATTCTACCATTCTCACGTCACGGTATCCCTTCCTCAATTTTTTAATAATTATTTTAAAAAATACAGGTATGTTTTTTATCTTGTATCATATTTAGTAAAAATAAAAAATCTGATGTGGACACCACACGACTTCCTTGTACGATTATTAAACTATGCAAATTTTTTTAATAAATAAATTACAAAATATTAATTTTCAAAACAGTAAGATATATAGCGACCATAAAGGGAGTTTTTAAAGAGAGTATTGATTACAACAAAGAAATATTTGATTACAACAATGAATATGACTAATTTCACAATAAAAATATAATATTTGTTATTGTACGAATCATAAAATTGCACGTATTTAACGTAATTTGACATGAACATTTTTTTTGTCATAATCCATAGCAAGCTTTATTACAAAAACAAAAAGTATATAATTTTTAAATTTACGTATCTCGCTTATACAAAGGGCTAATTTAATAATACTTAATGTGCTAGACGCAGAAATTAATTCTCTAAAACTTTTATTTGAATCATTTATTGCTAAAATCAAAATAAAATCATTTTATTCAAGAAAAACTGTTAACAACTTCAAGTAATGTACCACTTCCGGTTAGCCTATTTTAACCAAAATCTATTATGTTATTTCGATTAACATAAAAGTCTTGTATACCAAATTTGAAAAGTTGTGGATTATATTTTAAAACAATTTTTCATTAAAATCTATTATAGGCTTCATGTAAAGTGCCACTTCTGGAAATTGTGTAATAACCAGAAAGGGAGGTGCACAACTAGATGTTATAGGAGTCCTAAATACAAAATTTCAACTTTCTACGGCTTACCGTTTTTGAGTTATGCGAGATACGTACGTCCGTACGTACAGACGTCACGACGAAATTAGTCAAAATGGATTCAGGGATGATCAAAATGGATATTTCCGCTGAAATCTGAAAACCGAAATTTTTCGCGATTACAATACTTCCTTTACTTACGTACAAGGAAGTAAAAATTGATCACATACCCCATTCAACCATTTTTTTATCAATTAATAACCTTTGTTACTGTTTCTAATTGAATAATATTGACAATTCGATGGAATAATATTATTCAATCGGTATGTCAAATTCAAATCTTACCTTTCAAAGATTACAAACAAATTACTTTTAATAAGTATTTTTTCCCACATAAAAATCCAAAGTTACATTAGTTTTCTCATTTTTCATACTTTTATTTTCTTCATAAGGTTTAAATGTAGCTGAATAGTCGGTTTAAAATTTTCTGCTAAATGTGAAAGTCAAATCACTTCCTAATTTTGTTACAACAAATACCTAGTGATCAACGCTAATTATATCTCTCTTTGTAAACAATGAGCCTGTTTCAGATTTTTCGAATAGTATTTTAAATGAAAGTTTATGCAATATATTTCTTAGTAATAATTTCTTTTAATAATTTGTTATTTTCATAAATGATTAAATAAAAAGACTGGCGCCAAAAATAGTTATAAAAAACAACCCCCCACTCCTGTGACGTCCTAATACATACATTGCGTCATTCGCAGCCAATAGGAAAACAGTTTGTCCTTCACCTACGTTATATAAATAAAAATGGGCTATAGTTTATCACATGTTAAGCTGTATGTACTTTGAGGTCACATTCTGTTTCAGATCACGTGAGTTTTTTCAAAATATTCAAATTTCAAAAATTAATTGTAAAATATCTAATAAATATTTCGAGATATTTTTAGTTTTGAGGCTATTTAAAAAATGATATCTTTTAAAATTTAATATTTAGAAGGCATATAAAAATTCTTACAACAGCCCTATTTTCTAAAATTTATTAAGATATTTTTGATTTAATAGTACAGTATGTTATTATTTGATTGTTGTGGATAAATTATAGTATTCTATTTATACGTAATGGCTATTACTCACTCCAATGATTCACATCACTCGCCTTCCGCCTCGTGATGCAAACTTCATTCTCATGAGTAATAGCATACATTACATTTACCTTTTATACTACTTTTTTTTACAAATCTGTATTCTAAACGCAATATACATATAGGGTGTTAAAAAAGGTAAAAATTGAGGGTACATACATTTCGATGTGTTGATTCTCAATCAGAAAGAAGTTCTCCAAAATTCGGAATCTTTTGCAAGAAAATTTATCTATGGAATTTGTACATAATACACAGGATTGACGGAAGGTAATGTGCTGGCCACATCAGATTTTTTATTCTTTATTTTGGCACAAAAAAACGTTTCACCAACATGTTTATTTCCAGGTTATTATTATTAATATAACTTAAACGTTTAGAACCTAGTGTGAAAATCAAAATGACCGTTAATGAATTGCATACGTCACTGGTCGAGGGACGGGGTGGGGCAAATCAGCTGCGTTTTGAATATTGTCATTTTTAATTGCAATTTTTTCATTATTAAAGATTGATTTGAGAAAATACGGATCTATTATTATTCATTACTCTATGGATTAATATTAAAAATGAAAAATCGTGCATGACATTCATTATTTTTAATAAAAATTTGGGCAGTGACGCACTAAAAAAGAAAAGTGAAAAACAAGAAATAATTTTTCGAATTTTGAAAAAAATATTTTTGATTGAGAATCAGCACATCGAAAAGTATATACCCTCATTTTTTTACGCTTTTTTTAACATGCTATATTTAAAAACAATTCAACAAGACTATTCAGAGTGGGTTCACATATACAAATATCAATATCTTAGTGGGATTCAAACCCAGGATCTCTAAGAGTCGTTGCTCGTATGGTACACGTACCCCTGGGGGTACTCTGCAGACAGTAAGGCTATACTGTATTGTTAATAAAGTGTATGTGATTTTTACTAACAGGTTACCTACTCTATGTTACAAAAATTATAGAAGGGGGTACACAGATGTCGAAATTTTGGAACCATTGAGCCATTGGAGCCAAAATAAAATAGGGATAGTATATTATGTTATTAGGAGTAGAAAGCGGTCTTTTTGTGTTGAACCCAGCTATTCCGGCCGAGGGCAGGCAAGCTGGGTAAAACACATAAAGGGCGTTCTGTTCTGAATAACATATACTAATTTTTCTTCAAGTCTTTCAAAGAAAACTGGGGATTTTTTAAAATATTTTTTTGGATTGTTTTAATTGTAGAGTTCGCAATTTCAACCAAAACACAAACGATATAACTGTCAAATAACAATTTTCAATATGGTCTGTGTTGCTGTGACGACTGCTGCCGCCAACGGTGAACTAAGAAGCTAACATTTTTTTTACTAGTACAATAATGAACAACATTATTGTACTAGTAAGAAAATCAATGTCTTCTATGGTGTGTGTTCAGTAGCATAGCTTGAAGAAAAACATCTTTATTATATGAGACAAGACTTTTAAACTTGAAATTTGGCAACTTTATTTTTGATATGAAAAGTTCACTAACTTTAAGAACTGTTCAGTAGAGTCCCGGTGATCAGAGCCACTTTAACTTTTCTTACAAGGTATTCGACTAGTATTTATCAATCACAATATTATAACTTGAATGGAAGAGCTTGTCGGCGTTTGGTGTACATTTTGACAACATCAAAGGTTTTACAAATTTTATGTTACGATTTTTTATACTTACGTACTTACTGTATTTTAAAACTTTATATAAGGTGGAACAAATTCGACTTTCTTATATGAAAAACTTTCTTAATATGTACGCTATAGACAATTGATGTAGGTTTTTATGGGCCAGCTTTTTGAGACAAATTCAACGCTGTAAAACATTTCAGAAATTTTCATTTGTTTTCGTGTAAATTTGATGATTTTAACCTTTTCTGAGTGGAAATGTAAAAAAAATATTTGTAGATAAAAATACGAAGAATTTAATAATGATTTTTTTTATATTTAGGATGATTCATCAGCCTGTTCTTTTTTAATAACTCGATTATTTTAAATAGTATGAAAAAAAAAATTAAACGAAATTTGTTTTATACAGGGTGAGTCACCGAAATCGCCGTCTTCGATATCTCCCTTGTCGTTAGAAATACAGCATAAGTTTATAAAAAGAATTTATTCGACTACTCAAGGAGCACAACGTAAAATTATTTTCACATATACAGGGTTTGCATTACGGCTCGGCGAGAATTGTTTGCCTTTTTTTAAATGGAACACGCTATATATTATATATTTTGAATTGTATTTTATTCACCTATATGAACATGTGAATTTTGTTTTAGTTTTCCACGGCGTTGCCAAGTTATTCCGTTTTTTCTCTAAAAAAGACCGAATACACGCATTGCTTTATAAAGGCGTACTGAAGTTATTTTAATAGTAAGAATTAAGAATTTTCTTTTCAGTATAACTGTAATGATACTCTATGTCCTGACATATTTTTTTTTAAATGTAATTATACAGGCTGTTCAATAAAGCGAATCAAATGTGCTCAATTTCAAATGACTATAACTCGTCATTTTCAAATGGAACACCCCATATTTTATTATTCAGTTGTGTGTATTTTTGTATTATCTTCATATGTTATTAAGGGTATCCTATGCCTAAAACCAATAATTTCGGAGATTTTCACCATTTTTCTCTAAATTTATATATTTAACTAAAAATTAAATCTAGTATACCATTGATATTGTTTTTTAAATAAGAAACAATTGTAGTAATGATAGTATTTTCATTAGCTAGGTTATTATTAATAACAGAAGGATTAAATAAATTAATTTATTAATATGAGTCTCTCGCAAGAAGAACTTACGAATATGGTGTATGCTGGTCAGGCCAGGCGTCACCTCACGGGCACTCAATGCTGGCGTGGAGAGTGCGCAAGAAGAACTTACGAATATGGTTTACGCACTTGAAGAAGCGGCAACAAACCCTCTTTTGGCATCAAGAATTTATGCACAACGGTTTCCGGGAAGAAGACATCCAAATCCGCGTTTTTTTGAAAAACTAAGGGAAAGGTTTGAATGAACTGGTCATGTTCAGTACGACAAAGAGGGTTTCTTTCCGTTTTTCCAAGTGCGTACACCATATTCGTAAGTTCTCCTTGCGAGAGACTCATATTAATAAATTAATTTACTTAATCCCACTGTTATTAATAATAACCTGGCTAATGAAACTACAGTCATTACTGCAATTGTTTCTTATTCAAAAAACAATATCAATGGCATATTAGATTTAATTTTTAAGTGAATATATAAATTTAGAGAAAAATGGTGAAAATCTCCGAAATTATTGGTTTTAGGCATAGGATACCCTTAATAACATATGAAGATAATACAAAAATACACACAACTGAATAATAAAATATGGGGTGTTCCATATGAAAATGACGAGTTATAGTCATTTGAAATTGAGCACATTTGATTCGCTTTATTGAACAGCCTGTATAATTACATTTAAAAAAAAAATATGTCAGGACATAGAGTATCATTACAGTTATACTGAAAAGAAAATTCTTAATTCTGACTATTAAAATAACTTCAGTAAACCTTTATAAAGCAATGCGTGTATTCGGTCTTTTTTAGAGAAAAAACGGAATAACTTGGCAACGCCGTGGAAAACTAAAACAAAATTCATATGTTCGTATAGGTGAATAAAATACAAATCAAAATATATAAAACTATATAGGGTGTTCCATTTAAAAAAAGACAATAATTCTCGCCGAGCCGTAATGCAACACGCTGTATATGTGAAAATAATTTTACGTTGTGCTCCTTGAGTAGTCGAATAAATTCTATTAATAAACTTATGCTGTATTTCTAACGACAAAGGAGATATCGAAGACGGCGATTTCGGTGACTCACCTGTATGTCTATAAATCTGCAGTATAGGTTTTTCTGCAGGTTGTTTCAAACTTTATATTTTCAAATGGAACACCCTATATATTTATTTAAATTTAAGAAGTACATGAAAATTACTATGAAATAGTGTAAAAACAATTATCTATGTTATATTATTAAAAAATACAATGGCGAATGATTAAAATATTACATTTTTATTAAATACAGCAGACTTTGCAATATTATTTTTACCTCCCGCTACCCTTGGTAAGGGAGGTATAGGAATCGTGCTAAAAATCGCGTGTGTGGATCCTCTACGCTCTAACTCAAATACTATCGTTCAGAAAATTTTGAAACCTTGGATGTCTACCTTACTCTTATATGGAAAGATGCCATTAGATTTTGGAGTAAATCAGATAACCGAAAATGGCAATTTACTGGAAGCTCAAAATAGTTTTTCTTGGAAAAATACCTTTAAATGTTAATTTTTCGGGAGTTATGTTATATAAAAATTAAAGATTATTAAATTTTCTACAGGTTTGGATTAATACTTTTTCTATATATTTTATGGATAAATTTATAAAATTTTCTATAATTTTAATCCCGGAGCCTACGCTTTAAACCTTAATTTCATGGTTACACAGTTTAAATTTCAAATCCATGTAACTGACAGATATATGTCACTATCAACAAATTAAGCATTTCAAATAATAACAGTAACGTTTAAAAATAAATTGGTAAATGGAACAATAATTATATGGAAAGGAACTTAATACAGTTTCCAGCATAAGTAAATATGTAGGTAAGATAATAAAAATATATATCATCACGGCATATTACCCATTGCTGGGTGAGCCAATCTGCTTTGTACACAGATGTCGGTAATAATGATGACATATTTGTACCGTGCGGGCGTTTACCAGGCGTCACTTCATGCGAATCTGGAGAACGGGTTCGATTTCGACCGACACCAAATATTTTAGAATTTTAAATGGCACAAAATTAACCCCTGGGATATACTCTCCTCGCCAGTATATAAATAAATAAAATAAATATATCATCACGGCATATCACCCATTGCTGGGTGTGCCAATCTGCTTTATACACAGATTTCGGTAACGATGATGACATATTTGTACCGTGCGAGCGTTTACCAGGTGTTACCTGACGAGCACTTATTGCTGGCGTGGAGAGTGCATCACAGGGGTCATTTTTATGCCATTTAAAATTCGAAATATTTGGCGTCGGTCGGGATTGAACCCGGTATTTAAATTTAATTTTAAGTATTTACATGAATAAAAATTAAATTAAACGGCAGGTATTGTGTTGGCCACATCAGATTTTTTGAATTAGACGTCTGATTATACTAAATAACAGGTATAATAATGAAATATCGGATCAAAATAGATGAAATATTTAATTAATTTTCTTTAAATTTGAAAGGCGTAATGTTAAAATAATGTAATGCAAAGCCTACTGAATTTAATAAAAATGGAATATTTAAATCATTCGCCATTCTATTTTTTAATAATATAATACATTATTGTTTTTACTTCCCGCCATACCGTAGGTAAGGGAGCTAATGTTTTCGTCGGTCCAAAAATTCGATAGTGAGTTTTCAGTGAATAAGCACGAATTACGGTCCCCACGTTTCTGTTTTTACAATTATGTGTGTGTTTGTGTGTGTGTTTGTGTGTGTGTGTGTGTGTGTGTGTGTGTGTGTGTGTGTGTGTGTGTGTTTGTGTGTGTGTGCATTCATATAAAGGTTGATTAGATTTTGGGTAATATTGGACGACCGGAAGAGATACTTTACTTGAATATATATTATGATATAATCCAAAACTTTTCAAATTTGGTATTTAACATTCTTGTATTAATGAAAACGATATATTTGATTTTGTCTAAAATTGATAAAACGGAAGTGATACTTTACTGAAAGATATAAACAGATTTTCTTGAAAAATATATTAAAACATGATCCAAAACTTCTCAAATTTGGTATTTAAAACTCGTATATAATTTGAAACAACATATTAGATTTGGACTATATATGATTAACCGGAAGTGGTACTTAATTTGGAGCTCAACAGATTTTCGAAGAACAACAATAAAATATAATCCAAAATTTCATATTACGGCCTTTTCTATTTATTAGAACAACAAGTTGGATTTTGTTTACAAACGGTCACCCGGAAATGATACTTTACTTAAGTTCATTGCTATTTTAAACATGAAATTGGCGGTGAGGTCATGTGCTGGCCACATCGGATTTTTCAAATTTTTTATTTAAATTAAATACATTATTAATTTTGATGACCAATTTCAGATGTGCAATTAATGTTACCAGAAAAAAATATTCTTGCAACAGAATCACAGCTTATATTAAATTTTAAAATTGCTTAAATAATATTTTAATTTATAATTGATTTTTTTAAATATTTTAACTGTTATAGAAAAACTAGTATTTTATCCATGATGATAAAATTAAATTATCAATTCGCGACAATTATTTCACTGGCGATAAATCAGTCATGCAAAATTTCTAATTTAAGTATGTCATGGCCAGTTTTATAAATGGCAAATTTACTTCCAAAGTAAATGAAATTTATTCCTTCAAATGCAGTCGAGGAATTCATAATAGTCCAGTCAGTAGAGGTTATTACCTTGCAAAATGTGGAGTAGTTCTGATCTTAATATATGTTGTTTAGGTCGGGTCGGGACTCTGGATGAAAAATTCAAGTTTTTGACCTTGAGAGGCCGGCGAGAGCCGCCATCTTTGATTAAAAAAGTATTTTTAGCCCTTTTCTCAAAAACAATGGCCCGTATAAAATTTTACAAGAATACAAAATTAAAGCTCATAATTTTTGTACAAAAAAGGGTTTTTACATTTTTTACCTAGGATGACCTGTTATGTTAAAAAATATAGAGGTGGTGGCGGTTATGGGTAAACATAGGGATTTAATATGGGATTTTTGTTTAATGCAATTTCCTGCTCTCATATTCATTTTACGGTAAAAACTGTAGAGGGTAAAGTTGTACAGAATAAAAGTTGTATACAAAACTGTTCTTGGTAAGGGAGGTATAGGAATCGTGCTAAAAATCGCTTATCGAGATTTTGGTAAATGACCACGTTTTAAGGTCTCTAGAATCCAATTTTAACATTTTCACGATGATGTGTGTGTGCGTATCCTCTTTACGCTGCAACTCAAATACTATCGTTCAGAAAATTTTGTAACATTGTATTTGTACCTTTTTCGAATATGGAAATAGATTTTGGTGTAAACCAGATAACCGGAAATGGCACTTTACGTGAAGCTCAAAATAATTTTTGTTTGAAAAACACCTTTAAATATTATTTTTTCGATATTTATGTTATTATAAAAATTAAATATTATTAAATTTTCCACAGGTTTCCTTAATATCTTTTCTATATATTTTATTGATACATTTATAAAATTATCTTTAATTTAAATCCCGGAGCCTACGCTTTAAACACAATAATAATGGTAGTAGAGCCTCGTGGCTCAGATGGTAGAGTTCCCGCCCGGCAAGTTGAGGTCCCGGGTTCGAGTTCCGGCGAGGCCAGTTGATTTTTCAAATTTATCTTTTAAGCTACTCGCTTCGCAGACGTTAGTCTTTACCTTTAGGTACGAATATTTGCATACAATAATAGTAACGTTCTAAAAAGAAAATAGTAAATATAGCAATAGTTATATAGAAAGGAACTTAACACAGTTTCCAGCATAAGTAAATATGTAGCTATGTATTTAAATCAATAAAAATTAAATGGCAGGAGGTCTTGTAGTGGCCACATCAGATTTCTATTATTATGATTTTAGTTTGTTCATACTTTTAAAAAGAAATTTCAAAAGTTCCGCTAAATACTAGTAATAGCCATGACCTTATGACATTGTAAAAAACAATATTATTTTATTCATATTGTCAATTTTTTTTGTAAAAAATAAATTAAATAATGAATGTTTATTCGAATAAGAAACGTCATTATTATAAAGATTTATTGTGGTGGAAATAGTTATCGAAGAATAAGGAATTTATTTTCCTTAAGTCATATTAACATTTGACGTTTATTAAATAATTTATAAAAACCAGAAAAAAAGAAAACAAAAGTCATGGGTATTGCAACGAACTAACAGAAATTTTGAGGAAACTAGAAACAATAAAAAATGTAAAAATAGTTTTACCTGAAACTTTTAATTCTGAACAACTTTGTACTGTACAGGTTTTGGCGTAAAATGAATAGGAAAGCAGGAAATTGCATAAAACAAAAATCGCATGTTAAATTCCTATGTTCACCTCACCCTTAACGGCCACCATTCTGTATAACCAGAATTTATGAAAGAAATTTAAATTACTCAAAAAATAAACAATATTAGTTATTTAATGCTTAGTCCTAATAGGTTTTGTTATACATAAAGAAGAATTTCATGCTGAAAATCAAATTTTCAAACCGCATTATCATAAACTGTTATAAATAACAAACCTATTAGATTACGTATTAAATATCTAATATTGTTTATTTTTTGAGTAATTTAAATTTCTTTCATAAATTGTTATTCTGGTTATATATTTTTTAACATAATTCTTTGACAGGTCATCCTAGGTAAAAAAAAAGTAAGAATCCTTTTTTGTACAAAAAATTACGAGCTAATCTTGTATTGTTGTAAAATTTGATACGAGCGACTGTTTTGAGAAAATACCTAAAACACTTTTTCTGCGCCTTTAATCAAAGATGGCGGCTCGCGCCGACCCTCTGCAACATATATTAAAATCAGAACTACCCCACCTTTTGTAACGCAAAGGTATTTTTTGGTGTCCAATGACTGGACTATAATCTTTTTTGCCTCCCGCTACCCCTGGTAAGGGAGATATAGGATCATGCTAAAAATCGCATATCGAGATTTTGGTAAATAACTACGTTTTAAGGTCCCTAGAATCCATTTTTAACATTTTCACGATGATGTCTGTGTGTATGTGTGTGTGTGGGTAACTCTAATTTATCATTCAGAAAGTTTTGAAACCATGTATTTCTACCTTATTCTAATATGGAAAGAAGCCATAAGATTTTGGTGGCAATCGGATAACCGGAAATGGCAGTTTACTTGAAGCTCAAGATAGTTTTTCTTCAAAAAATATCTTTAAATGTATTTTTTTTCGCAATTTGTTATTATAAAAATTAAAGATTATTCCATAAATTTATAAAGTAATATAAAAATTATACCCCATAGATAAATGGCGGGAGGTATTGTGTTGGTCACATCAGATTTTTTTTATTATAATTTTTAATAAAACTTTAATTTTTTATTCTATATTCAGTTATTATTAGATTTTTCATTAATCTAAGTTTTTAAATAATCCAAAGGGCCTTGGTCTCTCCAACGGTTAATACTGTATATTGTAGTATGTAATGTGTTTCTGATTTTCATTACAGGTTTTTCCATTTAGTATTTGAAGAGGAATTCGGTAGAGTGAAAGGTCATTTCGGTCCAATTAACAGTGTTAATTTTCATCCCGATGGTAAAAGTTATTGTACAGGAGGTGAAGATGGTTACGTAAGGTTACATACATTTGATTCATCGTATTTTGAATATAATTTTGATTATTAAAACACAATTTGTATCGCCAACCTGTATTAAAATAAACAAAAATGATAATTCATGTAATTCTGGTTTATTATTTATGCAATATTATATAGGTACACATTTCAATAGAAGTTATGAAAACTTAAATAACATGCACGTTATTTTCTATTTTTTAACAATTTTATTCTTTTTAGTCCATGTAAAATTAGCATATTTATTTATAGAACAGTGAAAACCTAAATTTCTAGCAATTTTATTTTAATGATTTATTGTAATTAATATTATTTTTTATATTTTGCGTTCATAATGAAGTCATTACGAAACCTAATTGCGTATCGAAGGAGTCTTCATTTCGATACGCTTTTTTTGTTTTAGAAAGTTGGTACAAGATGACAACAGCAAGATGGTTACTGAACATGTTCAACATTTTTCTGCTGAATGCATTGTTCACTAGTAACGGTCACCTACCAGCTGACCGTAAAAAAAATAAGGTCGGATTTTCCTGGTCACTTATTTACGCGCACAATATTTAAATTCACTGCATCTTTTTCTGCTAGTACAAATAATCCAACATTGTCATCCATTATCTGTGCAGTAAAACAAAATAACAATTTATTCAGATGTAAAGCACCAAAATTATATTATTTATGATAATTGTTAACACAAATGATGAAAATTTTAAGAATTTAGTAATAAGTTTTAGTTATTTAACTTTAATGATACATGCAGAATATAATGACAACAAAAGATATTAGAACTTGTGAATAAAATTAAGGTTATGATTATTTGACGTTTGAACCACGAATCAGAATGAATGTGAAAAAGGCATTCAGCAGAGACCTCCTTGTTCAGTGACCACATAAATCTGCTGAATGCGCCCATTTACTTGCGGAAAATACGATTAGCCTATGTACTACAGGTGCTATGAATACCTGTCCAACTGCAGCACTGGAAGTGATTCTGGGGCTAACGCCTCTCATCTTCAAGTGAAAAAAGGGGCGATGCTCCAGGCACTCAGTAGGACAAAATACTGCAAACCTGGGGATCTCGTAGGCCACTTTGAAATTTTAAGGGAGATACACCTAGATGAAATGGCCATGTCTTTCTGTGATACAATGACGATAAGATACAATTTTGACCAGGCGTATAAGGTAATCATTGGTGATCGCCTTCAGTGGACAGTAGGAGGGCCACACTTCCCAAGGGACCCTTTGTCCTGGTTTACGGATGGTTCAAAACTAGGGTCAGAGAAACTGAAATGGGTGTATTTAGTCCAGGTTACCAAATAAAGGAATCCACAGGCACCAGTCCCACCATGTTTCAAGCAGAGATCTACGCAATAAATCCCTGTGCTCAAATAAACCTAAACAAAGGTCTCAAAGGAGCAACAATCAACATTTTGTCAGCCAAGCTGCTTTAAATGAACTAAATGCCTTCACTTGTGAGTCAAAGCTAGTCTGGAATTGCATGCACACCCTACAACATCTGACCAAAGATAACCAGGTCACTTTGTGGTGGGTATCGGGGCATGAAGGAGTTCTAGGCATTGAAAAATCAGATTACTCGCTAAAAAGGGAGCTAAACTACCGGGATACGGGCTTGAACCTTCTTGTGGACTCTAGAAAAGCCACATAAAGAAGGAAATTAAAAACTGGGAGGAAGCAGCCATAGCCTCATATTGGAGAGAAATCCCGGGCCTTAGTCAGTCGAAGAATTTCATTTCACCCTCGTTAACAAACGCCAAAGAGCTACTAGTTCTCAGCAAGAAGGACCTTAGAACTATGACAAGTATCTTTACTGTTCATTGTCCTCTGAAATATCATCTATGTGTGCGAAATTCTCTTTTCCCCGGCTGGGCGTCGTAAATGAAACTCATGTTTTAAATATGAACAAAAAGAAAAAGCGTTTATTCACTGTCTTTACAAAATCTCAAAAACCGACATTGTTACTGAAAGGCTCATTCCAGACTGTTCCTCCCTCTCCCTCAACAGCTCCTTGACCACGTCTAGTCGCTCCCGCGCGCCCTCTGTTTCCTCGCGCGCGAAACCTTTAAACTCGGATTCATCGGGCTCCCACAATCGGCCATCCTGCGGTTCATCTGCCCCAGATGAACTGTCGTCGTCGCCCCATGGCTTCATGAACTCGGCGCATGTGGTGGTCGGGTTGGGTCCCTCGTGGATTCCTTCGCGGATGACATCATACGTATCGTTCGGCTTGACCTTGATGTTGCGATACGGTCCGACGTACTTCTTCCGAAGCTTGAAACCCGGACCTATCTGCGTTCGCTTGATGGCGACAATGTCCCCCATGGCGTAGCGGCGTACGGGTCGGCGACGTCGATCAAAGCTCCTCTTATTCTCCTCTTCAACTCTGGAAATCTGCCACTTGGCCGCTTCCCGGATCTCGTCCCTCTTGGCGTCGAACTCGGCGACGGTTTCTTCAGCGATGAGCTCGGCGATCCTAAGGTCCGTCTGGTTGCGCATCCTAACGCCCATCAATAGCTCAAATGGCGTCCGCCCGATGCTGCAGTTGAACGTTGAGTTCATGGCCCTCTGGACGGCGTCCACGTACTTGTACCAGCGGCATGGGTCTTCAAACGACAGCTTGGCTAGAATGGAGGCAATCGTCAGGTTAATGCGCTCCACCTACCCGTTCGCACGAGATAGTCCAGTGGTAATAAGCAGATGAGCAATCTTCTCCGCACGACAGTACACCTCAAATTCGTGCGATGTAAAGGCGGAGCCTCTGTCGGATACGATCTGGGCCGGGCTACCAAAGGCTGCCTTCTGCTCTTCCAGCTTCATGATGACCTCGCTGGACGTCGTCGATTTCACCGGATAGAGCCAGATGAACTTCGTAAAGCTGTCTACCACGGCGAGGATATGTTTGTATCCTTTGTGCGTTGATTCCAAAGGTCCGAGGTGGTCGACGTGACAGGTATGGAGCGACGAATTCTCCTTGAACAGCGGGTGCAGAAGTCCCTCCTGCTTGCCCATCTTCCGGTTGATCAGCATGCACTTGACGCAGTTGCGGATGACCTTCTCGACGATCTTCTTCACTTCTGGGATGTAGTAGTCTTGTTTCAGCTTCTCCTCCGTACACTGAGCGGCGTAGTGTCCTTCCTTAGCTCCGCAGTTGTAGCACCTGGTTACTGATGAAGTCTTCACCGATGCGCCATTTTCCGATGACTTGGCCTCTCTGGGATGCTGGTGGCCTTCGGTCTTCAGGGTTTTGAAGTGCTTCTCGTGCTTGGTCGCCTTGTGGCTGCCCCTCTCGTTTCTCCATAAACTCCTTGAGGTTTTTCGCCCCGTACAACATGATTCTGGTGCCAGCGTTGTCGTCGATGCCGTCAATGACGTACTGCATTAACGACTTGTCGTCGAGGTCCGTCCTGCTGGCGATCTCCCGCATGGCTAGGAGGTATTCCTGGCAGTTTTCGCCCCTCTTCTTGTACCGCTTCGCCAGGAGTTGGTGGATCTCAGCTGCGGTCGTCTCGGCGTGGAATTCCTCCTTCAGGGCTTTCTTCAACTTGGTCCACGTCGTGATCCCTTGTTCGCATTTGATAAACATCTTGGCCAGACCTGTCAACTTCTTCGCGTAGACGAACATTTGCATTCTGTCCCACTAAATCAGCTTTGCAGTCTCCTCGAAGTCGTCGATCCACTTCACGACCGAGTAACCATCCTTGCCGCTGAACGTGCGGATGGAGTCCTCGAGGTCGCGGAAGGTCAGGGCAAACTTGTGGGACTTCTCTCGTCGTGCGGGTCGGCGTTGACTGGATCTTCGAGGTTGCTCATAGTCCTCCTTCTCACTGGAACTATCATCATCGGAGCTGTCCTCATCCGAAGTGGCCTCGCTGGATGAAGTTGAGTCGTCCTCGTAGCGGCGGCGCCTGGATGAAGTCTGCGATGCGTCGTCTCCACGGTGCTTGCCTCCAGCTTTCTTGATGGCCGGTTTCTTGTGCTCCCTCGTCTTGGCCTTCGTCTTCTCCCTTTTCCTGTAGGATTTTACATCCTTGTTGATGTCGGATTTTACCTCCGTTTTGACGTCGCATTTGGTTGCCTCGTCGTCGGGGTTTACCTTCTTCTTGGGCTTTGCCTTTTCGTCGTCGTCGTCATCGTCGGATATGCTACATATTTTTTCCAGCTGCTCTAGATTGCATAAGTATTGGTAAATACGTTCTGCAAGAGCCTTCTTCGGACCCGTATATTCAATCGACAAAATGTTTGCAACTGTAATGAGATCGGCTTCATCGAATTCCTCGACTATAAACTTTTGCTTTGTGACGCTGTCGTCGGAGTCGGGTGGATCGTAAAACCGGCAAATTCGCGCAATCTCCTACGATTCTTCCGATCCATGATATCGTACTCAAAAATCAACTTGTGGAGCGTCTGTATGGCTTTTACCGACGCAGCCCCAATGTTCTGGTTCATTTTCTCGATGTCGCCTAATCTCGTCATTTTCGTCGTTAGCTTGTTGTCACTTTGAGGTTATGTCACTTCCACGCGGCGCGTGTTGTGGTTACCAAGATGGCCGTCCGAGCGTCGAGTTCCGTTGGAGTTCCCTCACGGTGCTACGTCGTGTCGCGGGGTGCAGCTTTCGTCGTGGTTCGTCTTGGTGCTCCTCTTCAACAGGTTACGACGGCATACGGCGGCTCCTCGGCAACAATGGCGTCTTTCGTCTTGATGGCGTCTTTCGTCTTGATGGCGTCTTTCGTCTTGTTGGCGTCGTTCGTTGAGCCCCCATTTTATGGGAAATTCTCTTTCCCCCGGCTGGGCGTCTTAAATGAAAGTCACGTTTTAAATAAGAACAAAAAGAAAAAGCGTTTATTCACTGTCTTTACAAAATCTCAAAAACCGACATTATTACTCAACGGCTCATTCCAGACTGTTCCTCCCTCTCCCTCAACAGCTCCTTGACCACTTCTAGTCGCTCCCGCGCGCCCTCTGTTTCCTCGCGCGCGAAACCTTTAAACTCGGATTCGTCGGGCTCCCATATATGTAAGATTGGTATAGCTGAAAACAATATCTGTCGACTCTGCCAAGAGGACGAAGAAACTTCGGAACACTTTGTATGTGAATGTCCAGCTGTGGCCGTCAGTAGACTTAACCATCTTGGTAAAAGGTACCTCGCGGCAAATGAGATCGGGAAACTTAATGCTGGAGCAATAATTGGCTTCTTAAAAACTCTGGAACTACTTCCAGAAAACTAAGATAGGGCCGTGTTACAACAGATCTTACAGGTCGCAGTGACAAAAGCGGTTAGCGCTTAAAGCCCTCAACTAATGAATGAATGAATATGTTTATAAATCAGATATGACATGAACTTTCAAATAACGAATAAATGTCAATCCAGAGTTACCAACTGCAACTTTACACATATAAATTTCCCTAAATCAATTCGGTTTAATATAGCAGTTTTTTTAAAAAAATATTGTAGTATACAGGGTGTTATTTAAGTAAACGTACAGCCACACGAGATAACAGGCCTAAATGTTTATCCCCTCTCTATGCGTGACGTCACAGCCTGAGGCGAACGATTGCATTGTAAGCGTAGAAAATATATGGAATTTTTATGTTGATTATTAATTGATTAAAAAATTAAAGAAAGCAATTACGAGAAAGCGGCCAAATTTGTTTTTAAATTTCTATACGATAGTAAGAAATATGGGCAAATGCAGTACATCGTTTAAATTTATATTAATAATTGAAAGTGTTGTGCAGTTTTAATTGATCTTTGAGATTACAGTTTGAAAGTTATTAAAAAAAACTGAAAATCGCGATTTAAAAAAATTGTCAAATAACTCCGTAATTATAAAAGATGTAAACAAATGTTTCATATAAAAGTTACATGATGTGATGAAACAAACTTAAAATTTAAATTAAAAATATGGGATCAAAATTTGAAAAACTACTGAAATTTTTGACAAAAATAAATTTAATAAAAAATAACGACAAATTTAAGATTTAAGGGGTAAAACAAAATTAAAACAGAATAACATTACACAATTGGAAAGAGAAAAATGTCTAAGTATTTTTCTAAAGTAAAAATCCAATATGGCGCCCATTTAAAATAAGTTGCTATTAATATCTTGGAAACCGCCATCTTGAATTTTATTCTAACATCACTTTTAAGTTTGTCTTATCATATAATGTAACTTATATAAAAAAAAAATTATATCTTTTATAATTACGGAGTTATTTGACTTATTTAAAAATTGAAATTTGCAGTTTTTTTAAAAATAATTTTAAAACTGTTCAGAATTTTAAATTTTTCTCAACGGAATGTAAATGACCACTCAAAACTGCACAACATTGCCTATTTAATCGACTTCATATCTCTTATATACAGGTATCTTTATAAGCTTACTCACTGTTGGTTTATTTGAAGAGATATGAGGGTTAAATGAGCAAAAGTGTGCCATTTTATATTTAAAAATTAGTCATGTCGACAAAAAAATTGTTTCAGCGGTTCCCAAAATAAAGTAGATCTTATATGTCAATTGTGACAGGTATGACATTTTTTCCAGAGAACACATTCATCTTTATTTTTTTACTAAATTTTGAACTATGACGTAATTGGTCAGTTTTTAGGGGCTCCAGTTCTTCTAGAAATCATGTTAAACAAAAATTATTGTCAGATTTGCTAAGGGGGTTAATTCTACTATTGATTGTTAAACACGCAAAATATAAAAAAAAGTATAAAGGACTCACTTTATAAGACTTTTGTTCGCCAGGACTCGTTTTCTAAATATTGACGCGTGCGAAATAGTTATTTGTATATCAAGGCCGCGAAATCACTCTAGCGTACCGAGAGAAAAATTGACAGAGACAATCTCGAGGACGCTAAAGGATTTCGCGGACAAGGTGTACACAATATTTTTTGTGCAACCGTAAAAAATATGTAATTACAAATTTTATTAATTTTAAACAGTAAATTGAAAGTTGGCTTTCAAGGTAGCTATGGAATTGACATTTGATAAACAAAACAATTATTGTCATAGTGATTGTTTACTCAATTTCGCGGCCGTTGCCATAACAACAACCGCGAAATTCAATTTCGTGGCCTATATTGCGGCTGCGGAATACCTATTTCGCGGCCGTTTGCACAAAAAATATATTATAAAACTCGTTCACTATTATTTTATCACAATTTTTACGAAATTTATTTTACAATAAAATTCATATGAAATTAAATTAAATATGTATTTCAATATACAGAGTTATTAAAAAATATCGTAACAAATGAGCAATTTATTTATTATTCCAATTTAAAAAAATATGTTGTGGTATCACAATACCTCTCGCCCTTTCCATTATCGTAAATATAAGTATTGTATTTAACATTTCTTGTACACACAAAAAATTATAATTATATTTACGTATTTTCTATAATTTTGAATTCATTTTGTGTTTTCTAATTTTCTTCTAAATGTTCGAGATTTTTCTAATTAATTTACCGTATTGGCGGTATTTCTGATGGGTTCATGTAATATACCTATAATTTTAAATATATAATTAATAATACAATAAGAAAATATCGTTCCCAGAAAAAGCCTTGAGTACTATCTCCGAATTTTTGACACTAACATTAGTGACATTTACCTGTCAATTACAGACATTTTAATTTCTCATGTTACCATGGAGATGTTTAGGCTGTGAGATTTACTGCAATATATTATTTTATAGAGAATATAATTCCTTAGTCACGTGACATGTTTTCCGCCAATCAACATTCAGAATGTCCCTAGTTACAAGATTATCACAGCGATGATAAAAAACAAAGAAATAAACACCGTATTTATAGTCGTTACTACGGGATTTGTTTTCTTTATTTATGACATTGACAGTTAATTTTGAGTATAAAAATAAATAATAACAATAATTCAAACTCCGAAATATTAAATAAAACTCGTAAGTACCATGTTTTAATATAATATGAATATGTATATCAAAAGTTAGGTTAGGTTAGATTGCAAAAATTCATTATATTCTCTCATTAAATATAAGCTCGTGATATGATTAATAATCGAAAATATTGCTCGTGAAACCGAAGCAGCACATTTCAACTCGTCCTTCGGACTCGTGAAATCTGCAGCTCGGTTTCACTCGAGAATATCATCGATGATAATCATATCACTTGTTATATTACGTATGATTATATATCTATGTCTTTAAATCTATAGAAGGTATAATAAAAAATTTAAATGTGTCGGATAGAGAATTTTGTTTTTTAATTCCCGCTACCCTTGGTAAGGGAGGTATAGGAATCGTGCTAAAAATCGCATATCGAGATTTTGGTAAATGATCACGTTTTAAGGTCCCTAGAATCCAATTTTAACATTTTCACGATGATGTCTGTGTGTATATATGTGTGTGTGTGTGGATCCTGTTTACACTCTAACTCAAATACAATCATTCAGAAACTTTTGAAACTATGTATTTCTACCTTATTCTAATATGGAAAGAAGCCATTAGATTTTGGTGGCAATCGGATAGCCGGAAATGGCAGTTTACTTGAAGATCAAGATAGTTTTTCTTCAAAAAATACCTTTAAATATAATTTTTTCGCAATTTGTTATTATAAAAATAAAAGATTATTCCATTTTCTACAGGTTTGCTTTAATACTTTTTCCATATATTTTATGGATAAATTTATAAAATAATATAAAAATTATATCTCGGAGCTTATGCTTTAAACACATCTCAATGGTTACATAGTTCAGCTCAAATGTGTGTAACTGACAAGATAAAGTCACTGTCAAAAAAATAATCATTTCAAATTAATAATTGTAACGTTTTAAAAGGAAAATTGTAAATAGAAGTATAGTTATATAGAAAGGAACTTAATATACATAATTTCTAGCATTAGTAAATATGCAGGTATGTATTTAAATAAAGAAATAAATAAATATATTATCACGGCATATTATCCATTGTTGGGTGAGCTAATCTGATTTGTACACACATTTCGGTAATGACGATGACATATTGTGCGGGCGTTTGCCACAAAGGTTAATTTTATGCCATTTAAAATTCAAATTATTTGGCGTTGATCGGGATCGAATCGGATTCCCCAGATTCGCGATCAGGCACGCGACAACGAGACCCCATAGGTAAATGGCGGGAGGTATTGTGTTGGTCACATCAGATTTTTAATATTTGTAATAACACAAATTTTCAAAAAATAATTAGAAGATTTTTGTTAAAATACTACTACTTTCGGTTGTCCAATTGTTACAGAATCTATTCAACTCTTCCCATTACCGTTAGATTGAGGAATCCGTAGTTACATAGGTCTTTAGTCTTATAGAATTTGAGAAATCGTACCTCCATCAGCTTCACACACACAGAGAAAGAGAGACATCATCGTAAAAATGATATCGGATTCTATGGACTTTAAAACGTGCTTATTCACTAAAATCTGGATATGCGATTTTTAGCATAGATACTTGCAGGTCTAAAATATATATATTTTTTTATTTTACGGGTAACTAGAAATTGTAAATATGTATTTAGAAATACAGATTAAACAAATTCGAATTCCTTACCTATATGAATAACATTCTTATGCACGCTACAGAAAATTGATGTAGGTCTTTATGAGAACTTTAATAATCACCCAGGAATTTTTAATTGTCTTTTGTTTTTAAGTTACTGGCTAAAACTTGATTTTCACTTATTTTGAAAATACATACCTCATATCGCAAAGATAAAGAAATGTCTAAAGTAAGCGTTTTTCATAGTGTAAAATACAGTACTTTATTTTACGGTTTGAAGGACTGTTTTACGCTTTTCTTTAATTGCTCTTACCGGAAAGTTTGGCTTAATTTGCTTTAGGAACAAAGAAAATAGAAAAAGACAAGTACAATTTATATAATTTAAGGGGTATTACCTTTGAATATATAATACATATAAGAATGGCAACGCATATGGCCTAGCAACATACTATATCTCTCTTTTTATTCACAAAATTATTATAGATAGCTAGTGACTCCTACCATAAAACTATGAACTACGGTAAATCGTGCTGACAGCATTGCCAGATACTATTTGTTAGAGGTATTCAATAATCAATAATTCAAAAATATTGTTTCATAATAACCAGATAATATATTTTGAATCTTCAATGTACATGTATACTTGTTTTACAGTAGCAAACTTAAAAACCTTTTTAAAATCTTAACTTGCTGTTCTAGCTACGTGGCAATACTGTGCAACATCCACCTATTATGTATTTTTTGAACTAACTCAGAAATAATTCGTATAGGGAGGGATAGATGGCACCTTCTCTCGAAATATTTAATCTAAGTACATTACGTTGCCATTCTTATATGTATTATATATTCAAAGGTATTACTTATTACATACATATAAATTAAACATTTTATTTTGAAACTGTGCTATTATTAATATTACGAATAGTAAAGGTAGAAGGTGCACAATATTTTTTGGTATGGGCATGGGCATTATTTTTTACATTCATACTCGATCATAATTGATGAAATTTCTGCATGGTTCTTTTCACCGATCATAATTTGATGAGAAATGTCAATTTTTCATTCAATATAGTCGGAGTTCTTTATACATATATCCCTCCGCTACAGTTTGAGAACGCCAGCCTCATGACGTTTGAAACTAGTAATATCAACTCCTGATCCAATGTAAGGAGGGTTGCGGATGACCTACTGAAACTATGACCTGTATAATTTTATGGATTAAGCAGCTGCAAGTATCGGGCTATAAGAAAAGGTATCATGGAAAATTGATTAATGCCTACGGGCGACACAGTACATTTACAAGCTCTATATTGCAAAAAAATCGTCGATGACTTTGGCTTAATCGAATGTATTATATATTTCAAATGGATTGATACCATTACCCATTTCACTAACAATATTTGCTTCTTCATGAATTTCTGATGGAGTACTAGGTATAGTTCATCGTGAACCTTTCACCTTCACTCATTTTACGTAATTAATTCTAAAATAAAGCAAAATTTGACAATTGCACAATGCCGACAATTTTTCTGCAGTTTGTTTACTTTTTTGGTGATTACCTAGTTACGCAATGAAAATAGAAAATAAGTAGGTGGTGCAAAATGCTATTTTTACCTTCCGTCACCTTCAGGTAAGGAAGGTATGTATTGTCTTTGTTGTGTATGTATGTGTGTGCGTTTGCGTGTGTATTTATGTGACGATCGTTTCGGCTCACTTAACTCCAATACCTACCACGAATCCTAAAATTATATTTTTTTCGCATTCCTCGAGTTTAGATCCATATGCAGACATGATTAGATTTTGGTTATAATTGATCCACCAGAAGTACCCTCATTTGCAATTTTTAACAGTTTTTCTTGGAAAAAAATATATATTATTTTTTGACATTTAGTGTTATTATAAATTTTAAAGAATATACTATTCACTATACGATTGGATTGCATTTTATACTTCATATTCACTAGATATAGAGTTAAAGAATTATTATTATTAAATTTCAAAAATCAGCCAGCTATGCTAACCATGGAAACTGCTAATATATTCAGATAATTCAAATTGGCAGATGTCAGTATCAATAAAAAAAATCTGATGTGACCAACACAGTACCTCCCGCCATTTACCTATGTATATAATTTTTATATTACTTCATAAATTTATCCATACAATATATAGAAAAAGTATTAAAGCAAACTTGTAGAAAATGGAATAATCTTTAATTTTTATAATAACAAATTGAGAAAAAATTACATTTAAAGGTATTTTTTGAAGAAAACTATCTTGAGCTTCAAGTAAACTGCCATTTCCGGTTATCCGATTGCCACCAAAATCTAATCAGTTCTTTCCATATTAGAATAAGGTAGAAATACATGGTTTCAAAATTTTCTGAATGATAGTATTTGAGTTAGAGCGTAAAGAGGATCCACACACACACACACACATACATACATACATACATACACACAGACATCATCGTGAAAATGTTAAAAATGTATTCTAGGGACCTTAAAACATGGTCATTTACCAAAATCTCGATATGCGATTTTTAGCACGATCCCTATACCTCCCTTACCAAGGGTAGCGGGAGGTAAAAAGAAAATGAATGTTCCAGAGATATTGAGATAGATGTTGAGAAAGACAGGGAAAAGATAGTGTAAGAAATTTAAGGATAAGGGAAATGGCTCGAGTGATAGAAGTTTCAGAAAGATACATGAGAGACGATTATATTAGTTTGAACATGTCATGAGGAGAGATGAAGAATATATTGGACCAAGAAAGAATAGCTTAGTAATATAAGGTAAAAGAAACAGAGGAAGACCAAAGTTAAGATGAAAGGACTGTCTTGCGGAAGACTTGAGAGAAAAGGAACTGAATGAGGACGAAATGCAAAACAGAAATGAGTGGAAGAAGAAAATAAAAAATAGCGACCCCTAACGAATGGGAAAAGCTAAAGAAGAAGAAGATGTCAGTGTCAAGTGCAATTTGCATAGTTTGTTTATGAAATATAGGATCTTTTGCAAGAAAATTTATGTATGGAATTTGTACATGATTGACGGAAGGCAATGTGCTGACCACATCAGATTTTTTATATTATCCTGGTTTTGAAATTTGATAAATAATTAATGGTAATAGTGGTACAAAAATTTATGTATGCAAAACTTATGTATAAAGATTTTTTTACGTGTGGAATTACAACACTCGCAAAAAAATACGAGTAGAACTTTATACATATGTTGCATAAAATATCATTTTTACCTCTCGCTACCCTTGTGGTAAGGGAGGTATAAGGATCGTGCTAAAAATCGCATATCGATATTTTGGTAAATGACCACGTTTTAAGATTGCTAGAATCCAATTTTAACATTTTCACAATGATGTCTGTGTGTGTGTGTGTTTGTGTGTGTGTGCGTGTGTGTGTGCGTGCGTGTGTGTGTGTGCGTGTGTTCGCGTGTGTGCGTGCATGCATGCGTGCGTGCGTGCTCAATCTATCTTGAAGCTCAAGATAGATTTTCTTCAAAAAATACATTGAAATCTCATTTTTTCGCAATTTGTTAATATATACAGGGTGAGTCATCGAAATCGCCGTCTTCGATATCTCCCTTGTCGTTAGAAATACAGCATAAGTTTATTAACAGAATTTATTCGTCTACTCAAGGAGCATAACGTAAAATTATTTTCACATATACAGGGTGTTGCATTACGGCTCGGCGAGAATTGTTTCTCTTTTTTAAATGGAACACCCTATATATTTTTATATATTTTGAATTGTATTTTATTTGCCTATACGAACATATGAATTTTGTTTTAGTTTTCTACGGCGTTGCCAAGTTATTCCGTTTTTTCTCTAAAAAAGACCGAATACACGCATTGCTTTATAAAGGCTTACTAAAGTTATTTTAATAGTAAAAATTAAGAATTTTCTTTTCTGTATAACTGTAATTATACTCTATGTTCTGACATATTTTTTTTAAAATGTAATTATACAGGCTGTTCAATAAAGCGAATCAAATGTGCTCAATTTCAAATGACTATAACTCGTCATTTTCAAATGGAACACCCTGTATTTTCTTATTCAGTTGTGTGTATTTTTGTATTATCTTCATATGTTATTAAATAAATAAATAAATAAATAAATAAACCTTTATTAAGAGCCATCTGGCTAAAATCCATACCAAAATATTTCAAAACATATATAATTATAATAAAGTAATAGGTTATACTCCTAGATATTTTCTTTCAACATATTTTTTAATACTGATTTATATTTGCACAAACTAGTTACATTCTTTACTTCTTCCGGTAGTATATTAAATTCTATGAAGCCCTTATGAAAAACAGTATTGGCTGTGGAGGTCTTGTTTCTTTTAGTTATATAAAAGTTATTTTTTTGTCTTGTGGTATAACTATGAACATTTGAACAAAATTTTACAAATTTTTTTAAGTAATCAGGTAACAAATCATTTTTAATTTTAAAAATGAAAATCAAAGTGTTCCATTTAACATAAGCTCTTATATCTAGCCATCCTAATGTAGTTAACATTAATTGTACACTAGTATATTTATTACAGTTTAATATAATCCTCATTGCTTTGTTCTGTAGTTTCTGTAATTTGCTAAAATCTCCTGCATTACACATATATAATATAGTAGTACAATAATTAAAGTGAGGTAATACTACACAATTGTACAAACATAATTTTGCATATTTACTTAGCTGTCTGGATATTCTGTTAAAGAAACCTATTTTTTTAGATATTTTCTTTATTAATAAATTAATGTACGTTTTAAAATTTAACTTTTCGTCAATGATAACTCCAAGATACTTGAATTCTGTAACTCTTTCTAAATTTGTGTTATCTATAGCTATAGCAATATTACTGTTGTCAAAATCAGCATTACTATTATGCACAATCATGAATTTTGATTTAGAGCTATTCAACTTAAGTTTATTAGCTTGTAAGAATACGTTTATAGATTCAAGGTCGCCATTAATTTTATTACAAATATCATGCACATTTTCACCAATCGCATAAACCAGCATATCATCTGCAAATAATTGAATTTCACATTGTTTTACTTTAGTTACAATATCATTAATATAAACAATGAACAACAATGGTCCTAAAATGCTGCCCTGTGGAACTCCAATGCTGCACTCTTCTTCATCAGATACCATATTAAGGGTATTCCATGCCTAAAACCAATAATTTTGGAGATTTTCACCATTTTTCTCTAAATTTATATATTTTACTAAAAATTAAATCTAGTATACCATGGATATTGTTTTTTGAATAAGAAACAATTGCAGTAATGATAGTATTTTCATTAGCCAGGTTGTTATTAATAACAGAGGGATTAAGTAAATTAATTTATTAATATGAGTCTCTCACAAGAAGAACTTACGAATATGGCGTACGCACTTGGAGAAGCGGAAAGAAACCCTCTTTTGTCGTACAGAACATGACCAGTTCTTTCAAACCTTTCCCTTAGTTTTTCAAAAGAACGCGGATTTGGATGTCGTCTTCCCGGAAACCGTTGTGCATAAATTCTTGATGCCAAAAGAGGGTTTGTTGCCGCTTCTTCAAGTGCGTACACCATATTCGTTAGTTATTCTTGCGCACTCTCCACGCCAGCATTGAGTGCCCGTGAGGTGACGCCTGGCCTGACCAGCATACACCATATTCGTAAGTTCTTCTTGCGAGAGACTCATATTAATAAACTAATGTACTTAATACCTCTGTTATTAATAATAACGTGGCTAATGAAAACACTATCATTACTGCAATTGTTTCTTATTCAAAAAACAGTATCCATGGTATACTAGATTTAATTTTTAGTTAAATATATAAATTTAGAGAAAAATGGTGAAAATCTCCAAAATTATTGGTTTTAGGCATGGGATACCCTTAATAACATATGAAGATAATACAAAAATACACACAACTGAATAATAAAATATAGGGTGTTCCATTTGAAAATGACGAGTTATAGTCATTTGAAATTGAGCACATTTGATTCGCTTTATTGAACAGCCTGTATAATTACATTTAAAAAAAATATGTCAAAACATAGAGTATAATTACAGTTACACAGAAAAAAAAATCTTAATTCTTACTATTAAAATAACTTCAGTAAGCCTTTATAAAGCAATGCGTGTATTCGGTCTTTTTTAGAGAAAAAACGGAATAACTTGGCAACGCCGTAGAAAACTAAAACAAAATTCATATGTTCGTATAGGCGAATAAAATACAATTCAAAATATATAAAAATATATAGGGTGTTCCATTTAAAAAAAGACAAACAATTCTCGCCGAGCCGTAATGCAACACCCTGTATATGTGAAAATAATTTTACTTTATGCTCCTTGAGTAGACGAATAAATTCTGTTAATAAACTTATGCTGTATTTCTAACAACAAGGGAGATATCGAAGACGGCGATTTCGGTGACTCACCCTGTATGTATATATATATATACAGGGTGTTTCCTTTAAAACAACTTTATTGCATAGCCTACTTCAATATTGTAAGATTATTTCTGATTTTTAATATCATTTTTCTCGAAATAATTGTTATACAACCCCATATCATATTTATATCGTTGAAATCAGAAAAAATTCTCTATCTAATGGACAAAAAATTTATATAGGTTGCCATTTAAAAAAATATAATTTTATTCTACCGTTTGAGAACCACTGGTTCAATTTTTTATTTATTATTCCTCATAAATTAAGCCCTTTTTCCTGGTAATTTTTTGTATATAACATTTTTCTCTAAAGTCATTAGTTCGCCCAAAAAAGCGCTGGTTGTTTTAAAGGAAACACCCTGTATATATATTTTATGGATAAATTTATAAAGTAATATAAAAATTATATCTCGGAGCTTATGCTTTAAACACATCTCAATGGTTACATAGTTCAGTTCAAATGTATGAAACTGACAGATAAATGTCACTGTCAAAAAAATAATCATTTCAAATTAATAATAGTAACGTTTTAAAAGGAAAATTGTAAATAGAACAATAGTTTTATGGAAAGGAACTTAATATACATAATTTCTAACATTAGTAAATATGCAGGTATGTATTTAAATACAGAAATAAATAAATATATTATCACGGCATATTATCCATTGCTGGGTGTGCTAATCTGATTTGTACACACATTTCGGTAATGACGATGACATATTGTGCGGGCGTTTGCCACAAAGGTTAATTTTATGCCATTTAAAATTCGAATTATTTGGCGTTGATCGGGATCGAATCGGATTCCTCAGATTCGCGATCAGGCACGCGGCACCGAGACCCCATAGGTAAATGGCGGGAGGTATTGTGTTGGTCACATCAGATTTTTACTTAGAATAACGTGGTGTAATTTTTTTTTTTTTCAAAACTTAATAATACTCGAGGTATAGCACAAATATAATATTTTTTAAATGCGAACATGCTGAAAATAGCCTAATCTTTTTCTTTATTTCATAAGTTTTTCAATTATGAATAACAAGTCTACATTATTTTGTTTTATACATGAATTATTATTTTTTTGGGGTGAAAAAAATTGAAATTTATTAAGAATCAAATTAAAAAACCAATTACATATCATCATGTGTTTATTTTGATTCTATAGTTATTAATTATGTTCTCGAATTTATTCGTATTCTATTATGTTATTATATTAGATTCGTGTCTTCCTGCTTTTTGTACGTATTTATCTGCTTGCGTTTTTAACATAATATACAAAATATTATTATAGGTACTGCCATTTGCTATTGAATTTCAACTTTTTTTTGTTTTCAAGAAACATTCTAGAAGTTACTAAAAATATTTTGAGTTGATTGAAAATAAATGAATTTAAACAAATATTGTAAGTTTACTTCATTTATGCTATGAATAACAAAATTTTAAAAAAAAATTCAAAACATCTTAATATATTGAAACCGAATATAGTTTGTTTCTATCTTAAATACTGAAGGTACATTGTATAATATTTAAAGATGAATATCGTATTATTTTTTTAAAGTTTGAGATTATCCAAAGTATTACTGTGAATTTTTTTTAATCGAATAAGATAAAAAAAAATATATTAACAGTTGCTTATTAAATTTAACATATGATTGAATGCTCGCTCCTCCCTCCTCATATATAGGTATTGATTTTTTTTCTATTACAGCCCTGATGTTATTAATTTTAATCCAAAACAGGTGCGAACAATACACTACAAATAAAACTTAGAATTCGCGCGTTCATGTAGTTAAACATACACTTCCATTACATCCCGCGCGTCGCCGCTTTGCTGGGCGTCCCTATCGCGACGTTCAGTTTGACAGTTGTAGCAAGATGGCGGCGGAGGACGCCTGACGTCTGTCAGCTGTCACCGCGGCATCATGCTGCACACAGCACACTACTCGCGCTTCACTCGATACTAACACTCGCGGTTTGAACAAAGTGGGTGAATTGTTCCACTGTGGTAAAATCAAGTGAGTGGATTAGAAATTAGAAGATGCGACGGCAGGGTCAATCACAGCACCAGCTGGACCATCAAAGCGACGATGATGTTGGTTCAACACCGGTGAGTCTTTTGTTTCGTTTAGAGTTTTCTTAATTTCGCCCCTTTTGTTTTATTTGTTTTGTTTTTATTTATGTTCTAATTTACATAATTTTCCACATTTTATTGTGTGGTAAAGGTAAGATACTATTTAAGGGATGATAGTAAAATCAGTCTACATTATTTTATTTAAATTATTGTTTGTTTTTAGAGAATACATGACAGGCATAATTTAATGAACATGATATTTTTAATTACTATACTGACCTCTAAGTTTTACCTTACAGATAAAAAACAATATTGTGACTCAATATAACTATAATATATATTATATGTATACAAATATACCTGCATTGAACTGTAAAATACATTATTTTAAATACATATCTATACTCCCACAAAAATTGATTAAAATGTAGTTTACAAAACTTTCGAGATTGAAATGAACGTCAAATACACAACGTAGTATTTGATAAACAATAGAAATCAGTTAAGAACAAAAACTAAGTTAAAAATGAAAAATTATCAGAAAACACAATGCTGTACATGGACTACTATAAATATGTAAGTTAAACCTAATCGTATTCAAACATGATATCGCACTTAGTGTACAACAGAACCGGACTTCGAGTAATTACCTACCAATAATATTTATTTTCTTGCAATAATGGTAATTATTTTGTTTCTAGATTTACTAAAAATATTTTTTGAATACTAAAATAATTGAAAAATATAAATTAATGTTGTATAAATAACTGTCAAAAACAAATATAACACACAAAATGACAGACTTGAATATTATTTTGCATGTTGATATGTGGATAATGCTAATGTTATGGAATAATAACAGCGATTTTAATTTCTATATTTTTAAATGAAATACAAGGTCAAAATATATTCACATATAATGTTACATTAGTAATAATATACAAAAGTCCATGAAACACAATTACAGATTACGAACAAATATAAATATTTCTTTTAAAAAAATAAAATATTTTGTTCACAATTTTAAAATATTATTTATTTTAAAAAATAATTTAATATCAGTTCAATACATGTGATAAATATTAATATAGAGAAATGACTTAAATATATTTGTGTACAAACAAAACAATTTGTGTTTTGTAACCATTAGCGAAGCACAGATTTTTATTGTAGGCCTTAATTCATTCTGTTCATAATAGAAATGAATCATTTTGGTTGTACTTGTAAGTATTGTATTATGAATGATAATTTGTAAGTTAATCACGTATGCGCCATTCATGCGTTTATGAACGCGTGCAAAACCGGAACTTCCGTATTGGGTGCATTGTTAACAGTACTGTATTAAAAAAATGCATTTAGCAAAAAAATATATAATAATTAATAGTGTGCTACATATGTCATCAATAACGGTTGTCCTATTCAACAAATGTATTTAATATTTAAAATCAACCATATATTATTAAGCGAAATATTTATATGAAATAACTGATGTTTTTCCTATTATTGTAATGTGTCATGAGTATGAGTGAATAATATTAATGAATTAAGAATTAATAACATTAATTACTTTTATATTGATTTGATATTAATATGTAAACAAACAAAAATAATTATTAATTTTTTTACTCTCATTACATAATAAAACGAGTAGCTTTTAAAGAAACGCATAACATTTGTGCTTTTCTGACGGAATATAAGTCAGTTACTGTGTGCGTCTTATTGTTCAAAGTTGTTTGTATTTTGTTATTTAATATGATTTTATTATTCACTTGGATATGCATAAACTCATCATATACAGAATGAATCATTTATTAGATTCTGCAGAGTGCTATATTTAGAGTTCTTAAAGTTACACTTTGCACAGATTCCATGAAAACTAAGATTCGTCACCAATTTTCCCATATCTTTAAAGTGAAGCACAGTAATTTAGATATAGGTATATGTTTTTAAATAACTAACACTAAAATAATAATTATGAATTATATTTATTACAAAAAATATTACAACAAAAATAATTTATCTCATACAAAATTAGTAAGTATAAAATGAAATAAAATATATAGAAATTTATAAATAGGCTGGTTAATATTAGTATTTTATTTTTTCGAAAATATCTATTTATAACTTTACATTTGGGATTAGGAGGCAGGTTTTGTTGCGAAAAAAACAGCTACTTCGTAAGAAGAATTAAATACAATGACCCGTATTCCGAGCGCACTTTTATAATAAAAGTGCTTTTATGGAGCGCGCTTTTTTACATTATATTCTTTGCTTTTATTATAAAAGTGCGCTTGGAATATGGGCCATTATTTTTTTTTTCAAATAGTTAAATGGATAGCGGGGATAATTATCCATGTGTTCAAATAAAATTGATCTGACTAGTTGTCTGCCTAATATGTTCGGTGTTGGCGTTTCAAATTTTTTACATATAAATACCTTCTGTCGCCTTGGTTAAAAAAATCAATTATTTACGTATGAATTAAGAAGTCAATTGCACTAATCGGTCACAAAACGAGCAAGAGTACTTGAGACCTTATGGCCCTGCAAGAGCTGTTGAAGTTATTTAAGTGTCAAGGAATAGGTTAGTGTTTATGACCTGAGGTGCATACAAAATTTTATTATAGGACGACTATATTTTGTAACTATGTCATAAGAATTTCCCGCGGAATTTCCGTTCTGATAAATTAAAAATAGTACTGTGACAATGAAAAAATATTTCGAATTTTAAATGGCACAAAATTGACCCCTGTGGTGCACTCTCCGTCCCAGCAATGAGCATCCGTGAGCTGACGCCTGGTAAAGGCTGCACGATTCAAATATGTCATCATCGAGATCTGTGTACACAGCAGATTGGCACACCCAGCAATGGGTAATATGCCGTGATGATATATTTATTTATATTTTACAATGAAGAAAGGTGTTTTTAATTAAAAATAAATACATAACCGTAGAAACATATCCTAATGCAAGCTGTAATATAAGACTTTATAAGAGTAAAGTAACAATTTCAGCTATCAAATTAAGATTGATAGTACATAATCATAAACGAATGAAGTATAAAAGATGTATTTGACTCACGACCACGAATTGCAAACAGTATTTTTTCTACGTTTACAAGAAAATGCGAAAAAATTAGTGTTATATAGCACTAAAAATGGAAGCTATATAGCTTCCATTTTTTCACCCATTTGTGTTAAAAAAGTACACTTTTTTCATACCTTGTAAAAATACGTACTTTATGAACGAATTTTAATGAAAAAAGTGCATATAATGTAGAAAAAATATTTTATGAAATTTGCATACATATTTAAATACTGGACGCAATTAATCGAAGCTGATATTTTTTTGTCAATTGATTATAAAAGTGCGGTTTTTTTGACAGCTAACAGTCTGTAAAATGTCACTTTTACTGCCAAGGCAGTAAAAATGTGTTTACTGTATATTACGTAGCAACCGCTATACATACACATAGCAACCGTTCAACAAACGCATAGAATTATAATTTGATGGCGATAACTGTCAAAATGGATATTCAAAATAATCACTAAAATCGACAAAAAAATAATGTGTTCAACACGGCACTAAACACAGATTTACAACTTCGACAGCATTTATGAACGGCAGGTTCTGCTGTAAATCTGGTATTTTAGGACTTAGTTAAACAAATAACTATTTTTAAGATCGATTTAATTCGTTATTCTAGGTTTTCAAAAATATCTTAATTATTTTGACCTCTATAATTAAAATAAAATTCGCATTTGTAATTTAATTTGCGTTACATTATTCCTCTTTTATTTACCCTACTTTGTAAGTTACGATTTATAATTCGATCAGTCACAGATTCTCGAACGAGTTCAACCGGACCGTGTGACTGTCACAAAACCTGAAGAAGACCGTCGTCGTCGCACAATCATAGTAGAGAAGCGCAATGGTTCCTTTGGATTCACGTTACAAAGTTATGGCATTCACTATCGCAAAGAACAAGAAATCGAGATGATCACCTATGTAGACTACGTTGATTTTGATGGACCTGCCTATAGAGCGGGTATGAGAGAAGGAGATGTGATACTCTCAATTAATGGAACAGATATGGAGAAAGCAGATCATAAAACCTTAGTGAATTTCATTAAAGGGTGTGAGACAAGAATGAGAATGGTTGTGTTATTTGAAGATTGTGTAAGGAAGGTAAATGCATTTTTCATTTCACTATTTATTACAGAATTCAGTAAAAAAAGAAGAATATATTTGTATAGTTATAATTTTATTTTAGTTAAAATAACAGAACATAACATATTCAGAAAGTATAAATGTAATGTTTCAGGTTGAACTCCACATTCGTTACATTCAACTTCAAAGAGTTCTACAAACTAAAATGAACGAATTAGAAAAGCTTTGTCTTCGTGAGCGTCAACTTCTCGAAGGAAAATGGAAAACACATAGTTTACCAGCTCGTAAAAAGGCTTCTGCTAGTGCAAACGGTGGATCAAATAACGGGACTGAGTGTACCACTCCAACACAGACTTCTTACGGAGGCTACTGTAGACCTACTGTGTCCACGGAAGACGTTGCCTTGGCGGCAAAACACCAGCCTCCACCACCAGGACCTACTTTAATGCTGGCCTATCAATACCTTGATCCAAGATACAGAACATATGTTCTTCAACCGTCTACTTCCAGTAGTGGAGAATATCTGCTTTCCTTCGAACCACCGAGGTATGAAATGAATTGATAATTTTCTTTCAAAATTGTATCTATATAAATATCGTTTGCATACTTTTTTATTGTAGATTCAAATCAGATCAGCATCATTTCATAGTAAAGACTCCTTGTGATTCGCACAAACAATCTCGGGGTGCGCAAACTAACGGATCTTCTTCCAATAAAACGAAATCTAAATCCACAAGTGGTGAACACTCACATAGTGGCAGTGACAGCCGCAGTTACGCAGGGCATTTGTGTAATCCTTGCATTCAAAGTTCAAACCAAGATAATGCTAGTTTGGAAGCTTATGATCTCGCAAGTCCATGTTGTGATCCTCATTGTGTACCGAGTACAAGACGTAGATCTAGAAATCATAAAGAACATAGACGTAGAAATTCAAAATCAGGAGATGCGCAAAATTCCGAACAGCATCAACAACAGCAGCAGCAGCAGCAGCAACCAAGATCACGGCCCCATTCACAGAGTGGACATCATCAAGAGACTAGACATCCTCCTACTCGCACTACAAGGTGACTTTTATTCTTATACCACGATTATATAAATATTTCGATGGCATTTTTTCTTCAAATTTACAAAAACATGACTATTACATTAATTCGATCAAGTTACATACATATCCACAAAAAAATAGTAACAATTTATTAAAAAAACACATTAGCAAATTCTCTCCATTGGGAGAACTAAATACTAAAATCTAGGGCTGTCAACGGATTCTGGATATTCAAATATATTAGGATTTTAAAATATCTGGAATCTTGATGTTTTTTCATCTTTGAAATCGAAATATACGTTTAATTCGAATAAACCGGAAATCGGATAAAACCAACATCAGACTGAAACCGAAATCTTGCTAAAACCGGTATCTGGCCGATTAGTCAAATCTATCACTCCTTCTGACCGTATCTTAAGATACATAGATTCTACGTTTAAACAACGTTAAAAATAATGATCAGATTATGACGGGAATACGACTAAAGTATGATGTTGATTTTTAGTTGACGGTCAGTTATTATTACTTGGGTTACATCCTCACAATATTCAACATGTTATTTAATCTATATAGAGCACCGATTTTATTTAAAAATTCTAAATATCCATTTTATCCGAATACTGTATAATCCGGAAACCGGTATCTCCCGGATAAGGATGTCAGGATTCTAGACACCGAATTTTAGGTGTCTGGATTTCAGTTTTCCGGGCACCTGTTTTGCATATATCCATTCATATATCGAATTTTCGGATATCGGTTTAATATCCGGAAACCGAATTTTTGGGATACCAGATAGGAAAGAATTCGGATGTTGACAGTCCTGCTAAAATTATTTAATAGGAGAAATATTTAATACAACCAAACATGAAAGAATACTTCTCTAATTTTATATATTAGACTTATTTATTATGTATTTGAAATAAGATAATATATACTTATTTTATATAGGTATTTTAGTTTTGGGACTGGTTTAGTGAGTCAATGCAGTTTACACTCTTGCACGTCAAGTGAACTGAGTGCAATCGCCCCAACAGCTGTTGGTGAAAGTTCAGCGGCCTCTTACACAACGTCGCTCTCAACTGACACACTCTACTGGGATAGCCCGTGCGACACTCAAGGTCGACGGTCGTCCAAATCAGGAACTAGTGGTGCCAAAGTTGAATATCAACAACAGTATCCATCGACATCAACGTATCAAGACACAGGAACTCAGTATACACCATCGAAACCTAAATCATGGGACAACTTAACAACAAAAGCATATGGGGGATACGGATTTGGATATGGGTACATAGACACAACGAAGCAATGCTCTTCAAAAAACCATCATGGAAGAACGCACAGTACTAAGAGTGCGCAGGGACAATATTATCGATCGAGCAACGAAAAGCAAGTGCAAACGCAACATGTTTACCCCACACAAAGACGATACATTCATCCAACAAAATCTACAGAAAGTCTCTTGACGGTACCTAAGTTTAACAGTGGCGATGCAACTTTGTCAGATTCTAGTCTATCATGTGAATGTCTGGAAGCTGCTTCACCAGATGTCAGCGAAGGCGCACAATTCTTTCCTTCTTCTTCCACTCATCAAAATATGTCTAGTCCCACTGATTCGAACTCAACGTATTATAGCAGAAGAATTCCTAGGCCAGAACACCAAAGAAGTAATGTAGTTACCACTAGTTCAGAAATTACACGACTATAATTAACCATAAAAATTGATAATAATGGAAACGAATTTGGGAACATTGGGTCGAATTCAGCAATCTTCTATAACTAAAGAAGTTTATCTAAAAATAACAAAATAAAGAATAAAATATACATAGATACATTAATAAGAAAAATATGCAAGCTATTTCCATAGTTACTAGAGATGATCACTACACTGGTGAAGAGTACTGAATTCGGCTCATTGACATCAATTTATATTAAAAAAAAGTTTGTTGACTAACTAAACGCTCAAGTAATTGTGGATAAATTGCGCTTAGTGAAGATGAACAAGTGACTTAATTCCATTTTTAAACCAAATATATTTGTGATTTTTTAGAAATGCTGTATTTTTATTCGCATAGAAATGTATACATGTTAAAGCGCACGATTTTTTAATTTTAAGATTTAGTTTTAATGGCTTCAGACAATAAAATAAGCATATTTTATTTGTTATATGTATGTACATATTAAACGTATAATCAGTTGATCTATCGAAGACACGTACATATCGGCCTGTTTTTTTATAATGCAATTAATTTTAAGATATGAATTTTAATTATTTCATACAGTTTTAATTTATTAAGTTACAACGGACTGCCCTTACAAATATGTCATTCCTAATTATTGTAATAAACAATTGTCATGTAACAAGGCATTGTGTATTGTCATTTATACTAAATTTTAGAATTTTTGAGATGCATGATCGTATACGTTTGTAAAAATTTATTGTAATTTCAAATATACAGTGCCATACATTTGCATATTAAAATGTTTTTAATTTTATCTCCTAATAATACACACGACATAATAATAATGTTAGTTCACATAAAAAAGTACAAATGGATTAGTTTCAGCCTCAACTGATTTTCAAACAGTTACAATATTGGTTATAATAATTATGAATCGATTGTTGCATAGATATTTAAAGAGTCCCTAGATTTAATTTTGTACGTTGGTAGAGCCGAAGGAAAGTAACTAAAAGCAAGTACAGTATAGTGTAAAATATTATAGGCGATAGTTGAGTGGTGAACGCGAATATAGTTTAGTTGTGATTTTTATTAAAATAGTTTATCATAAATTTCTCTTTTAATGCTGAAATGTCAAAAAGAAACGTTGCATATATAAAACCGGACGAACCAAATTTTTTGCGTAAATTAAAAGAACAAATAGGTTATAAAGAAGGCCCTACTGTTGATACAAAAGTAGGTTAAATTAGAATGAATGCAAATTCTGATAATATTTCAAATAGTGCAATGAAGTAATTACTGTTTTAATTGAAGAGGGAAGTGTTGGAAACTGTCGACGATGAAGATTTTAATGACGAAGAACCCACTATTGTCGTTTTGAATCCCGGTGACCTAACAGCTGAAGAAGCCGCGGAAGCTAAGAAACAAGAAGAACAAGGTAGAATGCATGGTTTATATTATTTATATTAAGAAATATAATGATATATTTTAATGCTGAAGTTGTAAAATTTGGTATTTCAAGAAAAACTATAACAATACGTCTACTTTTATGCCCGCCTATACAAAATGCTTTCATTTTTACGCATGCGTATTCTTTACGCGCGTATGAAATTTCTGGCGCGATGCAAATTTAAAATGAAATTATTGTTTTGTAAATTAAATAAAAATTATTATTAAAAATGATATCACTTTTATTTTTTAATAAAGCAATGTAATTGTTATATAAATTGTAAATAATAATTGATTATAGAACGCACTGTTGTGCATATTAGTCCTTACTCCCCTATTAATAGAAATGGTTCGATCCATTATACGAAAACGGTATTTTGTTATTGGAATGGGTCGATTTTTTTGCACATTTATAACCTAAAATTATATTAATCTTATGATGTTAGCTTTCATTATAATTTTCTGAAAAAAAAAAAAAATTGTTGTTAATTAGGATGATTGAATTATTTTTAGTAAATCTTTATATTTTTAATATAATTAATATTTTAATGAAAGAAGAAAAAAATGTTTTTTTTTTAAATCGCAGAAAAAACTGAAGCTCCTGCCGATTTAAATCAACGTGTAATTTTTAAAGTTCCTGAAAAATCATCAGATAGTTCATGTTCCAAAGGGAAAAAAAGATCCTCTTCTAAAAAATTGGACAAATCTAAAGAAAAGAAATCAAAATCTTTGTTGTCATTTGATGACGAAGAGGACGACGATTTGTAGTAGTAAGTCTTTGAATTTAATTAATAAATGGAAAAGAAATTGCTATTTGTATTGACTGTGGTCATTTAAATCATTTAAATAAACTATTTTCATTGTTTCTCACATGCTGTTCGCAGTTTTTTTCTTTTTAATAAATACTGTTGTTTATGTTTACTAATAAAAGTTCCGCAAGTTGTGCATGTTATACATAGATGCAGAAAACTTTTTCCTATTCAGCCTTTCCTGTTTTTTTTTCTCAATATTTCTTAGCACTCGCTTTTGTTTAGTGCCTTTTAGTAAACCATATTCTTCAGATTCTCATAAAATCGATAAAGTATTTGATAAGCGCGTGAGCCATATTTTGATACAGCATTAACATTAATATAACAAAAATTGTTATATTTTATATTATTAATATAAAATTTTAAAATTGTAATTATTTCACTAATTATGTAATTCTATGATTTTTAAATGTGTTGCGGTAAATGTTTGTTGACATAAGAAATACGCACGTGGTTTACACGTGGGGTACAAAATGCATTTAGAATGTAGGTGAAAATGTATAATATTTGTTATAATTATTAATCATAAAAGAGTTTCGCGTCAGCGCATATAAATTGAACATGTACAAAATGAGGTTTGGACCTAACCATTTTCAGTGAAAGGGATGGTGGGTAGAGAAATACTTCGCTGTATTATGAGAAGTGCGGTGCGGGGAAAAGCGGTTAACGTTGTAGGAGAGGGGCGCGGGCATCACGAAACGAAATGGCTAAACCATCAACCGGGGAAAATTCTTATTCTCTTCCATTTTCCTTTTATTTATTTCTAAATTAATAAGCTTAATTGCAAGACAAATTTTGTTCCCTACTTTTATACGGACATTTATACAAGAAACTATTCGTTCGATGACTGCTAATTTGTATTAAATCTATTTCACATCTTATTAGTTAATAAGTTTTTTTGTATTGAGTTTAATATTAATTTGATAAACATTTGAATGTTCGTGTAGTTGGCGGGAATTTCATTTTGATTTGAAAACAATGCAAAATTTAACCTTTTGAAGCGAGATTCAACAAATACGTGTAATATTATTAAATCTTTGGAAATATTATAATTTTGTAAATTACTATCACGTGACTATACAAAAATATTTTACTGGCATTTTGTGTGCGACTGTATACGTCACTATTAAACTTGGTCACGTGACGTACCGTTAGACGCCATATTGGCAGTTTTGGTGGGACTGTCGAGGGGGTTAGTGACGTCGCTCCAAAATAATTTCTATGTTTAATCGTGTTCATTAAATTAAACTGAATATCTTTGGAAATATTGGTGGAATAATCAAGTTGTAGTAGTGTGATGTTTTGACTATTTGATTTAAATATCCCGGGCACCGTTACAGTTCGGCTATTTACGATTGTCACAGCCTACTATTGGTGGCGTGCAGATGCAGCTGTTTAATGTCGGTGTGTTATAAAATAAACGAATTACATGTGGCGGGAGAACGGATTATGGTGCTAAACAATTCATTCATTAGGATAAATAAATCGTGTTGCCGTTGAAATGATTCTGTATCATACTATATTTTCATAGGTGTTCATAATATTTTCACCATTCACGGCATACTTAGATGTCATTAAAATAAAAAAAAGTATTTGTCAGGTTGGTATCCCTGATTTTTTTATATTTCTCATAAATATTGAATAATATTTTTATGAATTTGTATATAAAATTTGATTGTTGTAGTTACTCATTCTTGTATTAAATTGGCCTCATAAATAGTTTAATAATTGTACTTTAACCTAAATTTGACATTTTACCTAACCTATTGAACATCATTGCTTGGCATGAAATATCCTTTATGTTTTTTACCAAATAGCGTCATTTAATTTAATGTTAGTGTATTAAATGAGTATGCTCTTTTGTAGGGTTTTGAATTATTGCTATGGAGTCACCTATAACCATGGGCGAAGCAGGAGATAATGTTTGTAAGGATAAAACTGAGCACACAGACGGTGAGTAAATTTGAAATGTTATTAATTGTATTAAATAAAAACTAATTTCTTTCAATGCATATTATTGATTTATTTTAATTTGTCTTAAATAAATAATTAAATGTAATTAATTTTATTGTAATGAAATTATAATTGTTCATACTTAAGATAGTTCTATTAGTATTATTAAGCATTCTTTTATTTTTACAGACGGTGTATGTGTCAATGGAAATTTAGAGTGTGAAGAACCAATGGAAATATGTGAGCAAGATTCGAAGGCACCTGAAGTAAACTCAAATAAAATAGATTCTTTGAAAAATAGCGAAAAAGTGCCTGAGAATAAAGTGCCTACTACAACAGAAAAGGAAGAACATATGGATGTTGACGATGATCCACTGGAAAGTGACAATGAAACACCGGAATCACAAGATTCTATTTTAACAGAATCTGATGACAACATAAAAAATTGCAAAATAGACGGAGATGTAGAAAGTAATGTAGTAAATGGTACAAGTTCTGATAATAGTATTAATGGTACAACTGAAGATTCAGAAAATTCAAAAAGAAAATCTCAAAATGATAAAAATGTCAAAAAGTCACATAGTATTGACTTAAATGACTCAGGTGATGTAGTGCTTGTTGAAAATGACAGTGAACATAAAGAAAATGGTGATGTGTGCATTAATTCGGACGTGGAAGAAGTTAGTGTAAGTGATAAAGACACGAAAAACGCTAGTGCAGATGTAATAAATTTAGTGTCCCCGGCAAAAAAGAAAAAGAAACTCTCTACAGAGCGGGTTTCTGATCCCCCCAGACGTAGTTCTCGTAACCTAAACAAACAGAAGAGTTATGTAGAGAAAGAAGACGAAGATGAAGATGATGTTGTTGCTGATGACCACGATGATCAGGAAGATCGCGATGACCGTGATGACGACGTTGAGGAAGTCACTCCCATAGACCCGTTGGCGGATCCACTTCACGATAATAAAGAAAATAGCAAGAAAACAATTTCCAAACAGTCCACACCTCAGCCAACCAGCTCTACGATTGTGGTTAGTGATACAAAACGCCTCGTCGAGATTGCTGCCAACTCGAAATCATCAAACACATCGGGTAAAAAGGAACCAACGTTAGTAATAATTGATACCAATTCCATTTTATCAGGTCGTGGTCCTGTTCCAGTTTCCCACAAGTCTTCTCCCCTTCCTGCCTCGTTCTCCATGATGCCCGTGGCTCTGCCAGCGCAGGGCGTATACCCGCCAAATATGCGAGCTACCATCACTCCCATTCCCATGTCTGCTGCGTCCTCCAAGTCCGTCACTGTCACTCCGACTGTGTCTACAGTGTCCAGTCCAACACCAGCTCCCATTTTACCTACTCTTACTGATGACATGTACGTTGTAGAAGCACCGTCCTTCATAGTTCCCTATGTTTATGAAAAACCTCCCATTAAACCTTTTAAAGAGTTTGTTTCGCAAATACACAAACAAGTTGAAGAACAAAGGAAAAAAGAGGAAGAAGACAGTAAAAAAGAGGAAGAAGAGAGTAAAAAAGAGGAAGAAGAGAGTAAAAAAGATGATGATGATGTTGATGATGATAAATCTGTTGAAGAACCAAAAATAAGTAGTGATGATGAAGTTGAGAAAGATGAAGAAGAGAGTGATAATGAGAAAAAGAAGAGTGAAGATAAATCTGCAAATGATACTAAGGAAGATACAGACAAAGACAAGAAATCTGATGATATTGAGAAAAAAGATGCAAAATCCGATGATACTGAGAAGAAAGACGAGAAAAAAGATGAAGTAGTTATAATTACTACAAAGGAAGAAAACACGAAAACAATAGATTTGGATGAAATTCCTGACGATCCTTCTAAGCCAAAATCAGGTAGTTACTTTGACAATGCACTAGGTCAATTTTTCATAAACATAGGTTATGGTTTAGTACAAGAATTTGTACAGACTGATTTGCTTAAGCAACAAAAGCGGAAGCAAAATCGCGAGGGTACAGCACCAGAAACTAAAATGGCGATTAGTTCCCTTATTAAAAATTTAGAATATAGTAAAGAGAACAATGAACCGTACAAAATGGAACAAAAGCGTTGTGAATTTTGTAGTTTTAAAACTGAATCTGCGTTGGTTCTTTCACATCATTTAGAGACTCCTCATATGAGAAATTATGTGTACAAATGTAATTTTTGCACAATGGAAGTACGCAGTCCACATGATATTCTCTTCCACATGGAAGCGGAACACAACACAAGAGGCCGTTTAGAGAGAGCTCCCGCCTTCCACCAGTGCCCTAATTGCCCATTTGAAGATAACCAGAAAGGCAAATTATCGCGACACTTAGTAACTTGTATGAAGAAGTTCAAACCAGATAGAAATTTAGAACCACCCATAGACTGGGAGCCGCCGGCAAAGATTCCTCGTGTGCCGAGGGTAAAACAGACAGGTTTGAGTGCTACAGCGGCTACGTATCAAGCTCTAGCACAAGCCAAGGGCAACTACCAATTGTTCACCAAACTGCAGCAGGCGGCGTCTCCACAGACTTTCCCCAGGGGACGCGGGCGACCTTCTCTTATGGGAAAGGTGAATTCCATTCGGCCGCAAGCATCAATGATTCGCTCTGGGAATATGATGTATCGGCCCGGCACCGCCGGCGGTTCCGTGCTTGTGCCCACTAGCTACCAATTTGGTGGAAATCAATTATTCCAGGTTTGTATATTATTTATGTGCGATTTTTTATTAACATACGTAGGTTTGTTATTTTTCTCTGTTCTTTCACTTATTTTAAAAAATCTCTATTTCAATTAATTTTCTTATCTATTTATCAAGCTGCTACAATTGAATTTTTCTTTTTTTTTTCGTTAAATTTAAGTACAAATGATTTACCATTGTTGGGCAGTTTGATTTCTTTCTCTGTTTTATAATTAGTAAAACATCTTTTGTGAATATGTTTATACTATAGGTTTTGTTTTCTATTCGGTATGAGTTGCTTGGGCGCTAGGAAGTACATTGCGAATGGATAGGGAAGTGTGATGTCGTGTTTGTGTGTAGGTGGTGGGAGGGCAGTCAGAGTTGGGTGCGGGAGGCAGACTGTCAGTGTCGGGTCCGGGCACCCCGTCGCCGGCACCAGTCGCCCTCGTACCGAATCTCGCGTCCACACAGAGCACCGTCACCATACAGGTAAACCCGCACGGTCCAGGTCCACGTCGGCTTCTACATTACACACTCTACATTTAATATGTTGGATGATTGTTGTTGAATTCCTTCTTTATTTCAAGACCTTTTATAATTCATAAGCACGAATACATTTATTTTTTATTAATAATTTAACTTATATGAATTAAATTAGGTCTCTTAGGTTTTGTATGAATTGAATGTAAAATTTATGGTTTTAGCATATATTGAAATGGCATCTATTGGAGTTGATTATGTTTTTAAACGAATAATTTCTTTTCAGGATTTTGTATGAAGTAATGAGGCATAGATGTTTTTACTTTTGGTTATTGTAACCTCAAAAATTATACCTGATTCTTGAAATTAAAGAAAATATATTTTTTGTTTGTTTTGTGATATTAACACATTAACAAATACGTTTTCGAAAAATAAATGAGTAATTTTAAATTTGCTATTTCAGAATTCTACGGGAACCAAATCATCATCGGGCAAAGTAGTCCAACAGCCAAGTATTTCAATAACGCCTCTTCCTCGTCAACCAGCCTCCTCGTCCACGACAATCACTAAAACCAGTGGACCTTCATCGACCGGAAGTGCGGCAGGCGATCCCGGTTCATCGAAAGCAACATTTGTTATATGTGAAATTTGTGATGGCTATATCAAGGACTTGGAGCAACTGCGAAATCACATGCAGTGGATACATAAAGTTAAAATTCATCCTAAGATGATTTATAATCGGCCGCCGCTTAATTGCCAGAAGTGCCAATTCCGCTTCTTTACAGATCAAGGTCTTGAAAGACATTTGTTGGGTTCGCATGGACTTGTCACAAGTAGTATGCAAGAAGCCGCTAATAAAAGTAAAGATGCTGGGCGGTGTCCCGTTTGTGGCAGGGTTAGTGTCTATCTTTTTATTACTATTGTATTGTGAACACTTAGTAATTCAAATTTGAATGATATAATGGTAATTTTAATATTTAATTAATAATTGAAGAAATAACGAGACATTTATTTCATCATTGAATGTATTATTGAAATGAAATAATATTTTTTCCAGGTATATCAATGGAAGCTTTTGAACCACGTCGCTCGGGACCACAACATGACTCTGAAACCTGCACACTTATCGTATAAGTGCACAGTATGCACAGCCACATTCGGGATGTACAAGCAGTTCGAAAACCATGTATACTCGGCGCACAGCGTAGTGGCCAAGAGAGTGATGGAAAAGAAGTCATCTCCATCAGGTTCATCGCCGTCCTCGTCCGGTAGCGCGGTGACAGCCACAGCGATCAATACTCGGACCGGAGATTCGTTGCTCAAACCTTTGAAGATCAACGACGAGATTACGATCATCCCTCAGCCTGCCAAGAGCACCAAGACCAGCTCCAGCTCCAGCTCTAGCTCTAGCTCTGGCGGAATTACAGCCACGAGAGCGTCCGTCACGACGGGAAAATAATCCCGACTTGTGTGATCCGTGTGTGCGCGCGCGAATGACTTCATATGTTAATCAACTTCGAGTAACTCGATTCGTCTGTATCACTCAGTCGCTTCATGTTCATACACTGTTACAGTTACTGATATGTGAAATCTCAAAAATCAAGTATCATTACTGAGAAGAGTAAGAATGAATTAGGTCATTGTAGATTCGTGAGGTCGTTATATTTTTCCAAAATCATTGTACAACAGTGCAACTTTATTTAGATTTTTATTTCTTTTTTATAATTAGTGCAGAAATCCAAGTAATTATTGTTCTGTTTTGATGATCTCTGCGTGAGAATTTGGAAAGATGTAACTACGATATATTAGCAGAACCATCGTGTTATTGTAGGTAAAACTATTACTCAATATAAGTACTATTTATTTATGCAGAAACAATGTCAAAATACTTATTTTTCATTAACAAATAACTTATACGGTATAGGCAAATTTTATCAATAAATATTGTTATTGCACTTATTTAAAAATATTTAGAGTGTTGGCAGATGTGCGCATATTTACAGGGTGTACACTTTAATATTTATTACAACCCCCATACAGTGCCGATACTATACGACCATTTTTCTTTTTTTTTTTTTAGTCAGCGCCAAACGATATTTTCTTTTTTATTAATGTGGTACCATTTGCCGTACAGACATTTTATAACAGAATGTAAATAAATGAACAACAAATAAATATATTAAATTCTTTATTTTATATAATTTACAGTGCTGTGAGACGTTAAGCAATTGTAAGTCTCTTTATTACTTTTATTGTCACTTTAAAGTGTACATTATGTATTTATATAATTCTGTATATGCAGTTGATTTGTTTCCAGCATTTCAGGGTTTTTAGATTCGTATAGCGTTCCGTTTAATTTAGTTTCGCCTTTTTAATTCATTAGATAAACGTATAAATTTATGACAAGGGACTTTTCGAAAGTATAATAAGTTTTAGTTGTAAATTGCTCTTTCTGTATATTTGATTTTTTTTATTAAATTTTTGGTTTGTAAACATAAATTTATTTACATTCATACAAAAAATAGTTACAGTACAACTCTGCTTTACTATTTCTAATAAATTTTATTAATAAAACTTTATAAAAAAGTATATTCAACAATTTCATTAACACTTTCATTACTCTAACAATTGATTATAAATAGATATTTTCCAAAATTAATTTTCCGTGTTTGATTTTTCCGCGTTACTGCTACTTGATAATAGTGAGAGTCCCAACAAAGGTGGCAGTTGCTGTAAAATTTGACTTCCGGTTTGCGGGTTTGTCGTGCTTAGGTTGGTAGTAACACTGACTAGTGCATTTTGAATTGGTAAAGTGGCAGCATTAGTTTCCGGTTGTATAACTGGATCAGTTTCATTGGATATCGGTAATGCCAGCGATCCTAGATTGATTGGAGCCAGACCTGTTACCACGTGACCACTGACGTTCGTCTGAATCGGGACAGGTATGTTTGAAAGATCAAAGGTACTGTCGTTGTGCTCCGGATTAAAAAATGTAATGGCCACATCACTATGACTGAAAAACATTTTTATAAAGATATCAGTCCTAAATATACTAAAAATGATAACAAATTTATGTATTTTTTTAATAAGAAGTAACATTTGAATTAGAGATAATTAGTAAAAGTATCAGTATTATATAATTCATTTTAATTTTGAGAGTACTTTCAGATTATTATACATAAAAATTGCAAATCGCACAAAATTAACCCCTGTAGAGCAATTGCTACGATTGTTTTGAGTGGCCGTGAAATGACGCTTGGTAAGCGCACTCTACTTACTGTACAGAGATACGTATGTAAATATATCAATATTACCGAAATCAGCGAATAAAAGCAGATTGACATACCCAGTTTTAGGTAATAAACCGAAAAAAAAAACATTTATATTTTTCGATGTTGTCAACCTGCATGCCTTACAAAACGGTGCTGTGAGATTTAAAACTATTCAAATAGCTATTTTTCATGTTAAATATTTCTATGGTGGATTTTGAACCATCAATACGCGAGTATAACCATTATTAAATCTTTAGTATTTACAAAAAAAAAAAAATCAAATTTAATATTGAATTATCTAAATTAAATACATACATACCTTTCTTCATCGGGGAGAGAACTATTGTCTTCTTCCGTTAGTATCCCAATTTCATACACAACTTGTCTTATCACATACCTTAAATAACAAGTTTTATTAAACAATTTTGATTTTCTTTTCATAAAAATACGTACAATTCATTCGTGACATTTAGTTCATCACTTAAAGTTGTTGTTTCTAATCCATCAGAAGTCGTTGTAGGTGCTGCGGAATAAACTTGGCAATTTAAGGCAATTGTTAAAAAGAATATAATGATTTCCACCTAAAAATATATTACTGTACTTAACACTTTTCAATTTTATTTTTGACTTACTTTTGTTTCCATTGTTCTTATCAATTATCGCAGCACCATTTGAACTGAGTGTCTAACTTGAAAGATGCTGAATTTATACTCAAAGTATTCCGGAATAAACGAGGATCTAATTAATTACGTCATATAACAATAAACTTATACTTTAGATTTAAAAGTTGCCACGCTGATTTATGACTAGCAAAATTGACATGAAAATATAAAAGTTTATTCCAATATCAATGTCTACACATATTTACTTTTTAATTTGCGAAAATTTTATAAAAAAAATAATTCTTTATTTAGTTGTCGTCGTACATTCCGAGAATTGGATCATATTTGCAAATTAGTTTGTCCTTAACACATGATAATTAGTAAATAGAAAATTATTAATAACAAATGTTTCGAATTTAATTAGTTTAGTATTTCATTTAGCACGTATTATGAATTATACGTTACAAAATAAGCATGTAGTGTTAGTGTTCCTTTATGCAAAAGAATTCATCTAGGAAAAAATAATCAGCATGTATGTATGTACATATAAACTTTTTTTTTAAATGTATACAGATAAATTAATAAAGTAAACATTTACTTCATTAGGTGTTCACAAAAAATACTCGAAATCTTATACAGCATTTATTCTTACAAAATCAACGTTTCGGTGTACATATATTCCTTATTCGGGGTAAGTTAGTAAGATCTTAGACAAAATCGTGTATACATAAATACATTCAATTCGCAAAAAACACACATATCTGTTCGCTTTCAAAGTTGATTTAATCTAATCTATATCTACACCACAGTCGAGATATTTACCCACTTGCCCATATATCTTATATTTAACATTAAACTTCAGTGGCGGTGCATTAGGATGAGGGCAGGACGTTCAGACATCTAGCGAAAATGCTTGAAATACGTAAGTTATATTCTGACGCTTCTATTCAACCGGAAGATTTGAAATTTTATCTATTTACAGGAAATATCAAAATTATCTAGGGATTTTTTGATAAAACAATATTTATTATTTATATAATTGTATATTCAAAACTTATTGTAGCTGAAGATGGCTACATTTAGGGCCGAAACGTCCACGTAATTGTAATTTTATAACTCCAATGACAATGGAACTTAATGCCCAATAAAAAATATATATTTCAATGAAGACTAAAGTTCCCATCTTCCTTCTAACATTCCTTATGTTTAGTAACAACAGAAATTAAATATTAAAATTTCGGAAATTTCAGTTTTATGCTAGTCATGGAATTAAAATAAATAGACAAACTAAAATGTGATGTTTCAACTAAGAAATATTGTAACTTTTGTCGAGAAAAATGAGTATTTCAAATGCATAAAACTATATTGTTATTCTGCTTAAGCATTTTACGTTATAATTTTATTAAAAAAAAAAATAGGTAAATTATATTTTAAAACATAAAAAAATTACTAATTTGTTAAGCTTTTTGTTTTAATTCCATGGCTATCACTGTTTTTGAGGTGATTTTCGACATTTTCGGACCTAATTTCTGCGTGTAAAATTAATTTTGTTTATTGATTCAAATACAGAATACTATGATCTACAACTTATATTTGAAGATTTTTTTTGTAAAATAATTTGGGAAGCAACGCGCAAAGAAAAACTGTTTTCGAGCGCCACGCGGTATACATTTAGACATTTCTTGCCAATTATAAAGTATTTGGTCATGCAAGGTATACATGAAATGGAAGATTATAATGTAATAAAACTTTTTTCGGCCGGTTTTTCTTTAAAGAACCCCATTAAAATGATAAATTCATATTTGTTTCGAATGTGTCACTTCAAAATTTCATATTTTTAACCCCTACCCTGACAACACGGCAAAGCAACCAGACCATTTGGTCTACTGAACAGCTAAGCAGCCAAGAGTTTTGCGGGCTCTCATAAATTTTCAGTATTTGAAATAATGAAAGCAATGCTACATTGAAAAAATGAGTTTGCTGGTGTGCAGACTGCACCATAGGGGTCAATTTTGTGCCATTTAAAATTCGAAATATTTGACGTCAGTTGGAATAGAACCAGGTTACCCAGATTCGCGAACAGACAATCAAGCACGCGGACAAGGGACCCCGTAGGTATGTATTTAAATTAATAAAAATTAAATGGCGGGAGGTATTGTGTTATTGTATTGTATTAGCCACATCAGATTTTTTCTTATTATTTTTTCCCTCTTGTTAAAAAAATTCCATTATTGGCAATCCTTTACTATACCTCGAATCATCTAGTTATTGTAAAAGAGATTTTAAACAGAAATCAGTCACTTTTTATTTTTACCTTCCGTCACCTTTAGGTAAGGAAGGTATTGTCTTTGGTCAAAAAATTCAATGATGAGATTTTAGTGAATAAGCATGTTTTAGGGTCCCTATAATACGATTTTACCATTTTTACGATGATGTCTGTGTATGTATGTTATGTGTGTGTGTGTGACAAAAGTTCCAGATCCCATAACTTCAATACCACGATTCGAAAAATTTTTTTTTTTCGTAATCCTCAAGTTTACATCCAGAAGAACAACTGATTAGATTTTGGTTATAATTGGTGAACCGGAAGTAGCCTCATTTGAAGATTTAACAGTTAAATTTGATTTATTGACATTTAACGTTATTATAACTTAAAGAATATATTATTCTCTATACGATTTGATTACATTTTATACTTCATATTCAATAGATACAGAGTTAAAGAAATTAAATTTTATAATTCAGCCAGCTATGCTAAACATGGAAACTACTAATATATTCATATAATTCAAATTGACAGATGTCAGTATCAATAAAAAGTAAATTAATGTGGCAGAGATGAGGATGTTGAAGTAGATGTTGGGGAAGACACGGAAAGATACGGTAAGGAAATAACTCTAGTGTTACAAGTTTCTAGAAAGATACAAGAAAGACGATCACATTGGTTTGAACATGTCATGAGGAGAAATAATAATATTTATTTTGTGAAAAATATATGTACATATTTCTTACAAAAGTGGTTGGTTATTATTAGTATAAATTTACAAAATATTCCCAGGTTTAAGTTAAATACATTGTGATTATTACATTAAAAAAGAAACATATAGTATGAGGAGAAATGAAGAATTATATTTGAATAAAAATGAGTAGTTTAGTAATAGGAGGTTGAAGAAACACAGGAAGACCAAAGATAAGATGGAAGGACTGTATTGCGGAAGACTTGAGAGAAAAGGAACTGAATGAGAACGACACGCAAAAATAGCGACCCCTGACGAATGGGAAAAGCTAAAGAGGAAGATGTCAGTGTCTAGTGCAATTTGAATAGCTTGTTTATGAAATAATTTTACTGGAAATTTAGAATCTTTTGCAAGAAAAATGATGTATGGAATTTATACACACAAAAATGACGGAAGGTATTGTGCTGGCCACTGGCCACAACAGATTTTTTCATAATTTTATCGGCTCAAAAGTCATTATTTTCATATACTTCTTCGATAAATATAAATATTTTTCTCCATTTGTATGACAAAATAGCATAAATATCTTTTAAATATACTAAATTGGTCCTAAATTTGAAACATATAATTGTCATTTGCTTTTAAATGAATTTCGTAATTTTCAATTTTCCCGGATTGTCATATTTCTCGCGTTGTACACGCATTTTATTTCGCACAATGTATCTTCATCTATGTATTTGGTCGTCAGGGAATGTGCCTAAAACTAGGAAATCGTCATCCACGAATAAACCGCTCCTTTCTATTTTATTTTTTATTTTCGTTCGTAAACATTTTATTGCAATATACTCATTAGTTAACATTTTCGCTGCTATTCGACAAAATGGCTCCGTAACTCGGTGCTGGCTTACCTTTTACCTCCCGCTACCCTTGGTAAGGGAGGTAAAGGGATCGTGCTAAAAATCGCAAATCGAAATTTTGGTAAATGATCAGGTTTTATTGTCCCTAGAATCCTATTTTAACATTTTCACGCTTATGTGTGTGAGCGCGCGTGTGTCCGTGCGTTTGTGTGTGTGTGTGTGTGTGTGTGTGTGTGTGTGTGTGTGCGTGTGTGTGTGCGTGCGTGTGGACATTCTCTTTACGCTCTAACTCAAATACTATCGCTCAGAAAATTTTGAAACCTTGTATTTCTACCTAATATGGAAAGAAGCCATTAGATTTTGTTGTAAATCAGATAACCGGAAACGGCACTTTACTTGAAGCTTAAAATAGTTTTTCTTCGAAAAAATACCTTTAAATGAAAAACTATTTGAGCATCAAGTAAACTGCCATTTCCGGTTATCCGATTGACTCCAAAATCTAATGGCGGCTAGATGCTGCTTTAGTTTTGTTGTCACTGGCTGTTTTATCTTCCCTTCTTTATCGACTTAAATTGAACTTGTAATTAGAGCTTCTTACTGCTAGATGTCACTGTGTTTATGCGCATACTAGAGTACCTTTATATACAGGGTATGGCCATGGGGCGAGATCGCCGCCATAAGCGAGCCAATGTCAAACATACTGATAATTCATTTCCCTATTTATTTGTAATAAATGTGATATTATATTATACAGGAATATTAAATAATCACACTATGAATGTATAAAGGTAATAAAAATTCATTTATTTAAGAGATACACAATTATTATTATAACATGGATTTAGAGGTTATGTCAGGCATAGGATTATGTTGTTATTAACATATCAAATTTAATAACTGTAGTTATTATTTACATAACAAGTATATATTTTAAACTTACCTTTTAAAAATTTAAATGTTTGTGCTTAATATTGGCAATTTTTATGTGTTTTCAATATTACAAGTCATCGTAGTCAGTATCTCAAGAAAATATACAAATAAATAAAATAAAAGTATTACTTACACTTTAAATAAATATTAGAAATATATTTAAATGTGTTTTGCATTAAAATAAAGCAAGTAGCCACGAAAATACATAATAATTTGCGCAACAACAACGAATATGACAGTGGCCCCCTAATGGCGGACGAAACGCGAGCCACATCATATTGTTATCGCAGGGAAATTGTAAAATAATAAAATCTATTGTAACATTTATCCAGGCAATCAATCTAGAAATTTAGAAATGTAAAACTACATTGCTCCAGACCAATTGTTAAAAAAAAACAAAGGTCTACATCAATAAAAAAAAAAAAAAAAAAAAACGCGAGCCACGTCATGGCCATACCCTGAGTATATAGGTACCCTAGCGCATACCACTTAGGGTATGGACATGACGTGGCTCGCGTTTCGTCCGCCATTTGCGGGCCACTGTCATATTCGTTGTTGCGCAAATTGTCATGTATTTTCGTAGCCATTTGTTTCATTTTAATGCAAAACACATTTAAATATACTTCTAATATTTATTTAAAGTGTAAGTAATACTTTTATTTTATTTATTTCTGTATTTTCTTGAGATACTGACTACGATGACTGGCAACTTTGAAAACACATAAAAATTATGCACAAACATATAAATTTTTAAAAGGTAAGTTTAGAATATATACTTGTTATGTAAATAACTACAGTTATTAAATTTGATGTGATAATAACAACCTATATCCTATGCTCTACATAACCTCTAAATGTATGTCAATAATAATTATTGTGTATCTCTTAAATAAATGAATTTTTATTACCTTTATAGATTTATAGTGTGATTATTTAATATTCTGTTATAATATAATATCACATTTCTTACAAATAAATAGGGAAATGAATAGTCAGTATGTCTGACATTAGCCCGCAAATGGCGGCGATCTTGGCCCATGGCCATATCCTGTATAGGTAGGTACCTTACTAGCACTAACTTGGCAACGGGCTTGGCTTTGTTCCCTATCCCCCACTTCTTTAGCGGCTTTGATGATACATTCCAGATCTTACCGCTAGGTGGCGCTATTATCTTGGGTGTTTAAATTTCTACCTTATCCACACTTTTTACCATCAGTTCTATTACACTTACAGTTATTATCTAGTGTTGGGACCTTTTCCACCCCGTACTGAGCTTTTTTTTCACTAGGTCGCTTCGATTTTGTTTATTTTACTTTGCTCTTTTTTGGTTCTCCTCGGTTGTCGATGAGGTACCAGGATTATTTCACAGAAGAATTAGGTACCTCTGGGTTTAATAAGCGTGTTTTTTTTTTATAAAACTCCTTTGTTGTATATCTGGAATAATTTTCTTCGCCTGCTTCTTTCCAAATTCTTGTTTTTAACTTTGCACTGTCATTTGTAAGTCACCTTCACCAAGATAAAGTTTAGTTTTTTTATTTATTGCTACATAGAGTAAATTTAAAATTAAAAAATCGGATACCTCCTGTTTAATTTAATTTTTATTCATGTAAACACGTTAAATTAAATTTAAATACCGGGTTCGATCCCGACCGACGCCACATATTTCGCATTTTAATGGCACAAAAATGAACCCTGCGGTGCACTCTCCACGCCAGGAATAAGTGCTCGTGGGATGACACCTGGTAAATGCCCGTACAGTAGAAATATGTCAACATCGTTACTGAAAAGAGCAGATTGGCACACCCAATATATATTTATATACTTACCTATTTCCATTGTTGGCGTGGAGAATATACCACAGGGGTCAATTTTGTGCCATTTAAAATTCTAAAATATTTGGCGTCCGTTGGGATCGAACTCAGTTCCCCAGATTTGCGTGATGTGACGCCTTGTAAGCGCCCGCACGCGCACGGTACAAATATGTCATCATTATTACCGACATCTGTGTACACAGCAGATTGGTTCACCCAGCAATGGGTATAATGCCGTGATGATATATATTTTTATTATCTTACCTATATTCCTACATATTTACTAATGCTGGAAACTGTATTAAGTTCCTTTCCATGTAATTACTGTTCCATTTACTATTTTCTTTTTAAAACGTAACTATTATTATTTGAAATGATTAGTTTGTTGACAGTGACATATATCTGTCAGTTACAAAGATTTGAGATCTGAACTGTGTAACCATGGAGTTGTCTTTAAAGCGTAGGCTCCCGAAATGAAAATTATAGATAATTTTATAAATTTATCCACAAAAATATATACAAAAAGTATTAATGCAAACCTGTAGAAAATGTAAAAAAACTTTAATTTTTATAATAACAAATCTCGAAGAAATAACATTTAAAGGTAGTTTTCGAAGAAAAACTATTTTGAGTTTCTAGTAAAGTGCCATTTCCGGTTATCTGATTTACACCAAAATCTAATCTGTACGATAGTATTTGAATTACAGCGTAAAGAGGATAGGCACGCACGCGCGCACACATCATCAACCTGAAAACTTGGTTATTTTAAACTCAGGTGGGCGTGGGCACTACATTTTTTAGGCGACTATTACAAATTTTTCTTCAAAAATAAATTTTATAAATTATTGATTCGTCACTTGTATAGCGCCAACGATTATCCCAATTCTTCGCATAAAATTTATAAAGCTGTGTCACTAAATTTATTTGCTATTGTAACAAACGATTGACAGTTCGTAAAGTAAATGCAGCCGTAAAATAATCACGGTTGCGGTTGCTAAAGAATTCGTAAAACAACTATTTATGTAATAGCCGCCTAGAATAGTTATTTTTAGGAAACTGTTACATAAATACACTCGTGGCAAAAAAAATAACAAAGAATTAATAATTTTTCTGTTTGTAACATATTCATATACAGGGTGGGGCAGAAAAACCTATCCGATTTCAAAACGTTATAAAATTAAAACCACTCAACTTGTCAAAAAAAATTTTTATTAACATATCGCAAATTTTATGCCATTTTTAAATTTAAGTTTTGAAAAGCACATCACTCAAATGTCGTCCTTGGGAGCGGATACACTGATTTAGGCGCTCGCGGTAGCTTTCCATGACTTTCACCGTCATTTCCACAGGAATTTCTTCATTTGCCCGAGCAATTTCCCTTCGTAAAGCAAGAAGGGTCCTTGGTCGATGCTGGTAAACCTTCGATTTGAGGTAACCCCAAAGGAAGAAGTCACATGGAGTGAGATCCGGTGAGCGCGGCGGCCAGCCAAGATCACCTCTCAGGGAAATGAGGCGACCGGGAAACAGTTCCCTGAGAATGTCCATTGATCGTCGCGATGTGTGGGCGGTTGCCCCATCCTGTTGAAACCACACATTTTCCACGCCATTTTCTTCCATTTTGGGTCTAAGAAAATTTTCCAGCATGAAACAATAGCGCTCGCTGTTGACCGTTACGGTTTGCCCATTGGCCACGTTTTCAGGTCCTGTTGCTGTCCTGGGACGTCCAGGCGACTTCTTTTTCAATGCTGAACTCGTCTGTCTAAAATTTGACACCCACACTTTAATCGTAGCGTGATGTGGAACAGGATCATGACGCCCGAGTCCGAAATGAATTCGAAAAGCACGTTGTGTAGCAATTATCGAACCGCCGCATTCGATAAACCGCTCAATAACAAAAGCACGATGTTCACCAGACCAAGGCATGTTGACTACTGACAAATGGCATAAAACCGGCTTTCTAACGGTTTTTACCCCACTACTCTACCTGCTCCCTCTTTTGAGAAAAAGGGATTTGAAATCGGATAGGTTTTTCTGCCCCACCCTGTATATTACCAAAAGAGTAGTTCATATACCAACAAATATAAATAATATTTTTTATTTTGGATTTAGATAGTTACCAATATTACCCTGGTTCATTTAAATATTTATACATACATATTGTGACGCAATCGGCACCTACCTTGAGCAATCACTCCACACATATAATTGTGCCCGGCGCTGAAAAGTCGTAAGCGAGGGTCGTGGGTTGTAGGCAAATAAGGGAGCAGGTGTGAAGGCAATGTCAGGGCGCCACTGGCGTTAATGATTATGGCAAAATGGGTGGTGTACGCCAGTCTCCCGATGATACTCGATTGAATAGTGTAAAAAAGATAAATTTTAACAAGTTTTATTTGCCGGCACCGGCACAAAATACAGAAATTATATAAGAAAAAGCAAAAAAATGTTTTTATACAAAAAAGTACAGAAAATACTTATCTATGTCTTGTGGGGTCGCTTCAGGTTTCAGGTGTGCCTGGAGTAGATCAAGTCCGCCGGGGGTGAGCGGCTTTTCTCTGAGCGACTCTCTTTAGGATGGGCGACGAAAGCTTCCGTGCAACCACGCCTGGGGTTGTTGTTGACCTTGGCGTCTGTCTGTCAGAATCCAACGGTGGCGTCGTACTCAACCACCAGACGAACTCAGCTACTCCTAACCAGGGCGAGATTAAAACTGAGAGACATAGAACAGAGGCAGAGTACTGACTTTTAAATCAAAATTGTTTTCGTAGAGGCAAGTAGACCAAACACAAAAAAGCCGAAAAAGATTAAAGTCAAAACTGATCACCAAGATAAAAGTATGGCGATTGTTTGCCTTTACAAAAAAAAAAACGAAATACCTACTTATGCTCGGCAAATTAACAAACTCAAAATTTTAATACAAAATACAAAACTTACAACTACGACTTACTTGGATGAAAATCGGTGCAGTCGTGAACTGCCTAACAGATACAACTGTAGCTAAAATGAGGTTGCTAAGGTGGAATGATGGTGAAGATGTAGACACAAGAAAATATAAACGCAGAGCGCAACCAGAAATTCAGCGAACAGGACTGTTGATACACGCTTGACGCTAGCAGAAAATATTTACTCAATTCTCACTTAAGCTAGGGTTCACTACAGATTGAAGAAACGAGAACGACTCAAATAAAATCTATAGTAACCAAAGGATGAACTCAGCAAAAAGCAAATTCAAAGTCAAATAACTTTGGTGAGAATTGTAAAGTTAAATAAAATTCGCAAACGCAACCGTAAATATACTTCTAAAAAAATTATCTTTACTTAACCCATTCGCTCACCATTCATACCAAGGAATGGGTGTAATAAAGATGTTGTTGTCTGTGTCTGGGTCGGAGTGTGCGAATGAAAATTTATGATATTGTGACGTGCGCCCCTGAGAGAAAAGTATGCATGCGCCGCTACTGATAGCATGTTCGCGAACAATGACGTAATCCCTTCGAAAGAACGAACCAGAGCGATAATACAATCCCCGACGCGCTGAGACAGGTTAATTGCGCCGTGACCTCATTCCTTTGTATACGGGTCATTGTCCCTTTAGAAGAGTTCTAGAATGATAGGGGCTGTATAAATACCATCGGGAGAACAGCGGGAGACAGTCTCATATATACAAGTAACCAGATATGAACTCGGTGATATAAATAAACAGTTTAACAGTTGTTAACATAAATAAATGTAGTTATATAAATGTGTTGTGATATAAATGTTAGTTAGATAAATAATTCGTAGTGTTTAAGCATTTAATAATATTCTTAGTGTTTATAATTATTTAATCATAGTGTTAGTTGTTTTTATTATCTTTTATATTTAATCCTTAATTAATTATCGTTTAATAAACGTATTCTTTGGTTAATAATATTTGTCTGTGTTTTACACTTCACCCATATAAATAAAAACGTTACAATTGGTGTCAGGAGTGGGATGGTTAAACTGTGAAGTGTAAATAAATAAAAATAAAGGAAATGGCGACTAAACAATTAAAATTAAGTGAATTGAAAGTAAGTGATCTCAAGACCGAACTGGAAGAACGAGATTTGGAAGCAACAGGAAAGAAGTCAGTGCTTCAAGAAAGACTGCGGCAAGCCTTAATCGATGCTGGTGAAAACCCTGAAGATTACTTATTCGAAATTCTGTATGACGCATCCGACGTTTGTAGAGATTTAATAGAATTTTGTAGAACATTAAGACAAGAAAGTTCTAGACGTTTGGATCGGATATTGGAGGAAACTTCTGGAAAAGTTAAGGAAAATTCCGGAGTACTGGAAGAAGAATTATTGGAACATTCTAGAACACTGGAAAGAGAATTGCATGAAAGTTCTGGAAGAGTGGAAGTAAATTCCGGAGCACTGGAAGAAGAATTAAAGGAATATTCTAGAACATTGGAAAGGGAATTGCATGAAGGTTCTAGAAAATTGGAGGAAAATTCCGGAGTACTGGACGAAGAATTAATGGAACATTCTAGAACAATGGAACGTGAATTGAACGAGAGTTCTAGAAAAGCCGAAGAAGATTCTGGAATTTTTGAGCAGAAATTGGAAGAAGAATTGGAGGCGAATTCTGGAAGAGTAGAGGAGAATTATGAAATTCTGGAGCAGAAATTGGAAGAGGAATTGAAGGGGAATTCTGGAAGAGTAGAGGAGAGTTCTGGAATCATGGAGCAAATGTTGGAGCGGAAATTGAAGGAGAATTCTGGAAATACGGAGCAGATGTTGGAACAAAAATTGGAGAATTCTGGATTTCTGGAACAAACATTGAAACAAGAATTGGAGGAGACTTCTAGAAAAATTGAAGAAAGCCTTCTGGAGTTTGGGGCCAACGTGAGTCGTTTGGGTCGTCTCGCACATTCTACGGCTTCTGACAGCGATTTGAAGTGCCTGGCCATTCAGGCACTCAGCTCTGGAGTACGAGATAGCAATACTCAACAAGCACTGCAATTCGGCCGCCCAAAAACTATGGTTGACGCACTCTCATATGTATCAGATCGTGAAGCTGCCAAACAAGTTTCACGTAACCAATTGCGGGTGCGTAATATTTATGCTAAGGGAAATGTAAACACCGAAGGCATGGATGAAAAAGTGCGACGAATTATAAATGAAGTGTTTGCTAGAAGGAAGAGATTCCGCTGTTACAAAAGAAGACGGAAGCGAAAAAGAAAGAGACCACGAGAGAGATAATGTGCGTGCTCAGTAAGAAATTAAAAAAAAAAGAAATGTAGGCAGAAATACTAGAGGTAAAGGACGAATCCGTTGATGTCAAGGATGGATATGAAGAAAGAAGACGGAAGCGAAAAAAAAAAGAAAAAGAACGCATGAGAGAAAAGAGAGCGTGCTCAGCAAGGAATTAAAGAAGAAATCTAGGAAGAAATTCCAGATGTAGAGGAAAGCCAACCGGAAATGAATAGTTCTCCGACGGGCAGCTGCGATTGCAATCTAAGGAATGGGGCCTGAAGACAGCGGGGAAGACGTGCCCTTGGCGATTCGTATAGACAGCTCGAGTGGGAAACGAAAACTCGAGATAGATAACGATGACGACGATGCCATACCTCTCACCACAAGGAAGAAGAAAGTCAAGACAGAGAAAGGAACTTGAAAGAAAGGCAAGTAACGTCGACGCATTGTTCAGAAGGCCATGCTAAGGGAGGCAAATATGGTAGTCGACTAGGAGAAAAACATTGCACCATTGCCAGAATAACATTTCTGCGTTGTGCATTCAGAGCTGTTTTTTATACATACATATATTCATTATTGTTATCAATTAATGTAATAATTGTTGTAATCAATAATTATTATTGTAATGAATTATGATTAAAATGAAAATAATTTTCATTATGAACGTTCATATTATTTCTAATTTAAAATTTTAAACACATGCCAGCTCCATCGACTAGATCAACCGGTTTCACTAGTTGGATTATATAAATTAACTGAGTATGCCTATTAAACCCAAATACAAACGATGAGTAGTCCCAAGTACATAGAAAGTAAATAAGTCAATGGTTTTTTTTTTATTGATGAAAGACTCTAGATCAAAGTTCATTTTCATGATGTATGAATGGTAATTAAACTTTGAGTTTTATTATAAAAATTTATTTTATACTACAACTGAAAAGATGTACATTCAATAAATAGTATTTGTTGTAAAATATAAAATGATTATATAAAATGTTAATATAGTGGTTCTTACGGAATTGCTGAAGGGAAGGTATTGTAACGCTGCTATTGTATTAACAACATGATCGCAATTATAAAATGTTAAGTAAGAATTCAGTAGGTAAGTACGGTAAGGTGAGATTGAATTATTGGTGATTTCTTTATTTCAGGTATATTGAAGTCACCAACTAATAATAAATTATAATGTTGAAAAGATGGTAAATGTTACACAAATTCAAAACTATCATTGTAGTCGGAGGTGTTTAATTTAGGAGGGATATATTACAAATACAAAAACAGGTTTGGAATTGAAAATTAATTAACTAATTAATTAATTTATTTATTTATTAAGTTAATTGTTTAAATAGTAAGGTATTTGATAAGATTCTGTATTTTGTTTAAAAAAATATTAAATATGCTGGTAAACCCTAATCGAAATACAACAAATTTATATTAAAATCGTGAATTACTTGCTAATTAATAAGTAGTAAAGCGACATTTTCTTAAAGAATACACATCGATAAAGAATCAAAATGAATTAAATATTTTGTGACGTCAGGTGTCTCTCATTTGATTTTATTGGCCAGAAATATGAAAGCTGCGAATCTCGCGTGTAATTCCATAGAGCACATTGGAAAAATAACTATGAATTGTCACATTTCATTTTCATTTATTATAAAACCTTATCAAATAAATACTTTAAAACTACAAAAGAATTTTAATTTCGTTTGTATTTAATTTAACTATTATAAATTAGGACTTACAATATGTAAAATATTTTTATATTGAAAAATATATAACACCTGTTCTCATAAAAAACAGTTACAGTGTCACTGGAACGAACACACGTGACGTCACGAACTCATCGCACGACTGCAAACAAAATCAAATTTTGTTTTTAATATAAGGAATTTGTACGTACAGTAAAATTTTTGAAAGATGTTCGATCAAGGTTGTCTACGAATTGTATGAATTCAGATTTTTGCTCCGCCCATTATGACAAATTCAGTAGTGTCGTTTGCTTAGTTTTTATGAGGGTACTTAAAATACTACTGTTATTTTATTATTATAAAATTATGTATTACAGGAAAAACATTCAAAATTCAAAAATAAGTCAACTAGTAAGTTTATAAGCAAATGTAAAACCAAATATGTTAAAAAAAAAATACTGACACAATGTCAGTGTCAGTGACTCTGACAGAATATAACGTTATACGTACGGCTATGAATCCAGGTAATGTATCTGAATTAATAAATAAATTTACGTTACAGCGAAAGTATTATCAACAACGAGCATCGTTTATAAATGGAATGTCCTAACTTAGCCGAAACAATATGATTTTTTTAAAGACAAGCGTGTTATATCCATCCTTATCACACACTCTTACAGCCTTTGCAAAAGAAAGAGATAAATGTATGCCTATTTGTTAATTCGTTCGTGATACAGGTGCCCTTGATCGGACATCTTTCAAAAATTTGTAGGAATTTTATTAATCGTCATATATTTTCATAAAAAGCATTAAAAATATGTTTATGAGTCCATTGTTTTCACAGCCTACTTGATACCATGGCTTACCAGGTTAATTATTTATAATTTTCTCTTGCGTTTTTGTAATTCATTTCTTCAATAAAAAATCACTTTGCATAAGGTTCAATTCGTAATTTTACGTAGATTCCAAATATGTATAGGTATAAAAATATATAAGGATGTCCCATTTTAAATATGAAAGTTAGTCACTTAAACCGAAAGTGCCAAATACCACGATTTGTGACCCCTTAATCCTAGTTTACAAATATAATTAAAATTAAAAATAATTGAAAATAAAAAAGTTATTTTTAGTGTCTCGTTTTTCAGTGCACCCGATAATACCTACAGTAAAAATTTTGAAAGATGTCCGATCAAGATCATCTGTATCATGAAATAATTAACAAATTGGCATACATTTATCCCTCTCCTTTACAAAGGCTTTAAGCATGTGCAATAAGGATGGATATAACACGCTTGTCTTTCAAAAATTCATATTGTTTCGACTAAGTTAGGACATTCCATTTTAAAACGATGCTCGTTGTTGATAATACTTTCGGTGTAACGTAAGTTTATATATTAATTCAGATACATTACCTTGATTCATATCCGTACGAATAATGTTATTGACTGTCAGAGTCACTGACACTGGCATTGTGTCATTATCTTACTTTTAACATATTTGGTTTTACATATACTTATAAACTTACCAGTTGAATTATTTTTGAATTTTTAATGCTGTTATTGTAACATATATTTTTATAATAATAAAATAACAGTAGTATCTTATGTACCCTCATGAAAACTAAGCAAACGACACTACTGAATTTGTCATAATGGGCGGAGCAAAAATCTGAATTCATACAATTCGTAGATAACCTTGATCGGATATCTTTCAAAAATTTTACTGTAGTCGGTAATGCGAGCTCGATTTTAAAACTGACATTGTAGGATCATTATTCCTATACCCTTCAGAAATACCTCCAATCCAGTCAATAAATTGGAAGAATCTCAAACATTTCTAAGATTGTGAAAAAAATCATCATTTATTAAAAAAATCTGTGTTAAAAGAATTCGAATTTTTGTGTGTTCAAGAAATGTTAAATACGATACTTATGTAACATAAAATGGAAATGGCGAGAGGTATTATGCTGGCCACAATAGATTTTTTAATATCTCGTCTGTAGCTATTATTTTGTTAACATCTAATTCTATACGTATTTCGTATATTGCTCTCCACTACTAGTAGGAGGAAAAAAATGCGAGGCTATTAAAGTATTAAATGAAAATACTTTTTTACCGGGACATATAGCCAAACCGGCTGGATCGCCGGGGTCAAAGTCTTAAATCGAGACGTGTGGTAGCGGTAGGCCCAGATATATTATAAAAAATCTGATGTGGCCAGCACAATACCTTCCGTCAATCCTGTGTATTATGTACAAATTCCATACATAAATTTTCTTGCAAAAGATTCTAAATTTTTGGTATTTTATGATTCCCTTTCTCGGCAACGGAATTCCATACTCCTGATAACAAACAAATCATATGAAATGGCAGCAAAGTCATGTCACTGCACGCGCCCATTACATAATTTTTTTGCAAAAGATCCTATATTTCCAGTAAAGTTATTTCATAAACAAACTATGCAAATTGTACTTGACACTGACATCTTCTTCTTCTTTAGTTTTCCCATTCGTTAGGGGGTCGCTATTTTTTATTTTCTTCTTCCACGAATTTTTGTTTTGCGTGTCGTCCTCATTCAGTTCCTTTTCTCTCAAGTCTTCTGCAATACAGTTTTTTCATCTTATATTTGGTCTTCCTATGTTTCTTCCACCTTCTATTAATTTATTCATCTCTCCTCATGACATGTTCAAACCAATGTAATCGTCTCTATTATATCTAAAAACTTCTAACACTAGAGTTACTTCCCTTATTTTTTCATTCAATTACTTGCTTTTTATTGATACTGACATCTGTCAATTTGAATTACCTGAATATATTAGCAGTTTCCATGGTTAAGTTAGCATAGTTGGCTGAATTATGAAATTTATACGAATTTTTTATCTTTATTATTCTTTAACTCTATATCTGTTGAATATGAAATATAAAATGCAATCAAATCGTATATATTCTTTAAGTTATAATAACATTTAACTGAGTTTTTCAAGAGAAACTGTTAAAATCTTCAAATGAGGGTACTTCCGGTTGACCAATTTTAACCAAAATCTAATCAAGTCTGCATATGGTTGTAAGGAAGAGGAATATGCAAGAATTGAAATTTTTGGAATTCTAGTATTGGAGATATCGTGCATGAAATGCGGTCAGATACACACACACACACACACATACACACACACGCACATACGAACACACACACACACACATACAGACATCATCGTAAAAATAGTAAAATCGTATTGTAAAGACCCTAAAACGTGCTTATTCAATGAAAACTCACCACCGAATTTTTTGACCAAAGACAATACCTTCCTTACCTATAGGTGACGGAAGGTAAAAATCTGATGTGGCCAGCACAATACCTTCCATCAATCCTGTGTATTATGTACAAATTCCATAGATAAATTTTCTTGCGAAAGATTCTAAATTTTTGGTATTATGTGATTCTCTTTCTCGGCAACTGAATTCCATACTCCTGATCACAAACAAACCACATGAAATAAGAAAATTATGAAATTTTGAATGAAAAATTATAACACTTGTCAGTTATGGACATAATTAGTTGCTGTCATTTTGACACAGGTCCCCATATCTGCTTGCCAAAGTCAGCAAAATCATGTTACTGCACGCGGCCCCATACATAAATTTTCTTGCAAAAGATCCTATATTTCCAGTAAAGATATTTCATAAACAAACTATGCAAATTGCACTAGACACTGACATCTTCTTCTTTAGTTTTTCCCATTCGTTAGGGGGTCGCTATTTTTTATTTTCTTCTTCCACTCATTTTTGTTTTCCGTGTCGTCCTCATTCAGTTCCTTTTCTCTCAAGTCTTCTGCAATACAGTCTGTTCATCTTATATTTGGTCTTCCTATGTTTCTTCCACCTTCTATTAATATATTCATCTCTCCTCATAACATGTTCAAACCAATGTAATCGTCTCTCTTATATCTAGAAACTTCTAACACTAGAGTTACTTCCCTTTTTCTTTCATTGATTTACATTTTATTGATACTGACATCTGTCAATTTGAATTACCTGAATATATTAGCAGTTTCCATGGTTAAGTTAGCATAGCTGGCTGAATTATGAAATTTATATCAAATTTATTATCTTTATTCTTCTTTAACTCCATATCTGTTGAATAACAAATATAAAATGCAATCAAATCGTATAGATAATAATATATTCTTTAAGTTATAATAACATTTAACTGAGTTTTCCCAGAAAAACTGTTAAAATCTTCAAATGAGGGTACTTCCGGTTGACCAATTATAACCAAAATCTAAACAAGTCTGCATATGGTTGTAAGGAAGAGGAATACGCAAGAATTGTAATTTTTGGAATTCTTGTATTGGAGATATCGTGCACGAAACGGCGGTCACACACACACACATACACACACACACACACACACACACATACACACACACGCACACACGAACACACACACACACACACACACACACATACAGACATCATCGTAAAAATAGTAAAATCGTATTGTAAAGACCCTAAAACGTGCTTATTCAATGAAAACTCACCACCGAATTTTTTGACCAAAGACAATACCTTCCTTACCTATAGGTGACGCAAGGTAAAAATGAAGAAGTAAGTGTCCTCTCCTGCTATTAAGAATTTAAAACGAAGGACAAAGGACACGTTCTAAAAGTAATATGTTAAATATATAAACGCAAGTATATTTTATCATATAATCACTTTATCACTTCTATTGATCGATAATACGATCTGTTAACAAATATTATCTAATCTTTATTGACTTCTACAAACTAGTTGTACATTCATATAGTCACAATGCTTTAATGGTCACTGTTTGATTGTGATGAAAATTGATACTCTGATGAGGAATTTGTGATGAACCATGAGGTAATTCGAAATTGTAAATATTTAAGTGGTTTAAATTGTTGATAACATGGCGTGCTGCACTAATAGTAGATGGACTAAAGTTATTTCAATACTGACAATTGTAAGTACTTACAAATATATAATTATTTTATTGAACGGAAATATAATATATATATAGATGTGTATCTTTAATATTCACAGATATTAGGATTAGCTTTCGAAGCATTAGAAGCATTTATTCTTTTATGTTATAATGAACCTTCTACTTTAAAAAAAGATTATATCAAACAAATATTGTTATATTTAGGATTAAATGGTAATATTTAAATGTCTGTAAATAATTGATACAATTATTGAAATATGAATCTATTTTTAGAGCCTCAAACTGTAATATTACTTTATTGTTCTATTATTTTTAATTCATTGTGGGTGATAATATCTGTAGTTCTTTTGAGTAAGTAATTTCAAATATGTTTTGCGTTTATGTGTTTATACTTTCAACTTGCAGTATTTGTACATTCAACCGAAACGAAAGAATTTTCCATAAAGAAAACACAAAAATTAATTAACATTTATATAATATGGATTGTTTTCGGAGCATTATCATTAATTCCAGACGTAGTATCTATTTTTATAGCAGGTATACATTATGGTAAAAATGTAAGTAATCTTTTATAAGTATTCTTTGGAAATAATTACACCATATTTTGTTAGGAGAAAATAAATCATGTATCTTATCTTGGGTTCTAATCAATAGACTTATTAATTTATTTGTCATTCTTTTGTTATATTATCAAAAACTGATAATTTCTAAGAATCATTTGTAATATTTTTTTGTGTATTTTTATTTGTAAATCCCTATTTATATTTTCAGAATTCTCTTGGAACCGATGGAGCAAAGTATATGTTGATGGTGACATCCCGATTCGTTATTGTATTAGTTTTTCATATTGTGTCATGGATTATGATGATATATATTACGTCGACTCTTCAAAAATCTATCACTGAAGATGAATCTAAACCCAAAGGTAGAATAGTACCTCTAAAACCACCCAAACCGGCTTTGAAAGCATCTAAAGTACCGTATTTAGAGGTAAATAATAATAATAATAGTTATTTATGGTGTAATTGACGACTCAATAAAGACATATTTTATCAATGAGTGCAAAGTTTAACACACGCATACGAGGTTCAGCAGCAGCCAAATGTGCTAATTTTCACGATTCAGACTTAATATAATGCGCAAAACGAAATTTCGTGTTCACTTTATTGGTTTTACAATATCTAGCAAAGGGACGCATTAAGTAGATTTTTAATGCTTCGAAAATGTTCACGCGTAAACAATTAAATTAAATCATTTTCTATTGAGATTATATATCATTTAAAGAAAAATTATACATAGCCGCAAGCAAATATATTATTTATTTATAATACCGAGCCTTAGCTTTTCTTATATTAATTTATAATTATATATATATATATATATATATATATATATATATATATATATATATATATATATATATATATAGGGTGCCCACTATGTATGGAATATAGTATATATCTCGCTTATTTATTAAGTTAGTAATTTCATTCATATAACATGATTTATACAGCAACATGTAAGCTACTTGATGACGGATATACATTCGTGATACTACTTCCGGTTTATAGTAATTAATATCAACTTTGAAATTTCAAATGGAACATACTATATTTTTTTACAAATTTGAAAAGTTGCTTTTTATACACCTAGTCGAAAAGATAATAGTGAGCCGTGACTATGGCTTGAAATAAAACAATTAACTAAAACAATTGTAACATGGTAAATTATTAGTGAGTATTTACAGGTTGACATTTACCGTGTTATAATTGTTTTAGTTAATTGTTTTATTTCAAGCCACAACCGTAGTTCACTATTCTCTTTTCGACTAGGTGTATAAAAAAAGTGCCTGCCATTTTACTTTTTAAAAATTTAACATATGGATTATTTAACATGATTGTAAAGCAAATTTGATGTACTTTTCAAATTTGTAAAAAAATATAGTATGTTCCATTTGAAATTTCAAAGTTGATATTAATTACTAATAAACCGGAAGTGGTATCATGAATGTACATCCGTCATCAAGTAGGTTACATGTTGCTGTAATAAATAAAATAAAAGTATTACTTACACTTTATATAAACATTAGAAGTATATTTAAATGTGTTTTGCATTAAAATAAAACAAATACCCACGAAAATACATAATAATTTGCGCAACAACAACGAATATGACAGTGGCCCGCAAATGGCGGACGAAACGTGAGCCACGTCATGGCCATACCCTGAGTATGTAGGTACCCTAATTTCCCATCGCCTATACTGCTAGTGATACTGGTTCTCATAAGTTCACTACTAGCTTATTTTAACTAGTAGTAGAGTATATGTGGCAACCTTGTACTATTATTGAAAACGTTGAACGAGAGGGATAGATATATAGAGAAATTAACGTGTTAACATGAAATCAAAGATCTGTTAATACAGGTTAGAGTGCTACTAGACTAGACTAGACATGACATAACCTGTAAATAACCACAGATTTGACAGTCGTAAGAGCGGTGAAATAGTGAAGTGTTGCACTTATTGAATTTTGGAAACTAAAATTATTTTAAAAAAATGACAAATAAACGGGAGCGTGGGAAAATTGAACACAAGACGAAAAAAATATTTTTTCTTCAAGTGTACAATAATATTCATATTATGCTACTGTACACACACTATAGAAGATATTCATTTTATTACTAGTACAACAATGTTGTTCATTATTGTACTAGTAAAAAAATGTTAGCTTCTTAGTTCACCGCTGGCGGCAGCAGTCGTCACAGCAACACAGACCATATTGGAAATTGTTATTTGACAGTAGTATGGTTTGTGTTATGTAGTGTACACAGCCAACTATGGCTAAAATTGCAAACTCTACAATTAAAACAATTCTAGAAAAATATAAGAAAATCCCCAATTTTCTTTGAAACACTTGAAGAAAAAATAGTATATGTTATTCGGAGCAGAACGTCCTTTTTGTGTTTTACCCAGCTAGCGCCTCGGCCGCAATAGCTAGGTTCAACACAAAAAGACCGCTTTCTACTCCTAATAACGTAATATACTATTTATTAAATTTAATTGAAGAAAATTTAGAAATAATAGTGAACAAAAGTCAAGATGGTAAGATTTTAAAAGAACCTTTAAAAGTTTTTTAATTTTAATAAAGAAATGCTTGATTATAATAATGGGAATGTGATTCCAACAAAGAAAATTACCAATTACACAAAAAAATAATTATAATAATTGTTCTTGTATGTAATTTATTCTAATTACAACATAATTTTTTTGTTACAATAAAGAAAAATTGAATTCAATAATAAATATCAGTAATTACACAAAAATAAATTGATTATAATCGTTGCTGGATTTAGGCCGAAAACTAATATCCGCCACTGAAAATGACAAGTAGAAGAGGGTATTACTCAAAAGTATAGCAAATTAAGTAGCAGTGGCTACGTAGAATAATATAAACTTGTACTGCATTTGCACTACCACCGTTTCTAGATATTGGTTTTATATCAATTCTGATTACAACAAATATTTTTCTTACAGTCTCTTTTGAAAATCTATATATTTTTATACTCCATCCATCTTTACATCTTTTCAAATAATTTTTAATTATCATGACAGTCTTTTGATTAACAGGTAATAGTGCTTAAACTTGTCTTTTGTTGCTACTAATTATCACTATTAAATTTGTCTTTTATTATGTACTAGTTATACTTGTACTAATTTTAATTTTACTTTATGAGCGCAAATAATTTAATAGTGAGTAGTTGCAATCATTAGTATTGCTACTAATATTTAGTAAAAGTTATGAACTTGGCTCATTGTCTTTATTCTGTACACTTAAACTTTTGTAATCTACAAATCTATATGAATTTAATATATAGGTGTTTGTTTTTATTGTGCACAATCTTTTTTTGTACGCATTACAAGCCAGTCTTATTATAAAAGAAACCTAATTCTAGGAAACTAATGTAGACAGAGTCCGAGATTGGTATAAACATTACGAAGGGGATGATAATAAGCAAGGAAATTCTAATAACGGAGAACCGGATGTTGTATCGAAATACATTCCAAGATTAAATGGCAACGTTAATCCTGCATATGTAAACGGTAATCATTATGGTAAGTTTGTATTTCAACCCACTGATATTACGTATGTACATATTTCGCTTAAGAAAAATACTCAAAAAAATATTGATGCTGTATGTTGGTTATAATTCTTTTTTTTCTCTTTATAATGAAAACTTTTAATTTATAAATTATTACTTAGGGTAGTATGACACAAATCTATACAAATCATTTTAGAAAATTAATTTTACTATTTTTATATATTCAAATTTTTAAATGTAAAATATGTGTTTCCAGCACATCTATAATTTTTTGAAAAATTTAACTACTATTAACGCACTTTTACTATTTTGACATCTACGTAGGTACCCACTTACTAAATGTCGGTAAAGCAATCAGCTGAACGTATACTGATTGTTGACTGCGCATATTTACTGCGCACATTTTCTACAAAATTACCTACTTTATACCTGTCGTTAAGAGAGTACTGCCAGTACTGGATTCATGCTAAAAATCGCACATCTAAATTTTAGTGAATAAGCACGTTTTAAGGCCCCGAGAATACGATTTTAACATTTTTACGATGATGTCTGTGTGTGCATGCGTGTGTGCGTGCGTGCGTGTGTGTGTATGGATATTGAATAAACGGTTTCTGAAATTCTATACAACTAAAGACCTGTTTAACTACGGATTCCTCAATCTAACATTAATGGGAAGAGTTTCTTAAAAAAATCTTTTAAATATTACTTTTTGAAAATTTATTATTACAAATATTAAAAAAAACATTAAATTCTCCACTGAAACTTATATATTTTTTATTATATTTCATACAGTTTTAGAGATAAAAAATAAAATATATAATATAATTTGATTAATAATAGGAGGAGTCTAAGGTTAAATTATAACTAAAACTAATACAATTACCCCTTAACCTTAAAATAAAAAATTATACTGATAATGAGAACTTAGTTCTCGAAATACGTATATACCTTATTTTATAATTTTAAGGTTAAGAGGTAATTGTATTAGTTTTAGTTATAATATAATCCGTTGTAAAATGTCTAACAGCCAAAACAACTCCAAGGAAACCAGTTGACAAATTTAAATATATGTGGGTAATTGACAGAAAAATGTCATTGTCAAAAATAAACAGTTTTGGGGAATATTACTGAAAGCTTTTTCTGGGAAGTACATTTAATATTTCTTATTGTATTATTATTTAAAATTATAGGAATCTTGAACATTTCAGAAAAGTAGGATAAAATTCCTCATAGAAAGAAAGAATAGATATAGAGTTATTATTGTCTGGTCGCGAAGCTGGGGAACCGGGTTCGATCCCAACCGACCCCAAATATTTCGAATTTTAAATGGCACAAAATTGACCCCGTGGTCCATTCTTCACGCCAGCAATAAGTGCCCGTGAGGTGACGCCTCGTAAACGCCCGCACGGTATATCATCATTACCGAAATCTGTGTACAAAGCAGAGTGGCACACCCAGCAATGGGTAATATGCCGTGATGATATATTTATTTATTTATTTTATTTGTGTGTATAAGAAATGGTAAATTCGATACTTATGTAACATAAAATGGAAATGGCAAGAGGTTATTATATGCTGGCCACGTAAGATTTTTCTAAATTTTTTGTAGAAAATAATTATGTACAATATTTTATACAGTAGGTAAACTTTCTGTATGCAACGATACAAATTTCTAAAAAATTTTTGAAAAAAAATTATACAAAATATGATCCTTATTTAATATATTTAGATTTAATATTGTACTAACTTCTTGGCAAGTAAACTAAATATTTGATTAATTACTAGGGCCCGTGTTACGCACTTTCTTATTATAGTGCTTTTATAAAGCGCACTTTTACATTATATTCTTATGAGGTTAAACGTCACTTAACAAAAATACTCCATAAAAATGTATTCATTCATAATAGGTATGGGACATAAGTTTAATTGGACGAGTAAATATTTTTTTTATACAAGTTACAGTGTGGATCAAACTGATTAAGATCAATAATTTATTTGATAAAAATGCGGCTTATATCAAAGCAAATAATGTTATTGTAGTATTGTAGAGATATATCATTGAATTGTATTGAGATAAGTGTACAAATTAAATTTTAAATTGTTTTATGTTACTTTTCTAAAAACGTTCTTTTTTAAATTTAAAATACAATTGTATTCATTTCACGTTCAATAAATTTGCCATTAAAGAATTATTATAAATAGCATATGGATTTTTATGAATGCATCTTTACGCATGTAATAAATATGTTTGTTGCTATTTAATGTATGCATTTTATCGCAATTATTTTTTTACGAAATTTTTATTCATTTATCAACGAAACACTAAATTGTTTATGATGCAACTGAATATAAAAGATAAAATATCGTTAATCTAATAATTTTCATTTGTTTTCACATGAAATATGCCATATTCATTTCATATGTATTTATCGATAAAATTTTATGAGCTTTAATAGGTACCTATTGCAAGGGGATTAATTTTATCTATATTCTTTAATTTACATTTATATCATTTATATCTATGATCGATATGTAGGTATATAGGGTGTTATGTAAGTAATGTGCCGTAGTTCAACGTATCATAAAGGGAACTGAAAGAAGTTATAATCTGAAATATATTCTGCTCAATCTGTCAAGCTGTAAAAGTTGTGGGACTGTAAAGCGTCCAATTACGAACCAGCTTCTTAATAAATTAAAATCTAAAAATGAAGTTATTTAAAAAACAATATCTGTTTATTGTCATAAATGACGTTGAATTTGCAATAAGCGGCGTAGTACTTAGATATTCAGAAATGCCACTAATCAAGAATACACCAACTTGCGTTGGTGTATTCCATGATCCGCCCCTGGACCCCTATTCTATAACTTTTATCACCGGTAATACGCGTCTCTAGGTGATATATTTCGGACAGTCATCTTGACAGACATACTTAGCGAAGAGATATCACCCCATGAAGAGGTGATATTATATTTGTAACGCCGGTGTTATCTTGGTTTGGTTTGACATTTGTTTGAAATGGTGCTGTGTTATGGATAATTTTTATTTGTCGCATTTTGTTAAGTATGGCTTTTTGTACACTGAACTAAAAGTTGTTGAATAATTAGAATTAGAGGAAGAAGATGCTGAAGAACGTTTGAATCGGAGGCGAATTAGAGACATGCAGGACCCATTCAGCATTAGTGATGTAGAATTTGTTACTACTTTTCGTTTGAATAAGTATGCTGCCTGTAGGAGTACATTATTCGAACTTTGTCGCCATAATAAACAACCTCCTAATGTCTACTTGACATATGATGTAAACGAAATTTGAAATTTTCTTCATAGTACCTTTGAATATATAATACATATAAGAATGGCAACGTAATGTATTTAGATTAAATATTTCGAGAGAAGGCACATCTATCCCTCCATATACGAATTATTTCTGAGTTAGTTCAAAAAATACATAATAGGTGGATGTTGCTGTTGCACAGTATTGCCACGTAGCTAGAACAGCAAGTTAAGATTTTATAAAGGTTTTTAAGTTTGCTACTGTAAAACAAGTATACATGTACATTGAAGATTCAAAATATATTATCTGGTTATTATGAAACAATATTTTTGAATTATTGATTATTGAATACCTCTAACAAATAGTATCTGGCAATGCTGTCAGCACGATTTACCGTAGTTCATAGTTTTGTGGTAGGAGTCACTAGCTATCTATAATAATTTTGTGAATAAAAAGAGACAGATATAGTATGTTGCTAGGCCATATGCGTTGCCATTCTTATATGTATTATATATTCAAAGATAGTACCAACATACAAATATTTATGTGAGAACATAAGCAAGCACAGCACCGCCCTGTATCACCCCAGTGAAAGGTGATATGACGTCATTAAAATATCACCATAAACCGGTGAAAAGTTATAGAATAGGGGTCCTGGACTTCAATCCTTTAAATATGACAAGTATTGTTGTTTTCACTCAAACTACTGTGATAAATAAATAATTCTTTATACATACATACATACTAGTACATATATAAAATCACGCATGTCCCACTTAGTGGGTTAGCACAAACCCGAAAACAATAACAACAACAACAACATCATACAACAAAACCTCACTCTTAACATTTTCAAGTGACCGATTTTCGGTAGCGAAATATCGCATTCGTATCACATAATAGTTATGAAACAATGATCCTTCGCCACACATTCCTGTCTAAGCACACTTCTTTCGCCTCGGCCACACTCATAATCGCATTCATACATGCTCTTCTTCTCTTTCCACTTGGATATTTTCTCTCTTTAAGCACCCTACCAACCACATCCATCCACTTACACACTGGTAATAAATAATTGTAATTGGTCCATCTTGAAGTGCTTTTACAATTGCAACAGGCACATTAGAGAAGAAATTATTGCAGATTACGATACCTTGTCTATTAAGTGATAACGTATGGCACGTTACTTACATAACACTGAATTACTTGTCATAAAAATGTTGTAGTGGATTTAAAACAAAATGAAATGGTTGAAAAATATTTAAAAATATAGACCGTTGGTATGAACGATTGATTAAGGATGATTAGTGAACAGTTGACTATCTTTGTTTTTTCTTTGTCCTTCGTTTATGGATTATTTTAGAAATAATAATAATAATAATAATAATAATAATAATAATAAATAATAATAATAATATTGCTTTATTGACTGAAGTCAACGACGAGGATCAGCCATAGGCTGCTCTTCCACCTAACCGATACAATAAGAGTTATTACATTATTCTCAACAAGCGATAAACACAATGAAAAAATACATAATTACAAATTCCATCCATAAATTTTCTTGCAAAAGATTCTAAATACCCAGTAAAATTATTTCATAAACAAACTATGCAAATGGCACTTGACACGGACATCTTCTTATTCTTCTTTAGCTTTTCTCATTCGTTAGGGGTCGCTATTTTTTATTTTCTTCTTCCATTCATTTATGTTTTGCGGGTCGTCCTCATTCGGTTGCTTTTCTCTGAAGCCTTCCGTAATACAGTCCTCCCATCTTATCTTTGGTTTTCCTCTGTTTCTTCCACCTTCTACCAAGCTATTCACTCTTCTTCAAACATATTTTTCATCTCTCCTTATGACATGTTTAAACCAATGTAATCGCCTCTCTTGTTTTCTAGAAACTTTTAATACTCGAGTTATTTCCCTTAGTCTTTCATTGCTTACCGTATCTTTTAGTGTCTTCCCCAACATCCATCTCAACATCCTCATCTCTGCCACATTAATTTTCTTTTGATTAACATTGACATCTGTCCACCATCTTTCTTAATATCGTAGCTATTTCCATGGTTATAGCATAGCTGACTGATTTATGCAATTTAATTTCTTTAACTCTATACCCACTGAATATGAAAAATAAAATGCAATTAAATCGTATAGATAATAGAATAATCTATAATATTTACAATAACATTAAATGTGTAAATAATATTTAATAGTGTTTTTTTCAAGAAAAACTTAAAATCTTCAAATAAGCGTACTTCCGTTTGACCAATTATAACCAAAATCATCTAATCAAGTCTGCATATAGATGTAAGGAAGAGGAATGCGTAAGAATTGTAATTTTTGGAATTCTAGTATTGGAGATATCGCGGCTGAAACCGCGGTCACATACACACACGCACACATACACACACACACGTACACACACACACACACACACGTACACACACACATACAGACATCATCGTAAAAATAGTAAAATCGTATTGTAGAGACCCTAAAACGTGCTTATTCATTGAAAACTCACCACCGAATTTTTTGACCAAGACACTAGCTTCCTTACGTAGAGGTGACAGAAAGTAAAAACAATGCTAGTCAACTGCTGCTCACCCTTAATCAGTTGTTTATACTAACGGTCATAGTGATTATAATTGAACGTTCATTCATGGGGAAGAATACGGATTTAAATCCTATTTTTACTTATAGGTAGACCTACATCACCTCTTTCACCATCACCGGTGCCCCCATCTGTCGGTTCCGGCCAGGGCCAAGCAGGTCACTATATGCCGGGCATGCATACCAACGTGATGGTGAATGGTGTTCCATCGGGTACGTTACGGCGTCAGCTACCGTGGTCCTATATGCCCAACGCGGGAGAGTTGCCCCAGCGCACCCCTAGGAGACAGGCCCCTTCTGCACCCCATGTTCCCGCGCCTGACTACGACGCGAATCCAAAGAAGATCCAAAGGCAAGATTTCAACCAGCCAGGATGGAAGCAATATATGTAACAGTCTATAAAATCAATATTTATAATAAATTTGTTTTACATACATCATGTTTTTTAATTACAAATTACATTAAATACTGTTTCAAGATTAAACTGACGTTGAAATCCATGGCCGTTGTTATATTTTTGGAGCCTGAAATATTGTAGTGCTACTTACTTACACATTTAATTTTTTTCCATAATTAAAGTAAGAAAAAATAGTCAAAATTTAAAACTTAGTTAAAAATATAATTTATTTATGCAAAGTTTGTAAATTTAAAAGTAAAACTTCCATTTAAAAGTTTTAGAATGTTTCAACAAACCTGGTAACATTAAATACCAACTTTACGTTTACATACTTTTTCATTTTAATATCTATATACTTTATTATTAAAACCAAATTCTATATTAGGTCAGTTCGATTAAAATAATATAAAGTAAAGTATTGTTTACTGTAATTGTCTTCTGTAAGTAATGTTATGCAAAATAAAAATATACCGTATTTTTTAACATGAAACATGGGATTTGTCATATCCATGGTTACGACTTGACATTTGATTGACAGCAATGTATTTGCTTGTCTCATTTAAAATGAAACATAGGGGATGAATTTGACAGAAATATTATATTTAAATATTGTAAGAAATTACAAAATAACGAAGAAATAAACCAACTAACAAACAAGTAAACATAATACCGAACAAAAAATAAACAATAATTACATAAAATTTTAAAAAATCTCTCCATTAACTGCTAAGCAATGACCCAAACTCTTGTACCACATTCGATAATTTTGAAAATGTAATAAGCTGAGAAATGTTTCGAATTTGTACATTTAAATTTTGAAAATTTCCTCCCGTGTAAACTTTTGATTTAAAAAATCCCCAATAAAAAAAATCTAGAGGTGTAAGATCGGGTGACCTAGCAGGCCTTTCTACTTCTCCATCGTGTCCAATCCAGCGACGGGGAAATGTTCTATTTAAAAAGTTTCGTACAATTTGGACATTGTGTGAAGGAGCACCGTCATGTTGAAACCATGGGTCTTCAATGTTTAATAATCTGATCACAGGTATGACTTCATTTTCCAATAAATACAAATAATTTTGAGCAGTAATATTCCCGTTAATAAAAAATGGCCCAATGCCAGTCCAAACGTTAACTTTCACGGGTCGTTGAGTCCTCGTACTATGATACAAATGTAGATTTTCTCTGGACAATTTTGTGAATTTACCTCGCCATGTAAATAAAAAGTTGCTTCGTCCGTAAAAAGTCAATTTTGCAGCAAATATGAATTGTTATTAAATGTCAAAATTGTCCCCTATGTTTTATTTTAAATGAGACAGGCAAATACATTGCTGTCAATCAAATGTCAAGTCGTAACCATGGATATGATAAATCCCATGTTTCATGTTATAAAATACTCACGGTATGTGGCCAGCATAATATGTATATTGTTCACTGCTTGCATTAGAACATTGGATGTCAACGGGCAATTATTTGCGCCACTCTACTCGAATGAAGATATGTAGGTACTGCGCGTAATTCCACCTGCTCTGAGTGCTCTGAGAGCTCTGTATAATAAAATAATCTTACTGTTCCTTTAACATAATTGATATTTTTGTGTTTGAAATAATTTTTGGAAATACAGTTTTCATTCTAATAAGGAATTATTTTAAACAAAAATACCATTTAGGTTAAGGGCGCTCTGATCGTGCAGCGAAATGCTTGAAATACGTAAGTTATATTTTCACGCTTCCACTCAACCGGAAGATTTGAATTTTTCACTATTTACTGAAAATATCAAAATATTAAGATTTATCGAGTGATTTTTTGATAAAACAAATAATAAGCGAGATAATGACATTTTCATGTATACAGTGTGTTTGAAAAAGTGGACACATCTTTTTTTTTCGCTTATTATTGCAGATATACATATTGCTTATAGCACATGATGTAAAAATTGTAATTGTAGAACTTCCGGTATAACCAGAAGTGACAACTTTGTTAAGTTAAATACAACCTATACTATTTTTTTTATAAATTTGGATCGCATTTTTTGTCCTCTTTCCGACAATACTAAATTTATTAGTGTTACCGTTATTCATTTGTTAAAAAGAATTATTTTCTTTTGCACGATTTTTATGGTTGACATGTAATTTAATACTTATGGGAGAGTGCTATGACAGTAATTGTTTTCATGACATAATATTAGAACTGTCGTAAGTACTTATATCGTTGATCAACAATTAACGAAAGTATTTTGTTACAATGGTACTGACAATAGAAGACAAAGTGGAGATAGTATTACTAGTTGAAGATAATAATAGAAGTTTTAGGGAAGCGGCAGACGAATTTAATGTCAGTCATCTTGGGCAAAATTTAAATTATTCATGCGTAGGATTTTTTTTCGGCATTTTAAAAACACTGGAACAGTGTGCAAAGAAAAGAAAGTAAATGTTATGTGCAATCAAAATGATGATATTGATGTGTTAGCATATGTTGATCTTCTTCACCCGCGATCAAGTTTGAAAAATATAGCGCAAAGCACCAAGTATACAATTTTTTTTTAAATAAGATTAGGTCATTTAAACCATTTTTTTTACATACATTACAAGCAAATGATCCTTTACATAGATTATAATATTGTCGATGGTTGGTCAACAAAATTTTAACATTTCTAAATTGTCATCATCCTATTTTTATCTTTCGTCATCTTTAGGTAAAGAAGGTATTGTCTGTGGTCAAAAAATTCAATGATGAGTTTTTAGTGAGTAAGCATGTGTTAGGGTCCCTATAATACGATTTTGCCAATTTTTACGATGATGTCAATACCACGATTCCAAAAATTATATTTTTTTCGTATATCTCAAGTTTACATCCAGAAGAACAAGTGATTAGATTTTGGTTATAATTGGTGTACCGGAAGTAGCCTCATTTGAAGATTTAACAGTTAAATATGATTTATTGACATTTAACGTTATTTTAACTTAAAGAATATATTATTCTCTATACGATTTGATTGCATTTTATACTTCATATTTAATATATACTCGTATATACAAGAGAGACGATTACATTGGTTCGAACATGTCATGAGGAGAGATGTAGAATATGTTGGAAGAAGGATGAATAGCTCAGTAATAGAAGGATGACGAAACAGAGGCAGACCAAAGATAATATGGAAGGACTGTATTGCGAAAAAGTGGAAGAAGAAAATAAAAAATAGCGATCCCTAACGAACGGGAAAAGCTAAAGGAGAAGATGTCAGTGTCAAGTGCAATTTGCACAGTTTGTTTATGGAATAATTTTACTGGAAATTTAGAATTTTTTAAAAGAAAATTTATGTATGGAATTTATACATAATACTGTAACGTTTTTATTTATATGGGTGAAGTGTAAAACATAGACAAATATTATTAACTAAAAGAATATGTTTATTAAACGATAAATAATTAAGGATTAAATATTAAAAGATAATAAAAACAACTAACACTATGATTAAATAATTATAAACACTAAGAATTATATTAAATGCTTAAACACTACGATTATTTATCTATACAATATTTATATTACTACACTTATTTATATAACTACATTTATTTATGTTAACAACTGGTAAACTGTTTATTTATATCACCAAGTTCATTGCTCGTTGCTTGTATATTACAGACTGACTGTCTTCGCTGGCTTTGGCGACGGGTTATAACACTGCCCCCTCCTTAAGACTGTTTCGTCCCGGAACAGTCCGTGATGACGAAATCTGCATGTACTACCCTTGGTGTATTTCGAATTCTTAAAGAAGGGACAGTCGATGGTCCGCTCAACTTCTTTTTCCTGTCCGTTGGGGTTAAAGCTGCAGACGAGAATTTCAACGCCGGTGAAACGGAAGAGGATCTCTAACATATTCCTTACAATCCTCCAATCCAGACCGTCTAGACCACAACCTAACTTTGGTACCGCTAGCTTCAAAATGTCATTCTCCAGTAAATTATCCCTCAAATCGCATAGCGAGTTCCATAGGCTGTGATACGACGGCTTCTGGTACAAGCGTGGTTTTGTATCAAGGTAGAAGATGTACCGCTGATGGTCTGCATTACTATCTCTCAGGCGTAGCGTTTTTCCAACAGATGGACGTTGGTTGGCCAGTTCTTGTAGTCGTCCGTATTTCGCCTTAAAGACTGAAGCTATGCCGCGCGACATCTTTAAGTCTTCCGATACACAATGGCCGAGGGAATAATCTGAATACATGGTGAACAGATCTCGGTGTTCTTCTTTTGTCACGCCGTACGGCCGTACCGCGCCTTGCGCCCAAACGAATAGTTCTCCATGAAATCTTCAAAAGTCGGCTCTTGAGCTATGATCTGACGAACTGTTGCTCCATGCTGGTCTTCATTGTTATCACCGGCGAGCGGGGCTAGCCGATTAAAGTGTACTACTCTCGGCTTCCCGGTAGGTCGTTTCTTAATTCTATATACCACATCGTTTATTCTTTTGACTACCTCATAGGGGCCCTCCCAATTCTTTTGCAGTTTTGGTGATAACCCGCGGCGCCTTTATGGGTTGTAAAACTACACTAAATCCCCAGGTTGATATCCACCTTTTTCGGCTTTGATGTCATACCGGTCCTTCATTCGGTCGCTGGCAGTTTGAATGTTCGTACGGACTTGTTCATGAATGTCATCCATTCTTCTCCGTAAGCCCGTAACGTAGTCTTCTCCGGCCAGGTCTTGCCCAGGTTTGCTGCCGAACACCAAGTCGCATGGTAAACGCAACTCTCGTCCGAATAAGATGTTCGCAGGAGTTTGCCCTGTTTCATGCACGGATGAACGATAAGCCATCAGGAACAGATGAAGATGTCGGTCCCAGTCTCTTTGGTGGTTGGAGACTACCTTCGACAAATATCGGTTGATCGTTCTGTTCATTCGTTCAACCATGCCATCGGACTGCGGATGTAATGCAGTTGTCCTTGTTTTATTACTTCCTAATATCTTACAGATATTTTGGAAAACGGTAGACTCGAAATTTCTTCCCTGGTCGGAATGAAGTTCACGTGGTACCCCGAACCGGCATATACATTCTTTAACTAAGGTTTCAGCGACCATGGTGGCTTCTTGATTGGGTAATGGATAAGCTTCAACCCACTTGGTGAAGTAGTCCATGGCAGCCACGATATATTTATTTCCGTCGTTACTTTCTGGGAATGGTCCGGCCACATCAATCGCAATGCGCTCAAATGGACTGCCAACGTTGTATTGACGCATTGGAGCTTTTCGTCGTCTATGAGGGCCGTTACTTCCCGCGCAAACCACACATTTCTTGCACCAGTCTTTAGCATCTTCAGTGAAGTTAACCCAGTAAAACCGCTGGCGCAATCTTTCTAGAGTTTTGGTGACTCCAAAATGGCCTCCAGATCCGTCGTGGATCTCTTTCAACACGTCTGGTATTCTACTCTTAGGAATGACCAACTGAGTTTTCTTCTCAGTTCCATCAGCATTCTCTACCACACGCTTCAACAGGCCATCCTCAATGACCATGGAGTCCCATTGCGCCCAGTACGCTTTTACACTCTGTGAGTATGGTGCAACGTCTTCCCATATTGGTTTGCATTCTTCTGCTTTCCATTTCAGTATAATTTTCAAATTCTGGTCATTTTCTTGGTCATCGCGTAGTGAAATGTTTCTCTTCCAGTCGACTACAATGCTTGCATTCATCTTGGCATGGCCTTCTGGACAATGCATCGGCATTACGATGGCTGGTACCTATCCTGTGTTCGATTTTGAAATCGTATTCCTGTAGTCTTTCAATCCATCTAGCTACCTGACCTTCAGGATTCTTGAATTGTATCAGCCATTTTAATGCAGCATGGTCAGTTCTAATCAAAAAATTTCTTCCGTACAAATATTTGTAGAAATGTTTCACGGATTTCACGACTCCCAAGAGTTCTTTTCTGGTCACACAGTAATTCCTTTCTGGTTTTGACAAGGTCTTACTAAAGTAGGCAATAACCTTCTCATGTCCATCTTGTATCTGGGATAGAACGCCACCAATTCCGACGTTGCCGGCATCTGTGTCTAGAATGAATTCTCCTTCAGGTAAAGGATAACTCAAGACGGGTGCGCTTGTCAAAGCATGTTTTAGTTCTTTAAATGCAACTGTATAATCCATTTCCCAGATAAATCTTCTTCCTTCTTCAGTAAGCCTTGTCAGTGGCTTGGCTATGTTGGCAAATCCAGGTACATATCGTCGATAATAGGTACACAAACCAAGGAAACTTCTAAGTTTTTTTTCACTGACGACGCAACATTTACAACAAATGTAATTGTTTCATCCCAAAATTTACTTTATTGGTCCATAGGCGCCGACTTTTCTATAACCCAAGGGGGGGCCAAATTGTTTTTAATAAAAATAAAATTAATTATTATTTCCATATATTTTATATCTTATTAATTACAGAAAAATTGAATAAAATATAATTTAGTTTAAGTACCTACGAATCTCATGTCTTTTTATATTATTTTAAACATTTTACGCCTATTTTTTTTTTTTGAAAAAAAAAGTATTTGAAATTGTATTTAAATCGAGGTCATTTTTAACTTGTGCATGACAATTAAGTATAGCGACATGATCTATAATGTGTCATTATGGAATGTGACACTAAATGAAAATTGTAGAGACACTAGGTGGCAAGTTGTGATTGGCTGGGGATTGGTCGGCTATGTTTATGAGCGTCCCGCCATTATTTAATTTCGAATATCTGACAAATTATAAAAAATGAAATGTAACGTCTATTAAAGTACTTAAATTCATCATCAACTTTATTTACTGGAATATGTCAATATATTGTCGCGAAATACTTATATACATATTTCATTTTCTCAAAATATCTTTTTCTGGTGGAGTTATTCCAAAATTTTACTGCAACCGACCATGTTTTATTAGTAAATGCAACACCAACAAAACCTAGACTGAATTGAAGTTAGTCGTTCGAGAAGTACATGAAATTAGCTGTATTTTCTACCATTGTTACGGTGACATTAGTAAACATGGCGGATATACGTCGTGTCCACACTCTTATTATAGTGATGTATAGTTCGTATCCAAATGTGTAATAATTAGAAGAATATCGACGGATGATGGATAAATTGAAGGAAATAAAATATACTCCTTGTTGCAAACGTTTCGGATTTTATTAATCCATCCTCAGTGACTGCAGCAGAAAGATTCTTCGGTTCGTCATTGTCACACGGTTCTTCATTGCTTTGGCCCAGGACTTGAGAAGATGACATGCTTCTTGTCCATGGAGTTGTTGAATGTCCAAGTAAAATCCCATTGTGTGAAAAGAACTCCATGGATAAGAAGCATGTCATCTTCTCAAGTCCTATGGGCTAAAGCAATGAAGAACCGTGTGGCAATGACGAACCGAAGAATCTTTCTGCTGCAGTCACTGAGGATGGATTAATAAAATCCGAAACGTTTACAACAAGGAGTATATTTTATTTCCTTCAATTTATCCATCATCCGTCGATATTCTTCTAATTCTTATTATAGTGTCTCTAAAAATTGCGGATTTAGTGGCCATCTATCAAATAAGTTCCAAATGAAACTTGACCAGTAATGCAATTCATGCAAATTCCGTGATTGAAATATTTTTAAATTAATAATATCGAAGCTAAAGCGCTAAAAAAATTGTATATGGGAAGGGGGGCCAAAGCATAGGTTCGCCCCCTCTATATTTTGTCAGGGGGGGCAACGCCCCCTTTGCCCCCCCATAGTCGGGGTCTATGCATTGGTCTGCTATAAATCCGAACCGGGTAATACAATGCAAAAGTCAGTATTCTACCCGAAGCATCCCGCGCAGTCGAAATCCACGCGGTCGCAATCCCAGGCGGTCGAAATCTCACGCGTGTAAATGTTCCTAACCACTTTATCCATTGTGTAGAAATTCATATATTCCCAGCTCGTCGAATCCCACTCGGTCGACATGTTACACGTCGTAGAAAGACCAGTATCGCTCTCTTTATCGATCGTATTGCATTCAAATAATCTATGCAGCGTGATAGTTCCGAGTGAAATGTATAGATGGTAATGCATTTTGCCAATGGACCATGTCAAAAAGAAATTTATAAACATTATATTAGTTATAACACCATATACAACAGACTATGTAATGAGTGAAGAGGAAAAGAATTTACCTATATATTTTTAGTAAAATTATTGATATTCCTGGCCCGCCATTTTAGATTAGCTATCATATTAAGCTGTTTATTCTTTATTTCCGTTGTAAAATTATGTATGACTGTTTCTATTTTAAATGTTATGTTGCTTTTATTTCCAAATATATTTCCTTCCAATTGGCAATAACGGTAACTTGTAGCTACACATACTACTCTACTTGAAAATAAATTTAATTATTTTATAATATTTAATAATTAGTAAACTGCAATATTTTAGAATTTTACGTTATAAATCGTGAGTTACCTGGTTATACCTCCTATGTGACTTTACATACAGTTTAATAAATGTAAAATTCATACTATTTAAAAGGTACATGGTCCTTCAAAATCTATAAAAACTTTCCACATTGGAATATTGTGTTATTAAATTTTTATTACAATAAACCGAAATACATTCTTTTTACCTCTCGCTAAGAGAGGTATTGGATTCATGCTAAAAATCGCATATCCAGATTTTATTGAGTAAGCACGATTTAAGGTCCATAGAATCCGATTTTAACATTTTTACAATGTGTGTGTGTGTGTGTGTGTGTGTGTGTGTGTGTGTGTGTGTGTGTGTGTGTGTGTGTGTGTGTGTGTGTGTGTGTGTGTGTGTGTGTGTGTGTGTGTGTGTGTGTGTGTGTGTGTGTGTGTGTGTGTGTGTGTGTGTGTGTGTGTGTGTGTGTGTGTGTGTGTGTGTGTGTGTGTGTGTGTGTGTGTGTGTGTGTGTGTGTGTGTGTGTGTGTGTGTGTGTGTGTGTGTGTGTGTGTGTGTGTGTGTGTGTGTGTGTGTGTGTGTGTGTGTGTGTGTGTGTGTGTGTGTGTGTGTGTGTGTGTGTGTGTGTGTGTGTGTGTGTGTGTGTGTGTGTGTGTGTGTGTGTGTGTGTGTGTATGTGTGTGTATGTGTGTGTATGTGTGTGTGTGTGTGTGTGTGTGTGTGTGTGTGTGTGTGTGTGTGTGTGTGTGTGTGTGTGTGTGTGTGTGTGTGTGTGTGTGTGTGTGTGTGTGTGTGTGTGTGTGTGTGTGTGTGTGTGTGTGTGTGTGTGTGTGTGTGTGTGTGTGTGTGTGTGTGTGTGTGTGTGTGTGTGTGTGTGTGTGTGTGTGTGTGTGTGTGTGTGTGTGTGTGTGTGTGTGTGTGTGTGTGTGTGTGTGTGTGTGTGTGTGTGTGTGTGTGTGTGTGTGTGTGTGTGTGTGTGTGTGTGTGTGTGTGTGTGTGTGTGTGTGTGTGTGTGTGTGTGTGTGTGTGTGTGTGTGTGTGTGTGTGTGTGTGTGTGTGTGTGTGTGTGTGTGTGTGTGTGTGTGTGTGTGTGTGTGTGTGTGTGTGTGTGTGTGTGTGTGTGTGTGTGTGTGTGTGTGTGTGTGTGTGTGTGTGTGTGTGTGTGTGTGTGTGTGTGTGTGTGTGTGTGTGTGTGTGTGTGTGTGTGTGTGTGTGTGTGTGTGTGTGTGTGTGTGTGTGTGTGTGTGTGTGTGTGTGTGTGTGTGTGTGTGTGTGTGTGTGTGTGTGTGTGTGTGTGTGTGTGTGTGTGTGTGTGTGTGTGTGTGTGTGTGTGTGTGTGTGTGTGTGTGTGTGTGTGTGTGTGTGTGTGTGTGTGTGTGTGTGTGTGTGTGTGTGTGTGTGCGTGTGTGTGTGTGAGGTTGTTCTAACAGCATTTGTTCTCAGTGATTTGTTAGGATTACTCAACATGTAAACCATGCCAGAAGTCCTAACAATACTTTTTTTTCTGAGAGAACTATTAATACACAATATGTAAACTATACCAGAATAAGACCTAACAGCATTTGTTCTTAGTGATTTGTTCGGATTACTCAACATGTAAACCATGTCAGAGTTCCTAACAGTTATTTTTTTTCTGAGATAACTATTAATACTTAATATGTAAACTATACCAGAAGACCTAACACCATTTGTTTACAGTGATTTGTTAGGATTACTCAACATGTAAACCATGCCAGAGGTCCTAACAGTTCTTTTTTTACCTCTCGCTAAGAGAGGTATTGGATTCATGCTAAAAATCGCATATCCAGATTTTATTGAATAAGCACGATTTAAGGTCCATAGAATCCGATTTTAACATTTTTACAATGATGTCTGTGTGTGTTGTGTGTGTGTGTGTGTGTGTGTGTGTGTGTGTGTGTGTGTGTGTGGATGTGTGTGTGTGTGTGTGTGTGTGAGGTTGTTGGAGACACGATTTCTCAAATTCTATAAGACTAAAGACCTGTTTGACTACGGAGTCCTCAATCAACAGTAATGGGAAGAGTTGAATAGGTTCTGGTAACAATTGGACAACCGGAAGTGGTACTTTCTAAAAAAAAAAAATTCTAAATATTATTTTTTGAAAATTTGTTACTACAAATATTAAAGATAATTAAATTCTCAATCTGACACACTTAATTTTTTTTATTATTTCTCGTATAGGTTTGGAGATATAGTATATAATAATATAGAATAATCTGTTGTAATAAATCTCGTTGCCCGAAAAATATTTGCGATATTTAAATTTTTGTAATTGACATGTAAATGCAAAATGTCAGTGTCAAATTTTTCTGGGAGGTAAGAGTACATTTAATATATACTATTGTATTATTAATTAATTATATATTTAAATTACAGATATGTTGATATTACATATATCCTTAAGAAATACTGCTAATACCGTCCATGAATTTGAAGAATTTTGAACATAATAGAATAGTACGATAAAATTTCTTATAGAACGAAAGAAGAGAAACAATTTCAATTATTTGTGTGTACTTATAGGGCGCGAGCAGACATGTGACTTTGTTGGCCATAGCAAGCAGATGAGGATCCGTGTCAGAATGACGGCTAGTAGTTTATACATAGATGTCATATGTCATAATTTTTCATTCAAAATTTCAAAATGTTCTGATGTTTATTTGTCATCCATTAGTATGGAATATACTTGCCGAGGAAAATAATCCACATGGATTTGGAAAATCATAATGTTTCGAATTAAAACTTATTATACTTGACACCTATGTATATTACTAACTCTCATTCTGACACGGGCCCCCACATCTGCTTGCCAAGACCAACAAAGTCACATAACTGCTCGCGCCCTATGCTACATAAAATGAAAATGGCGAGAGGTATTGTGCTGGCCACAACAGATTTTTAGCATAGAATTTTTTTTTATTTGTTACTTGAACTTATAAACTTCATTTATTGATACCACATACTTTTGAAATTTAATCTTTACTAGTTACTAACTTGTCAAATAAAGCTACTAGCCTTTTCAAATTTTACAAGTTAGTAATCACGTTAGTAATGTTGTGGACATGTGAAAATTAGTGTTGCCACAAGACGAGACGAGACGAGACTTGAGGTCGGTCTTGTCTTGGTCTTTTACTAAGTCTCGACTACCTTGGTCTTGTCGAGACGAGACTTGCAGTCAGTCTCGTCTTGTCTCGAGTCTCGATAAGACTCTCGACTCTGCGTCAAACAACAACTTGTTTATAATTGTATAATATTGCATGGAAATTTAAGAAAATCTGTACAATCGCGATTAAAATATTCCAAAAAATGTGTTAACAATTACTCGAAAGTTCAGTCCAGTCAAATAGCATTTATTCTTACTGCTGTTGATTGAACTTTTGAATAATTGTTAACACCTTATCCACGTCACAGTTGAAAAATTATCCACAAAATAAAAGTTGATAGTCGTATCTCGCAAACCTGACTTTATAAAAAATATCTACATCTGCAATCAAATACAGGGTGGGGCAGAAAAACCTATCCGATTTCAAATCCCTTTTTCTCAAAAGAGGGAGCAGGTAGAGTAGTGGGGTAAAAACCGTTAGAAAGCCGGTTTTATGCCATTTGTCAGTAGTCAACATGCCTTGGTCTGGTGAACATCGTGCTTTTGTTATTGAGCGGTTTATCGAATGCGGCGATTGTGCTCTTCACGGACGAAGCCCATTTTCACCTTTGTGGTGCCGTTAACAGGCAGAATTTTCGATATTGGAGTGACGAAAATCCTCGAGAAATCCATCAGGAACCCCTCCATAGCCCAAAAGTGACTGTGTGGTGTGCTCTTTCCCGCCTAGGCGTCTGGGGGCCTTACTTTTTTGAAGAAAATGGGCAAACCGTAACGGTCAACAGCGAGCGCTATTGTTTCATGCTGGAAAATTTTCTTAGACCCAAAATGGAAGAAAATGGCGTGGAAAATGTGTGGTTTCAACAGGATGGGGCAACCGCCCACACATCGCGACGATCAATGGACATTCTCAGGGAACTGTTTCCCGGTCGCCTCATTTCCCTGAGAGGTGATCTTGGCTGGCCGCCGCGCTCACCGGATCTCACTCCATGTGACTTCTTCCTTTGGGGTTACCTCAAATCGAAGGTTTACCAGCATCGACCAAGGACCCTTCTTGCTTTACGAAGGGAAATTGCTCGGGCAATTGAAGAAATTCCTGTGGAAATGACGGTGAAAGTCATGGAAAGCTACCGCGAGCGCCTAAATCAGTGTATCCGCTCCCAAGGACGACATTTGAGTGATGTGCTTTTCAAAACTTAAATTTAAAAATGGCATAAAATTTGCGATATGTTAATAAAAATTTTTTTTGACAAGTTGAGTGGTTTTAATTTTATAACGTTTTGAAATCGGATAGGTTTTTCTGCCCCACCCTGTAGTATATTTAAGTAAAAAAGAAACTTTTATATGAGTTTTTTTTTCTATTACTTATAACTTATAATAAATATGTTGAAAGTGTCGGCATCTTCCTAGATTCATCCGGTATATATTTTTATATGGTAATTAAAAATACTGCATAGTGATTTATATAAAACTTTATATGAAGACATTGCAAATTCTTAGAAAAGTATATTATTACTATTAGAATTCAGAAAAAATAATAAATTATAACTTAAGTAAAAGTCCAAAGTACGTCTTACGTCCCAACGCGCATGACAATTTGCACGATACAAATCCATCGTCGTGGAAAGACCCAGTACCGCTCCCCTGTCGTTACACCCACAACGCAGATAAACTACACTACACTCTCATCCCGGGGATTCCCTCACTCCTTGGTTCAATTCTGTTAAACTCCATAAATCAAGTTCGCAGTTTCCACATGATATACATACAGGGTGTTAAAAAAGGGTAAAAAATATTCTTAACTCTATGATGATAATGAATTTTGCCAGTGGACTATGTCATGTCAAAGATAATATATTAAAAAGAAATTTATAAACATATATTATTTATAACACCATATACAACGGACTATGTAATGAATAAAGCAGGAAAAAAAATTACCTATATATTTTTAGTAAAATTATTAATTAATATTCCTGGCCCGCCATTTTAGATTAGCTATTTTGGTATGTTGCTTTTATTTCCAAATATATTTTCTTCTAATTGGCAATAACGATAACAGTGATACGAGTAACACATAGTACTCCACTTGACAATAAATTTAATTATTTTATAATATTTAATAACTAGTAAACTGCCATGTTTAAGTATTTTACGTTATAAATCGTATGTTACCTGGTTATAGTTCCTAAGTGATTTTACATACAGTTTATAGGATACTTTTAAATTACAATTTAAAAATTGACACAGAGTCCAAATCTCTTAATATGTGTAAAATTCATACGATTTAAAAGGTACATGAAAATAGTAAAGGTCCTTTAAAATCTTTAAAAACTTCCCACATTAAATTTTTAATACAATAAACTGAAATACTATCTTTTTGGCATAGAATTTTTTATTTTATTTGTTACTCACTTGAATTTATAAATTTCTTTATTGATACCACCTACTACTTTTGAAATTTAATCTTTACTAGTTACTAACTTGTCAAATTGACAGCTACCTTTTTCAAATTTTGCAAGTTAGTAATCACGAGTTGAAAAAGCTAGTTGGCAATTTGACAAGTTAGTAACTAGTAAAGATTAAATTTCAAAAGTAGTAGGCGGTATCAATAAATGAAGTTTACAAGTACAAGTAACAAATAAAAAAATCTGATAAGGTCAACACAATACCTCCCTTTTAATTTAATTTTTATTCATGTAAATATTTAAAATTAAATTAAATTTAAATACCGGGTTCGATCCCGACTGACGCCAAATATTTCGAATTTTAAATGACACAAAAATGACCCCTGCGGTGCATTCTCCACGCCAGAAATAAGTGCTCGTGAGGTGTGTGTGTGTGTGTGTGTGTGTGTGTGTGTGTGTGTGTGTGTGTGTGTGTGTGTGTGTGTGTGTGTGTGTGTGTGTGTGTGTGTGTGTGTGTGTGTGTGTGTGTGTGTGTGTGTGTGTGTGTGTGTGTGTGTGTGTGTGTGTGTGTGTGTGTGTGTGTGTGTGTGTGTGTGTGTGTGTGTGTGTGTGTGTGTGTGTGTGTGTGTGTGTGTGTGTGTGTGTGTGTGTGTGTGTGTGTGTGTGTGTGTGTGTGTGTGTGTGTGTGTGTGTGTGCGTGTGTGTGTGTGAGGTTGTTCTAACAGCATTTGTTCTCAGTGATTTGTTAGGATTACTCAACATGTAAACCATGCCAGAAGTCCTAACAATACTTTTTTTTCTGAGAGAACTATTAATACACAATATGTAAACTATACCAGAATAAGACCTAACAGCATTTGTTCTTAGTGATTTGTTCGGATTACTCAACATGTAAACCATGTCAGAGTTCCTAACAGTTATTTTTTTTCTGAGATAACTATTAATACTTAATATGTAAACTATACCAGAAGACCTAACACCATTTGTTTACAGTGATTTGTTAGGATTACTCAACATGTAAACCATGCCAGAGGTCCTAACAGTTCTTTTTTTACCTCTCGCTAAGAGAGGTATTGGATTCATGCTAAAAATCGCATATCCAGATTTTATTGAATAAGCACGATTTAAGGTCCATAGAATCCGATTTTAACATTTTTACAATGATGTCTGTGTGTGTTGTGTGTGTGTGTGTGTGTGTGTGTGTGTGTGTGTGTGTGGATGTGTGTGTGTGTGTGTGTGTGTGAGGTTGTTGGAGACACGATTTCTCAAATTCTATAAGACTAAAGACCTGTTTGACTACGGAGTCCTCAATCAACAGTAATGGGAAGAGTTGAATAGGTTCTGGTAACAATTGGACAACCGGAAGTGGTACTTTCTAAAAAAAAAAAATTCTAAATATTATTTTTTGAAAATTTGTTACTACAAATATTAAAGATAATTAAATTCTCAATCTGACACACTTAATTTTTTTTATTATTTCTCGTATAGGTTTGGAGATATAGTATATAATAATATAGAATAATCTGTTGTAATAAATCTCGTTGCCCGAAAAATATTTGCGATATTTAAATTTTTGTAATTGACATGTAAATGCAAAATGTCAGTGTCAAATTTTTCTGGGAGGTAAGAGTACATTTAATATATACTATTGTATTATTAATTAATTATATATTTAAATTACAGATATGTTGATATTACATATATCCTTAAGAAATACTGCTAATACCGTCCATGAATTTGAAGAATTTTGAACATAATAGAATAGTACGATAAAATTTCTTATAGAACGAAAGAAGAGAAACAATTTCAATTATTTGTGTGTACTTATAGGGCGCGAGCAGACATGTGACTTTGTTGGCCATAGCAAGCAGATGAGGATCCGTGTCAGAATGACGGCTAGTAGTTTATACATAGATGTCATATGTCATAATTTTTCATTCAAAATTTCAAAATGTTCTGATGTTTATTTGTCATCCATTAGTATGGAATATACTTGCCGAGGAAAATAATCCACATGGATTTGGAAAATCATAATGTTTCGAATTAAAACTTATTATACTTGACACCTATGTATATTACTAACTCTCATTCTGACACGGGCCCCCACATCTGCTTGCCAAGACCAACAAAGTCACATAACTGCTCGCGCCCTATGCTACATAAAATGAAAATGGCGAGAGGTATTGTGCTGGCCACAACAGATTTTTAGCATAGAATTTTTTTTTATTTGTTACTTGAACTTATAAACTTCATTTATTGATACCACATACTTTTGAAATTTAATCTTTACTAGTTACTAACTTGTCAAATAAAGCTACTAGCCTTTTCAAATTTTACAAGTTAGTAATCACGTTAGTAATGTTGTGGACATGTGAAAATTAGTGTTGCCACAAGACGAGACGAGACGAGACTTGAGGTCGGTCTTGTCTTGGTCTTTTACTAAGTCTCGACTACCTTGGTCTTGTCGAGACGAGACTTGCAGTCAGTCTCGTCTTGTCTCGAGTCTCGATAAGACTCTCGACTCTGCGTCAAACAACAACTTGTTTATAATTGTATAATATTGCATGGAAATTTAAGAAAATCTGTACAATCGCGATTAAAATATTCCAAAAAATGTGTTAACAATTACTCGAAAGTTCAGTCCAGTCAAATAGCATTTATTCTTACTGCTGTTGATTGAACTTTTGAATAATTGTTAACACCTTATCCACGTCACAGTTGAAAAATTATCCACAAAATAAAAGTTGATAGTCGTATCTCGCAAACCTGACTTTATAAAAAATATCTACATCTGCAATCAAATACAGGGTGGGGCAGAAAAACCTATCCGATTTCAAATCCCTTTTTCTCAAAAGAGGGAGCAGGTAGAGTAGTGGGGTAAAAACCGTTAGAAAGCCGGTTTTATGCCATTTGTCAGTAGTCAACATGCCTTGGTCTGGTGAACATCGTGCTTTTGTTATTGAGCGGTTTATCGAATGCGGCGATTGTGCTCTTCACGGACGAAGCCCATTTTCACCTTTGTGGTGCCGTTAACAGGCAGAATTTTCGATATTGGAGTGACGAAAATCCTCGAGAAATCCATCAGGAACCCCTCCATAGCCCAAAAGTGACTGTGTGGTGTGCTCTTTCCCGCCTAGGCGTCTGGGGGCCTTACTTTTTTGAAGAAAATGGGCAAACCGTAACGGTCAACAGCGAGCGCTATTGTTTCATGCTGGAAAATTTTCTTAGACCCAAAATGGAAGAAAATGGCGTGGAAAATGTGTGGTTTCAACAGGATGGGGCAACCGCCCACACATCGCGACGATCAATGGACATTCTCAGGGAACTGTTTCCCGGTCGCCTCATTTCCCTGAGAGGTGATCTTGGCTGGCCGCCGCGCTCACCGGATCTCACTCCATGTGACTTCTTCCTTTGGGGTTACCTCAAATCGAAGGTTTACCAGCATCGACCAAGGACCCTTCTTGCTTTACGAAGGGAAATTGCTCGGGCAATTGAAGAAATTCCTGTGGAAATGACGGTGAAAGTCATGGAAAGCTACCGCGAGCGCCTAAATCAGTGTATCCGCTCCCAAGGACGACATTTGAGTGATGTGCTTTTCAAAACTTAAATTTAAAAATGGCATAAAATTTGCGATATGTTAATAAAAATTTTTTTTGACAAGTTGAGTGGTTTTAATTTTATAACGTTTTGAAATCGGATAGGTTTTTCTGCCCCACCCTGTAGTATATTTAAGTAAAAAAGAAACTTTTATATGAGTTTTTTTTTCTATTACTTATAACTTATAATAAATATGTTGAAAGTGTCGGCATCTTCCTAGATTCATCCGGTATATATTTTTATATGGTAATTAAAAATACTGCATAGTGATTTATATAAAACTTTATATGAAGACATTGCAAATTCTTAGAAAAGTATATTATTACTATTAGAATTCAGAAAAAATAATAAATTATAACTTAAGTAAAAGTCCAAAGTACGTCTTACGTCCCAACGCGCATGACAATTTGCACGATACAAATCCATCGTCGTGGAAAGACCCAGTACCGCTCCCCTGTCGTTACACCCACAACGCAGATAAACTACACTACACTCTCATCCCGGGGATTCCCTCACTCCTTGGTTCAATTCTGTTAAACTCCATAAATCAAGTTCGCAGTTTCCACATGATATACATACAGGGTGTTAAAAAAGGGTAAAAAATATTCTTAACTCTATGATGATAATGAATTTTGCCAGTGGACTATGTCATGTCAAAGATAATATATTAAAAAGAAATTTATAAACATATATTATTTATAACACCATATACAACGGACTATGTAATGAATAAAGCAGGAAAAAAAATTACCTATATATTTTTAGTAAAATTATTAATTAATATTCCTGGCCCGCCATTTTAGATTAGCTATTTTGGTATGTTGCTTTTATTTCCAAATATATTTTCTTCTAATTGGCAATAACGATAACAGTGATACGAGTAACACATAGTACTCCACTTGACAATAAATTTAATTATTTTATAATATTTAATAACTAGTAAACTGCCATGTTTAAGTATTTTACGTTATAAATCGTATGTTACCTGGTTATAGTTCCTAAGTGATTTTACATACAGTTTATAGGATACTTTTAAATTACAATTTAAAAATTGACACAGAGTCCAAATCTCTTAATATGTGTAAAATTCATACGATTTAAAAGGTACATGAAAATAGTAAAGGTCCTTTAAAATCTTTAAAAACTTCCCACATTAAATTTTTAATACAATAAACTGAAATACTATCTTTTTGGCATAGAATTTTTTATTTTATTTGTTACTCACTTGAATTTATAAATTTCTTTATTGATACCACCTACTACTTTTGAAATTTAATCTTTACTAGTTACTAACTTGTCAAATTGACAGCTACCTTTTTCAAATTTTGCAAGTTAGTAATCACGAGTTGAAAAAGCTAGTTGGCAATTTGACAAGTTAGTAACTAGTAAAGATTAAATTTCAAAAGTAGTAGGCGGTATCAATAAATGAAGTTTACAAGTACAAGTAACAAATAAAAAAATCTGATAAGGTCAACACAATACCTCCCTTTTAATTTAATTTTTATTCATGTAAATATTTAAAATTAAATTAAATTTAAATACCGGGTTCGATCCCGACTGACGCCAAATATTTCGAATTTTAAATGACACAAAAATGACCCCTGCGGTGCATTCTCCACGCCAGAAATAAGTGCTCGTGAGGTGACACCTGGTAAACGCCCGCACGGTATTAATATATCATCAACCTTCCGAAGAAATCTGTATACAAAGCAGATTGGCAGACCCAGCAATGGGTAATATGCCGTGATGATATATTTATTTATTTATTTATATACTTACCTATATTCATTGCTCTCGTGGAGAGTGCACCACAGGGGTCAATTTTGTGCCATTTCAAAAGTGACGCCTGGTAAACGCCTGCACGGAACAAATATGTCATCATTATTACCGACATCTGCGTACAAAGCAGATTGGCTCACTCATCAATGGGTAATATGCCGTGATGATATATGTTTTTATTATCTTACCTATATTTTTACGTATTTATTATGCTGGAGACTGTATTAAGTTCCTTTCCATATAATTATTGTTCCATTTACTACTTTATTTATAAAACGTTAATATTATTATTTGAAATGATTAGTTCGTTGACAGTGACATATATCTGTCAGTTACAAACATTTGAGATCTGAATTGTGTAACCATGTGTATGAGTTGTGTTTAAAACGTAGGCTCAGGGATTAAAATTATAGATACATAGTTTTATAAATTTATCCATAAAATATATAGAAAAAGTATTAATGCAAACCTGTAGAAAATTTAATAATCTTTATTTTTTATATAAGATAAATCTCGAAAAAATAACATTTAAAGGTATTTTTCGAAGAAAAACTATTTTGAGCTTCCAGTAAAGTGCCATTTTTGGTTATCTGATTTACTCCAAAATCTAATAATAATAATAATTCTTTATTTACAGCATTGCGCTACAATAATACAAAATATTACAAGGATACATGCATACTATGAAAATGGTACTGTAATAAATTACATATAAATATTTATAATAATTCTTTCACCTTAAATTTAAATTCTCGTACTGTTTTTGCCTCTTTGACAATAGAAGGTAATTTATTGTACAATATTAAACCTTTATGAAATATGGACATACTAGTTCTGGCTTCCAACATATAACATATTAGCACTGCGTATATCATAATTATGTACATCATTCACATGAGTAACATTCTTAGTCAGATATTGTGGTAACGTATTATTTAACATTTTGTATATAAATATCAAAACATTATATTCCACAAAGTTTTTAATACATAGCCATCCTAAGGAATCTAACATAGTTTCAATATTAGTATTTACTACATTTCAGGATGATTCTCATAGCTCAATTTTGAAGCTTTTGTAATTTGTCTATTTCTGTTTTATTGCACATAAACAAAATCGTGGAACAGTAAATAAAATGCGGCTAATGGCATCTTTCCATATAAGAGTAAGGTAGAAATACAAGGTTTCAAAATTTTCTGAACGATAGTATTCGAGTTAGAGCGTAAAGGGGATCCACACACACATACACACAGACATCATCGTGAAAATGTTAAAATTGGATTGTAGGGACCTTAAAACGTGGTCATTTACCAAACTCTTGATATGCGATTTTCAGCACGATCCCTGTACCTCCCTTACCAAGGGTAGCGGGAGGTAAAAAAATTCTATGCCAAAAAAGAAAGTATTTCGGTTTATTGCATTAAAAGTTTAATAACTCAATATTCTAATGTGGAAAGTTTTTAAGGATTTTGAAAGACCTCTACTGTTTTCATGTAGCTTTTAAATCGTATGAATTTTACACATACATTACATAGTATTACATTACACGTACATTAACTAATATGCCATACTTTGAAATAATTTAGTCTGAATTACAGAACGAGCTAATTTAAGCAATATTTATTAATATAGTGAGTATAACTTTGCAGTAAGTCTTATTGAATTTTCAATTAACACAAATATTTATTAAATTGTTTATTTTAATTTTGACTTAAATATGCTTATAATATACAACACAGGAAAATTATCAAGTAACTTCTATATTCTAATTCTACCGTCTTTACTAGAAAATTTAATTCACTTCCCACTCCAATTGAAATTCGATATCTTCAGATGACTTATTTTACTACGATTATTCATATTTGTTGTTGTCATATAACCATTTAATTCATTTTAAATCTAAATCGAACGTTAATTTAGATTTTTTTCTTTTTTGTTGATATCGTTTCATTCCAACAACAATTATTTATGTGGTGCTTAGTGAGAAAGGCCCATATTACGAACACACTTTTATAATAAATGTGCTTCTATGGAAGGTGATTTTACATTATATTCATATGAGTGTGCCCCATAAAAGCGCTTTTATTATAAAAGTGCGTTCGTAATAGGCGCCAGGGTGTTATAGAAATTGCAGACAAAATATTTGGAAATTTCATAATTCTCTGGGAAAATGGGTTGTTAGGACCACTAGCAAGGTTTACATGTTGAGTATTTTTTACCATTCTTCGAAAACAAGGGCTTTTGGGACATGTGGCGTGGTTTCCATGTTGAGTAATCCTAGCAAATGACTGAGAAAATAACGCTGTTATAGCCTCTCGTATAGTTACATATGTATATGGATAGATCTCTCAGGAAAACAAGAAATGTTAGGATCACTTGCATTGTTTACATGTTAAGTAAACCTAACAAACGATTGAGAAGATATGCTATTAGGTCTTCTGGTATAGTGTACATATTGAATATTAATAGTTCTCTCGAAAAAAAAAAACCGTCAGGACCTCTGAGATGGTTTACATGTTGAGTAATTCTGTTATGTCTTCTGGTATAGTTTACATATTGAGTATTAATATTTCTCTCAGGAAAATAAAGAACTGTCAGAACCTCTGACATGGTTTACGTGTTAAGTAATGCTAACAAATCATTGAGAACAAATGCAGTATTGTCTGTATAGTGTGTATAATGAGTATTAATAGATCTCTCAGAAAAAAGAACAGTTAGGATCTCTGGCATGGTTTACATGTTGAGTAATCCGAACAAATCCCTGAGAACAAATGCTGTATATAGTTTACATATTGAGTATTAATAGTTCTCTCAGAAAAAAAGAACTGTTAGGACCTCTGGCATGGTTTACATATTGAGTAATCCGAACAAATCATTGAGAACAAATGCTGTTAGGTCTTCTGGTATAGTTAACATATTGCGTATTAATAGTTCTCTCAGAAAAAAAAGAACTATTAGGACCTCTGGCATGGTTTACATTTTGAGTAATCCGAACAAAACCCTGAGAACAAATGCTGTAAGGTCTTCTGGTATAGTTTACATATTGAGTATTAATAGTTCTCTTAGAAAAAATAGAACTGTTAGGACCTCTGACATGGTTTACATGTTGAGTAATCCGAACAAATCATTGAGAACAAATGCTGTAAGGTCTTCTGGTATAGTTTACATATTGAGTATTTATAGTTCTCTCAGAAAAAAAAACAGTCAGGACCTCTGTCATGGTTTACATGTTCAGTAATCGTAACAAGTCACTGAGAACAAATGCTGTTGGGTCTTCTGGTATAGTTTACATATTGCTTATTAATAGTTCTCTCAGGAAAAAAGAAGTGTTAGGACCTCTGGCATGGTTTATATGTTGAGTAATCCTAAAAAATCACTGAGAAGAAATGCTGTTAGGTCTACTGGTAAAGTTTATATATTGGGTATTAATAGTTCTCTCAGAAATAAAAGAACTGTTAGGACCTTTGACATGGTTTACATGTTGAGTAATCCTAACAAATCACTGAGAACAAATGTTGTTATGTCTTCTGGTATAGTGTATATAATGAGAATTAATAGAACTCTCAGAGAAAAAGAACAGTTAGGATTTCCGGCATGGCTTCCATGTTGAGTAATCCTAACAAATCACTGAAAAGAAATGCGGTTGGGTCTTCTGATACAGTATACATATTGGGAATTAATAGTTCTCTCAGAAAAGAGAACTGTTAGGACCTTTGACATGTCGAGTAATCCTAATAAATCACTTAGAACAAATGCGTTAGGTCTTCTGGTATAGAGTACATTTTGAGTATTAATAGTACTCTCAAGGAAAAAAAGTAGTCAAGACCATTGACATGGTT